>JAXQJW010000155.1:0-407887 GCA_037042135.1 Penicillium sp. PG113-03A
CCTACTCCTATAATAATAACTAACTCTAAGTAAGAAGTAATAAATAAGCTCCTAGAGGCTAGTAAGGCCGAAATAAGCAATCCTAATATAAACCCTAATATAAACCTAATTTATAATACTAATACTACTAACTCGGCTAGTAAGGATCTAGAGAAGACTAAACTAGCTCTATAAGCTTAAATCTTAGCTCTAGTATCTCTATCTACTCTATAGGCTAGCGCTATAAACCCTATATAGACTATCTCCCCTAAAACTAAATTACTATCTTCTACCCTACTCTATACTAGTTATAAAAAAGTAAAGGCCCTCTAGGAAAATAATTTACTAAATAAATAGAAAGTACTTAATAAGGATTAATAAGCTATAATTAATCTTAATAAAGCTAAAATCAAGAAGCTTTATTATTATAGACCTATTATCTAGAAATAATTTAAAAAGGCTTTTACTATAGAGGGTTATCTATAGTATACCTTTAAGTATATTATCGAAAAGATAAATATAGCTAGAGAGAGTCTCTTTACTAATAAGGAAAAATACTCTAATATTAAGGCTTATAGATTCTAGAAATTAAGCAATAAATATCTATATCTATTTAATATTAAAGAATAGGTCTATAAGTAGGCTAAGAAGCTTATTATCGATAAGATCGACTTTACTAGTAAGTTTATAAAGAGAGAGACTATAGAACTAGTAAAGATTAATAATAGTTTAAAACTATCTAAAATATCTAAGGCTATCCTCGAAGGGAATATCTATCCTAAGATAGCTTATACTATAAGAGATTTTAGCTATAAGCGATAATCTAGAAAAAAAGATACTACTATAGCCACTATCGCTAACCTAAAAATAGAGTAGGCTTTAGTTAAAAGAACTATAGTATAGGTTATCGCCAAATATTATAAGACAAAGCGGGCTCTATAAGAAGCTCTAGACTAGGCTAGAGAGATTATCTTTAATATATATAAAGACTATAGTCTTCGCTATCCTAATCTCCTAAAGGTCCTAAAGGCTCTTAATAATCTATTCGATAGAGACTCTATAGATAAAGAGAATTATATAGACGACAAAATAGACAAAAACAAAGAAAATAAAGATATATAAATATAGAAATTTCTAGTCGAAATTTAGGGCTTAGGCCCTACTAAGAAGCGGGAAATTGTAAATTATAGATCGGGTTAGATTTTGCGGGATTATAAGCATAATTTTTACGGTTGTATCGGGAAGCGGTAAGGGAGTAGAATAGTTCTTTTTCTATTAGGTAGGGCCTACCTAGCTTTATTACGGTTTTTTGTAGTTTAGAGATCGTCAATTGATTTTCGTTCTATTGCTTTAAACACTAGATACTAATCGGGTCCTGAAGTCACCTTACACCTGTCGGTGTAGGGGTTCCCCTTCCACCTCGCCAATCTCACCCACCTCGCCAATTTTACCTAATTTCCTATCTCTCTCTCACCCACCATGCCAAAATCCCCTAAAGATGTTGAAAATAGGATTTTACTAGCCTACAAAGCAGCTAGTAAGCAAAAAAAACCTAATATCTTTGCGTTGGCGCGAGAGTTTGGCGTTAAACGATATACTCTAGCCGACCGATTCAACGGTCGGCAATCTTTATTCAATCGCCCTTCCACCAACAAAACGCTAGACGATCTATAAGAGATAACCTTAATTCAATAGTATATCACTATCGATAATATAGGGTTTCCGGCCGAATTTGACGATATATAGCGTAGTGCCAATGCAATTCTTCGACGTAGTGCTATCCCAATTACAATAGATTACATGCCAAGCCATCAAAAACACACTATAACGCGTATGCTAGCCATCCCGCCAGCCAATCTACTAGCCAATCAGGGAGAGGCTTGGTAAGGCTTGGTAAGAGGGTTAGAAGAAGGGCCAGCGAGTGAGCTATAATTTACCCCCCTAACCCCAGATTAGGTAAATAGTGATATCGACGCTGATCGCTAGGGGGGGTGAAGATAGGGAGGATAGTCTTTTTTTTATTGATAGGGTTGGTGATAGGTAGTGGGAGATAGATTAAATCAGATTGCTTGGTAATAATCCCTTACTAAATAACTTACAATGCGTATCTCCCACGCCAACATAGAGATATTAGATTTTTTCTTGCTTACTAGTCTGCGAAGCAGCTAGTAAAATCCTATTTTAATATCTTTGGGAGATTTCGGTATGGTGGGTGAGAGAGAGATAGGAAATTGGGTAAAATTGGCGAGGTGGGTGAGATTGGCGAGGTGGAAGGGGAACCCCTACACCGACAGGTGTAAGGTGACTTCAGGACCCGATTAGCCCGTAAAGCTATTAGTGTCCTCAGAGCCCTTTTTAGTCCCTTTTGCATCATTGTTTCTTCAGGGCCGAAGAGCAAAGATTCGGAGCCGGAATAAGGTTAATCCAAAGACGGTGATTGGTTGGTTTGAGATGGTATAGTTTTGTTGATTTCGATCTTTTCTTCTTTTTCTCCATAAACGCAATGGTCATGGTCCTTCAAGGCTGGGTAGTCAGTACACGACAGTCTCGATCTAAGTCACAAATCAAACGGAAAACTACAAAGTCTTAGCTTTTCCTACTATAGGAAGAACAAACGAAACCTGAACAGCTTGACCTGAAGCATTTTACGGCCATTATCGGCATATCAAAGGGTACAGATGTCCAGGTAGTGGAAGGGATTGAGAAGGCGAAAGGATATGTTGGGCTGCACTTGTAGCTCTGCCTCTTGCGCTCTCCACTCATCTTACTACTAATGTCCTTAATGCTAGAACGGATTCATTCCCCGCCTGGAGAAGGTGGGAAGTTCCAATGTATTTAAAATTTTTTTCATTCCGGGAATTCCTCCTCAATGATTATGATTAAGGTTCAACCCATACAGGGCGATATGTAGGTAATAGGTCAAACCATCTCTATAAAGAAGACCCAACCAAGTCATTAAACAGCGCAACCGCGCATCTCAGTGCAACTGTTACCCTGTTTAAAACAAGACAGTCTTGTTCGCCGGTGCAGCGGAGTAGAGCTGCTGCCCATTCTTCTTGAAAGAAGTAATAACCTTCTGACCCTCAGCCGAGATAGCCCATTTGGTAAACTTGTCAGCCATCTCTTCATTCTCAGCACCCTTGCCAATGAGGATATGCGCCGGGTTCAAGAGCGGGTCATCGGCCTCATCGGTAGAAGCCTTGTAGATGGTAGTCTTGTTCTGCAAGTCGCGCGAGATGGAGAGATAAGTGCCGCGGTCGGTGATGGAGTACTCTTCGAGCATGATGGCGGCCGTCAGGGCCTGGATCGGATACGCGATGTACTGGTGATACCATTTGGAGTAGGCCGTAGCCCAGGGGACCTGCCCGATGTCGATCCACAGCTGGGAGTCCTTGATGTTGGTAGCGGACTTGTCGTAACGCGACAGGAAACGGGTTGGCGGCTCGGTGTCACCGGCCTCGGCGCTGCTGTAGATATTGGAGAACATCGTTTTGATGTCTTGTTTACGGGTCAGGTTCGCCGGGTTGGACTTGGGGCCGACGAGGAGGAAATGGTCGCGCCAGGCGTACCAGGCTGGGCTCTTGACGATCCCTTGTTGGATGGCGATTTGCTCGGCGGCAGGTGTGTAGGTGATGCCCAGGTCGATGGTGCCGTCATTGATGTAGTTGATGGACTCGGTTGTGTCGCTCTTGTACCAGGCGACATCGAAGTGCTCAGAACCATTGCGGACACTGGAGTTGATGAAGGCGTTGGCGAGAACTGCAAATATCCGGATTAGCATGGTAGGGAACCCTGGAGATGGGATGTTGAAAAAGCTCACCCTCAATTAGGCCGCTCTGGCCAGCACCGCCGTTACCGATGCGGAGCTTGACATTGTCACCCTTCGAGGTCTCATCGCCGCTATAGACTGCAGCAGGGTCAACGGCAAAAGCCGAGGTAGCGAGCATCAAGCTCTGGAGAAGGGTGGAGGAACGCATGGTGGATGTGAAGAGAAGGATAAGGGATGTCAGGGTGTCTACGGACAGAGGGCGTGTTTATAAAACAGCGCCATATACCTAGATAGGTACTCTGTTGTCGATCCCAGATTATGGGATCAATTTTCAGACCTCATGGTTTTGATGCGATCCGAGCGAGACGATCCCCAATAGACTAAATCAAGCACCTATGAACGCGATGACAGCGTCCCAACGATGAGAATTGTGGCAAGTCACTAGACGGTATGGAGCAATGATAGTCTGATTCCAGTCCGAATCAAGAAGGAAGCTGTGCATAAACCAGTCATCGGGGTTCGCCAAGACAATAAATCTTGCGGAGAATCGAGAGAATCGAGATTAGTGCAGCTGAACACGTCGTGAAGGATGCACCATATCGGAAATGAGTGGGTCTTCTAGTTGTTCGATTGGAGAGATCGACGGGAAAATAGACCATGATTGGTCATGGGAGTTCGCTTGCTCGAGCAGAAGAACAGAAGTGGATTTATAGCTTGAGTTTGCACGATTTGACAGCACTTTGAACAGGTGGAGATGAGTATTCTGTTGGATTAGAACCTTCAGTAAATAATGACGGGTATATAAGTCAATCATGATCATGATGCAGATATTCCCCAGTCTACTCCGTATATAATTCCGTTGACATCGAAGGAACCCTGATCCTCGGAATCCACTCGTGTGGAGTGAAGTGGATCGGAAACTCAAATAATCTATTGTCAACAAATGAAAAGGGGAATTCAAAATACACATCTCAATTGCCCATTCAGTGTCGATGCATATTCAACTCAAAATGCCTGCGCTGGCAACTATTTACCGCTCAATCATGTGGATGCCCTTGGGCATGTATGGCTCCTCCAGATACTGAATCTCCTCGGGCGTCAGCTTGACCTGCAAGCTGCCGACGGCCTCATCGATCCGTGCGATGCTGTTCAAGCCGACGATCGGACACTCGCTGGGGTGACTGAGCGACCAAGCGAGCGAGATCTGCGCCATGCTCACACCCTTCTTGCCAGCCAGTTCCTCCACTCGATCCACAATGACCTTGTCGGACTCGACCTCACGGCTGCGCACCAAACCCTTCAGGGCACCATCCGTGTTCTCACGCACACTCGAGCGCGAGTCCCAGGGACGCGCCAGGACGCCACGAGCCATCGGGGACCAGGGGATGAGACCAACGCCGGTGTCCAGGCAGTAGGGGATCATCTCCCGCTCCTCTTCACGACCGACCAGGCTGTGGTAGCTCTGCATCGAGATGAACTGGTGCCAGCCGTTCTTGGCGGCAATGTTCTGCAGCGATTGGAATTCCCAAGCAGCCATCTAGGATAGGTTAGTCAGGTTGAAATGAGGGGACGAGCACAGATTGACGAACCGAGCTAGCACCGATGTAGCGGACCTTGCCGCTCTCCACAACATCATTCAACGCCTTCATGATTTCCTCGCGGGGAGTCGCACGATCCAGACGGTGGATCTGCAGCACATCGATATATGTGCCCAGACGCTCAACGCTGGCGTCAACGGCATCAAAGATGTGCTTGCGGGACAAACCAACACGGTTGACGAAATCACCATCGTTGCGAGTCGAGGCGGCAATGGGCGGGAATTTGCCCTCGTCGTCCACACCATAGAAGCACTTGGTCATGACGACCACGCGGTTACGCGGGATGTTCAGTTTCTTGAAGGCCTTGCCGACAATCTCTTCGGAGATGCCATGGGAGTACACGTCGGCCTGTAGAGATCGCTCTCAGTACATTCCCCTTGACACACTAACCAATAGTCACTCACCGTGTCCCAGGTGTTGATGCCTCGCTTATAGGCATGCTCGATCAGCGCCAGAGATTCCTCTTCGCCCAAGACCCATTGCTGCCACTCCTTGGAACCGAATCCCATAGTACCAAGGACGATCTTGGAGATCTTCAAACCCGACTTGCCCAGGCTGTGGTGATATCAGCACGTATTCGAGGTCGCAGCGGATCGAAGTTCATACTTGGTGTACTCCATTTTGATGGATGTGATATTTTCGAGGGAAAAAAACGGCTCTATCGATATCTTCTGCAGCAGTTAGTCTCGTCTCATTGATGTTTGCTCCATTTCACCATGACGTCACATAGAGGGACCATAAAGACCGACACTCACCAATTCTCGCAACAGCAACTTCCTTGACAAGAAAGCAAGGAATTGAACAGGGGAAGTGATTCTCAGAGCAGAAAGGAGGAGACCAACTGGTGGTGGTTATTATCGAATTGTATTAATAATTCTGTTCGTCAAGTAGGTCTGTCTGCCGATATCCACAAGCGAAATGTCCCATAGCCGACAAATACCCGGCCAAGTGTTCCTGGTAACCACTCACGGGTCTTGCACGTTTCCGGTCGGCCCAGAAGTCGGTTGGGAGATTCTTTCGGACAATAGTAACCTGCAGATCGCTCCAGATGCTTATTTAGACAGCTTTAGTGCGGGGTCAAGTGCCGAGTACATTGGATGACAGTGAAACATCTTTGTGGTAAACATATGACTGGGAGATGTCTTTAGCCAGATACAAGTAGTTATAGATTCCTAGGTAATAGTGCTTGAATTATCTTCAGCTGCTCAGACTTGGATGGTGTACAGAGGACCCGGGACTTGATCAGGCATTAGCCTTCTAGTATGAGAGTCTTTACAACTGGAAAACTACCGGTCCAATCATCAATTCAGATCAATTATCGATCAATAATTGTTCTCGCCAGGAGCAAAACGATAGATCGTGTTTTGATCTAAAGGATAGTGGTCAAAATCATGCCTCACATAATTACCCCGCCATGATGACGTAGTTCCACTGCATAAAGTAATAAAGTGAGTAAAGCGGTCCAATGACAAAATAAGGGGAAAGAAGGTCGCTAGAGTCTCCTAGTAATGCAATATATGGTCAGGCAAGGCACACGGCCGATAAAAGATGGAAGCAAAGGGATGACAAGCGATGAGTGGGATAAAACAGGAGAATTGAAGGGTGTTGAACATTGCCGTGCCTATTCATCCCATCATTCACTAGATCTGATCGAGTTGAAAGGTATAGATTGGAGTAGAAACAATCGGTGCCCAATTTGGCAATTGTGCACGTTCTATACTAAGCTAGGGTATAGACAAGGATAGAAGGACCAGATTCTGATGATTCGGTTGAGCTATCAAGGTGTTCATGAGAAGCGAAGAACAATCTGACTGACATCTTGAGTTCAAAACCGATCATTACGGATGGGGTTTGCCGACAGCTATTATCTCAGACCGTGATCCGAAATTCGTGCAAGGCATGTGGAAGAAAATCTTCGAGCTCCTACACACCAAGCTCTTATTTTCTACTGCATACCACCCCCAAACAGACGGACAATCCGAACGGTCTAACCAGACAGCCGAAATCGCGCTCCGGCATGCAACATTCATGGACCCAGATGAATCAGACTGGACCCAGTTCCTACCTTCTATCCAGATGGCGCTGAACAGCACCAAAAAAGACGCAACCGGGTACACACCACACAAACTCTTATACGGATTCGAACCGCGCCAGCCATGGGACCTGATCCAGCACCTCCAGAACCTGAACCTCCCGGAGAACTGCACTCCAATCCGTCAGGACGCAGAAGCAAATCTAGCATTTGCAGCAATGGTCATGAAGCGCCAATATGATGTAGCTCACAAGCCGATACACTTCAATATTGGCGACGAAGTTTACATTCGGGTAGGCGACGCCTTTCCCCTACCCGCAAATAAACGACTCCCTGTAACCCTTGATGTAGTGACGCAAGTCACCGGTCATGCCAAGATAACTCTCCAACTGCTTACAGGTTCGAGGGAACTGTAGAGCAGTGATCGCTTTGACCTTTTCGTCATTAGTTGTCATGCCGAGGGAGTCAACTTCTTTTCCGAGGATCGTCAAAGAGGGGAATCCAATGCGCGCTTTGGTGGGGTCGAGAGATATATTCTTCTCTTGGAGTTTGGCAAACACACGGTGGAGATGGTCGATATGTTGTGGCAAGGATTCGGAGGCGATGACGACGTCGTCGATATATGCTCTACAAAAGGAGCGAAAGTCGCGGAGGATATTATCCATTTGGCGTTGCACGTAGGCGACAGAGTTGGAGTTTCCCATAACGACGACGTGAATGAGCTCCTGGCCCCTATGTGAAACAACAGCCTGGTACTTCCAGTCATCAAAAGATACGGAGTAAATCAGTCACTATCTCGTTCACCAAGAATTCGACACGAAATAAGCATTGTCAAGTCAATCCCTTGCAGAATAGTAAGAATGCGATCATCCAGACGATCATCCATGAAGGGAGTCTCCTCCCTTATCAAGTCTCCCTTTCTTGGCAAGAGAGACTATCATTGCAAAATGGCTTGGTTATTCTTTGCTATCATCGTCTCGCGACTTCAAGATGGCATCGGGACCAGCAGACCCGGAGGCACAATCACCGTCTAAGACCGAAGAACCACAACCGAAACACTCGATATTCACAGCGCCCCAGAAACGATACATTAGCGTATCTGCATCATGCGCCGGGTTTATCTCCCTGGTCTCCGCGCAAATCTACTACGCTGCGCTGAATACTATCGCGCGTGACCTGCACGTTTCAAACAAGAAGATCAATCTCACGGTGACATGTTATCTGGTATGAATACTTTCGATGGCAAAAAGAAAAAACGATTGACAAGAAAGATCTTCCAAGGACTTTCCCCCATGTTCCTCGGTGATTTTGCAGACAAGGCAGGTCGACGGCCAGCTTACATAGTATGCTTTATCCTGTATATAGGCGCGAACATCGGCCTCGCACTCCAGACAAATTATGCTGCCCTGTTCGTTCTTCGATGTCTGCAAAGTGCCGGGATCAGTCCGGCTATAGCACTTTCCGCAGGTGTGGTGTCGGACATTGCCACGCCTGCAGAGCGCGGTTCATACATGGGACTGACGACTGCCGGTTCACTGGTTGGTCCTGCCATTGGTCCTGTCATTGGAGGTCTCCTGGCACAGTACCTCGGGTGGAGAGCAATTTTCTGGTTCCTCGCCATTTTTGCCGGTGTCTTTCTCATCCAACTTTTACTATTTGTCCCGGAAACGGGGAGGAAAGTTGTTGGAAATGGTTCCATTTCACCACCGAGATGGAACCACTCGTTCCTAAGCTGGTACCATAGCACAAAAAGAGACTCTGCACTCTTTGTGAACCCTCCAGCAGGACCAAGGCAGAAAATCGGCATTCCAAACCCGAGTAAGACGTTCTCGGTGATTTTCCAGAAAGATTCGGGGATTATTGTCTTCTCGAATGCCCTCTTGCTGATCAGTTATTACGACGTGTGTGCTGGTATCCCCTCGATCTATGAAGATCTCTACGGTCTCAATACCCTCCAGATCGGACTATGTTATTTACCATTAGGAGTGGGCGCCGCATTCGCCTGTACCGTGAATGGAAAGATGATGGACTACAATTTCAAACGTCTCGCGAAGCGTGTGAACTTTCCTCATTCCCAATCTCATTCCCGGAATCTCGATGGATATCCCATCGAGAAAGCACGGCTGCAGCTTGTTTTTCCTCTGATGATCATCGGCGCGATGGCTGTCATTGTCTTTGGCTGGGCATTGCACTTTCGACTTCACATGGCTATTCCCACGGCTCTTCTTTTTCTGATTGGAGGGTGCATGACGGCTGCGAATAATATGGTCAGCACGTTGCTCATCGATCTCTACCCGGGAAATGCGTCTGCGGCTGCAGCGTCGAGGCATTTTGTTCGCTGTATGCTTGCAGCTGCTGCCACCGCGTGTTTGGAACCTATGTTGAATGGAATGGGACGGGGGTGGTGTTTCACTTTTGTCGCGCTAGTCACCGTGCTTCCAGGGCCTTTGCTGTTGATTGTCATCCGGTTTGGTCCTCGATGGCGAGGGCAGCGGTCAGAATCTACTGATGAGCCGGTCATTCAACGCGAGAAAGCAAAAGCTTAGTGACTGATGTAGTTCATCAATTATCTGTTGCTTTCCACTCGGTCGATTATACCTTGTAACTCTTTTCTGTTCTGGTATAGATGGCGGATGCAAGTATGTTCTTGGCACGTAATTAGGCTGAACGTTCATATTCCTTCTACATGCTGGGCAACCAACCCGCTTCACTGCCAGCCTTATCTGAATCGGGGTCCAAATGGGAACATTCACATCTCGATCAAGACGTACGGAGTACTCCGAGTCGGCATAAATCGTGAGAATCAGGCCATATATAATGGACGCTCACTTCAAGTATAGTAAATCCCACAGTCAAGCGAATTGGTCATTTGATCCGGCCACATGCCCTAGTGGGCTTGCTGGATGAACTTGAAATATCTTCCTATCCCAGTCTTTGGCACGATCAACTTCCGAACATGGTGATTGTCGGAGCAGCGGATCAAAAAGGGAATAGATTCTCGGGACCTTCGATGCTCCCGAAAGGGCAGAGTCTCTGGGCGATAGGAAAAGACATCGAATGTGCGAAACCTGGTCCAGTCGGATTCGGGATTTCTAGTGGAAGTTCCCAGGCTACTCCGATTGTGTCAGGATTGATGGCATATTGGAAGGCGCTGCCAGATAATGGTCTTCCTGGATATGATAGAAGTTACGAAGAGTATGCGTCGGAGCTGGTCGATCTGTTAGTATATGGTTCTTGGAAGCGACCAGGTTCGGGTAAAGGCGCTGTTCCTTTGGTTTCGAATCAACCTTTGGTTTGCTAGTGCTCTCCTATTTTTATGAATAGACGATTAAATGATTAAATGCAGTCTCTAAGCTGACATAGATTCCTCCATACGCTAGATGCTTGCACGTAGATTGCCACCTTCCATGAGCAATTGATCCACACAAGTGTCTTTCTTGCCAATCTGCTCCAGCAATTGCGTGAAGCTGCCAAACAATCCTTTGGCTTGCTCGTCGCTAATGTGAGCATGATGATAATTGATCTGACATGACAGCCCTTCTGGGTGTGACCCCGCCAACATATAGATACCCGTCGGATACCGAAGACCCCAGCTCTCCAGATCTCGACGGGGGCAAATCGTCATGTCACCAACCTGGGACGTTTGCATGGGTCGGGATCCAACCTTAATATTAATCGCACTTTGCACCGCGGGAAATCCTTCGGGAGGATTGAGAGGCAGACAGTGTTCTCCATGTGCAGTGAGCTCGCGGCTCACATCTTGGAGGACTTTCCGAATCGAGCAGCTGGCACTAGACAGACGAAAGCGGAGGAAATTGAGACCAAACAAGGACCCTAGCACTCGGTCGACTCCGGGAAAAGAACTCTCGCGGCCCATGTTACAGACTCCCACGCCAAAATCTCGTAGCCCGGAATAGCGAGACAAGGCTAAACACCATGCTGTTGCGATAACGGTACTTATTCCAACTTGGTGAGAGCTGTCCAGTGGGATGTTTTTGACGACGTGTTTCAGTATGCCGGACCCTTTGGCTTCGGATGGCACTTGGTAGAGTACCTGCATGGATGATCCTTGGAGATAGCGGTTCCAATACTCCTTTTCTCTATCCCAGTCAAATGTGTCGTGCTGGTATTCCGCAAAGGATCCGATCCATGGTGGTGGTGCGTCCCGACGAACCTCATCCGGCGCTTTTAAGGCCCGAATGAAATCACACTCAAAGAGAAAACGGCTGACCACGTCTATGAATGCATGATGGAAAGCAATCAAAAGGTATTTGCCGCATCGGTCATCGTGTACTAGCTCATAGAGGGTACTTGGGTCGCCCGGCTTGGGTATAGTCGTTTTCATCTTGCTATAGCGGTCTTCCAATTGCCCCCAGGTCACCGAAAAACTAATTGGCATGTCGGCGAGAAGGGCTTGACAGAAACCGGTGTCTGTTCTGGCCCATGTAGATCGTAAAGTTGGGTGTTTGGCTGTCATAGCCTTGAACGCTTCAAGAAGTATTCCTTCATCGACGTTTCCTTGCAATTCATAGACAAAAGTGCAAAGTGGATAGTCACCACGGCTATGAAGGGACGTCCAGTATGCTTTTCAACGTTAGCAGAAGAGAATACCTGTTGTAATCTTACACGTACCCTGGGCGTTTGACAGTGGCGCAACTTTCTCCGCGACGTGCGTCAAGGACTTTGGCTCGAGGATATTGAACACACGTCTCCTGCTCTTGGGCGTGGGAACATGTGTTGCGGGTTGCTTGACGGGTGATGAAATTTGCGAAGATAATGCATCAATTGTGGGATCTAGGAGTGAATGTCAGGACATATTTTTTTTTTTTTTTTGTTGATCCGATGTACTCACGAGAATATAGGGTCTCCACGCTAAATACAAGTCCTTGGACCGCTGCGTTTGCGACGAGCTGAATAGCTCTAAGCTAGTCTGAGTTAGTTATCTACGTCCAATATTCCTGATCAACACTCACCGAATCACCATCCACTGCAAAAAAAAAAAAAAAAAAGAAAGAAAAAAAAGAATCAGAGATGCCATTGACTCAAAATGCGAGATTTTTCTTACATTCAAAAAAATTCATGTCATCTTCGATTTCCTCGGGCTCCAGGCCCAATGGCCCGGACCATAAAAGGCGCAGCTGATCGTTCACCTTGGACATCCTTGCGATGGAAGAAGAATCATGCCCAACTTCGAGAATGGCGACCGATACTTATCATGCCCCTCGGTATGTGATCGACGATAGGGCAGGGAAGTTCCATTGACGTTCCATTGATAGACACAAGCGGTCAAATTCTTTGCTGCGAAACTTGCAGACTACAGATCGACTATGACGCGTTCATGGTACGGAGCAAGGGGTAAACATGCACGATCAACACGAAAGCCTTCGTGGTCCATAAGATAGAGAATCGAAAATGACGATGATCGTAGTGCATGCATTTTCAGCGTCTTGGCCATCGCATGTCTCATCGGCAGGGAAAGTTGCAGGTGTAGTTACTGGGAGCATTCTTCGTCGGACAAAATTAGTTCAAAACATGTCCCGAGTCGGTGGGAGAGATAACTATCATTTCACTTCCGACTTCCATTGAGCAGCAATTGCAAGCAAAATGACGGTCAGCGAGGAGATTCTCAGCCTCAGTGGCACTGATATCATCACACTCGATGCCTATAAACAATCGGAATCAACCGCGGTTATCATTCCGGCCACCGATTCTACTGGACAATCGGAGGAAATCTCATATAGAGAGTTGCATCGCGCTGTATGCCATCTCCAGGCAGAATTCAGTCGGCTTGGAATCAATGCTCACAGCCGGTTGGCTTTGGCTCTTCCTAATGGCATCGAGTTCGTCGTGTGCTTTCTCGCTGGGGTGGCCCAAGGAGCAATTGTGGCTCCTATTCACCCTGGATATACCCACCAGGAGGCACATGGTCTTCTTCAGCGAATAAAGCCAACGATGTTACTGGTTTCTTCTCAAGTTCCAGCCGTAAAAGCCGCCGATGACCTCAAAGTGGGCGCTGTGAACTGTGCTTGGAATACCAAGTGCCGAGAAATCCAGCTTGACTCGCTGAATGATCTCTCGACCATTCGCTCAGCAAGCTTACACAAAGTGTCCCCTGACGATGGTGCGTTGATGCTCTTCACCAGCGGAACTACAGGCACTCCGAAATGCGTCCTGCTTAGCCATCGCAATCTCCTGGTGGCAGTCAGGATTCTTATTCGGGCTCAACGTCTGTCACCGACAGATCGATGTGGCATTGTGACTCCCCTGTTCCACGTTGCTGGCGTGGGAATGCTCCTGCTGTCGACCCTATTCTCTGGGGGCGCAGTAGTCATCCCGCCTTCTCTCTCTGGTTCTTTCTGGACACAGCTGCAGGAGCATGGAGTGACTTGGTACCATGCAGTTCCTACGCTTCAACGGGTGCTGCTCACTTTTCCCCGACCTGCAGACATGGGACGTTTACGCTTTGTCTCATCCGGGGGTAGCTCTCTGGCCGAGGATACCCTGAAACGTTTAGAAACCGAAATAGGATTGCCTGTCCTTGAACGATACGGCATGACCGAGACCGCGCCCGGGATCTTCTGCAATATGGTGGAGCAGCCCCGTCGTTCCTCGTGCTATCCAGTTCCCCCAGAAGTCACCGTTCGCATTTTGCAAACGGACAAAACTTCTGGAAGCATGTCTCTGACTGACTCTGTGGGTGTCACTGGGGAGGTGTGCGTGCAAGGAGAAAACGTGATGAGCGGTTATGTGGACAATGACAACGCGAACGCCGAATCATTCGTGGATGGATTCTTTCGAACCGGCGACATGGGCCGACTCGAGCCTGATGGATACTTGCGCCTTGTCGGCCGTTTCAAGGAGATCATCAATAAGGGAGGTGAGAAGATCGATCCCACGGAGATCGAGCATCTTCTTCTGAGTCATGAATCGATCCGTGATGTTGCCTGCTTTCGAGTAGCAGATGAGAGTTATGGGGAAGACATTGGTGTGTATTATCTCCGTATTCTTGCTGTATTCATCACTAACCTGGTATGATAGGCGTGGCAGTGGTTTTGAAGGAGGGATGCAATCTCAAAGCACTCGAGGTGAAGAAATATGCTCGAGGTCAAGCCATCGGCTTTAAGGTTCCCAAGAAGGTGTGTATTCTACTTCAAACACGCTGGGTCAAACTAACACCTCACTTCCAGGTTGTTTTCCTCGATGCCATTCCCTGTAATCAAACGGGGAAGTATCAGCGTGTCCTCCTCTCGCAGCAATATGGGAGCTAGCTTGAGAATAAACTGATACTGCTCTGTGCCTATCAATGCGAATGGAATTTGGAATGCTTCGAGATCTCAGTGTTTTCACTACATGAGTGGACAGTCGGAATACTTTCATTCTATACTATGACCTTCGATGATTGGCTACCTACCGACATATTGATGTATCGCATTTACTGCAGCCTCATGGGCAATAATAACACCCCCGCTATAGTTAAGTGGTACCTATTCAGGTACCTAGGTAGGTACCTAGATACCTAAGGTAGGCAAAGCGATGCAAGCGAGCGGATCCCCCATGACACCATGTTGAAGGCGATAAATTACAAGTCGACTAGGTACTTAACTGGATTTGCTAAGCGTAGGAAGTCTAAACGTTGAGAGTATCTTTGTCGTAGTGTCACTATTACCTAATTATTGTTAATTTTATGCCTATTCTGTAAAGTAATATGGTCGATATATAAATTTGAATCGATCAAGGTCAAAAATATCATGCATGTTTGGTAATCACTGAAAATATTCATTGAAATCAATCAAAACTCAACTAGTTATAGCTTTCAAAATATTCCCAACATAGTACCTACTCAGCTTCGACTAATGTAAATCAATTATCATTAATAAAACCTTCAAAATGATCGCCTTTATTAAGTTGTCATGGGGTGATCCGCTCGCTTCCAAGGTTATTACTTACGTTAAATGGGCTGTGCCAATTCAAGCAAGAAGCTCTCTATGCAAGCACTTTCCCTTGTTATCTCTCTCACCAAAAGGAATTGACCAAACACAACGAAATCAACAACATTGAAAAGGTTCATTCCAGTCTACCTTACCAGCAATGGGCGAACAGCAAGAGCAGGCCCTGCTCCTCCAACTCCCCGACGAGCTCCTGGATCAAATAATTAGCATCGCCTGTCACATTGACGATGAAGACTTGCCGTCGATGAAGATATGGGAGATCTACGAAGTGCCTACCGCACTTAGTCAAGTCTGTCGGCGCCTGAATCGTCTGGTCATTCCATACCTCTACGCAAATCATACTATTCCATGCCTTGTACCTACCTACTCGCAGCCGCCACATGTCGCTAAACTCCTACATCGAAGTTTTATGGAGAATCCTAAGCTTAGGCCGCTATGTCGTCGACTTGTGGTCAAATACTCAACTTACATTCATGAAGATCCCAGCGAGTCTGACGATGACGCCCCCGTGTCGGTCTCATATCTCCATATCGCCGCAGATTGCATTACCTGGCTCACATCTGTTGAATTCTTCAAATTGACAGCCCTAGGAGATGATGAGAAAGCGTGGACGCTACTTAATCTAGCTCTGACGCATTTGTCAAGGTTGAAACACATTTGCCTTTGCGCGGACAACTTAAATATGGACTTGGCTCGTGTGGTAGAGACGTTGGGCAACTTTGAAAGCTTTCCAGAAATTCGTACGATTGAACTAGAAGGAACATCGGGAAAGGGAGAGTCGTCGTCTTGGATCGATCTCAGGGTGAGTCACAGCTATTCGAAAGCCCTGTGGGCATCATCACCAACATCCACTAACATTTACCAAGAAAAAAGCAGGAACCGCTCCATTCAAAGCACTTATGCTAAAAGGTTTTCTCCAAGCCCCTCAAGTCTTGGAGTTTCTCATCCAATGGCCTGCCAAACTGGAAGAATTCACCCTCGAGAACCCCTTCGGCGACCACGATGGAGCCCAGTTCGAAGATTGGAGTCTAGCAACCATCCAGCCGATCCTATTCAACCACAAGAGAACCCTCCGTTCTATCAAAATCAAGGGCATCAACCGAGGCGGAATCGAAAGCTTCGATCTGCGTGAGTTCGAAAGCCTCGAGTATCTAAGTCTCTCCCCTATAATGACATGTCCCAAACGCGATAGATATGGCCGCATCAAGGATGATTATAGTCTCCTCCCCATACTTCTGGCTCCACGTCTTCGCGTCTTTAACTGGGACCTGAACCACTGCAAATACCACAATGCTCATCTTCTGACTGGCTTCCAAAAGCCCGAGGCGGATTGGATACGCGCATTTGCGCGGGCTGCTCTTGAGCAAGAGATACCGCTGCGTCGGATTGAAATCGCGTATCGTCCAGACCTTGAAGGTGCGGCAGGCCCCACATTCAAGTGTCTATGTATGCCGCACTTACACCCACTTAGTCTATGACTTTCGTGGAGTCCGTAGTGGAGTGTATTTGTGGGGCCTGATGGATCGGCTGAGACAGGAGTTTGAGAAGGATGGGATTAGGATCTGTTATGATCCGCCTACGATAATTGTGGACAGGTATCATGATGAGTGCATTTACTGATGTGACTTTGGCTGGCTGAGAGCAGGACTCTTACCTCTGATCAGGTGCCCAACGTGTCTTGAAATGAGGCTTTGGATCGCAGCATGGAGGGAGTATCACCTAATTTCTCTTTGGTTACTTGGCTTTCTCAACTTCTGGGAGTCTAGTTTGTGCTTAGACTGGCGAATAAATTGACCATCCTTTGACTTACACTAGCTTTCTGAGTGCTTTTAAACATCGAATGGGAGAGTGTATCTTCTAAGCTTAGACATGTACCTAGTAATTCAAAGTCAAGCCATATATATTCATGATGTCCGGCGTATCTAGATACAGAACCAAATATGCACAAAGCAAGTACGCTCAGATTGCCGCCAAACCAAAGACAAAGAGCCAAAACCATGCTCAAGCAGCCATGGTCAACACATACCTGTCGAAGACAAATTAGTAATTTTTCTACAGTCACAGGGAAGCCAGTATGACCCGGCAAAGGGACACTCACGAAGTAATACTGTCCATCCGTTCAGTAGTCAATTTCAAACTGACCGTCAACAATTCTCGCGCAACTCTCGGTTCCACATCTTGCAATGCTTTCCACCGGTCATCGCTCAAGCACCATGCAACACAGTCATGTTCGGCCTTGACAGTCGCCGTACGTCGCGTGTCGCTGAAGAACGGAAGTTCACCGCACGGTCTACCGGCGACGACTAGTTCAAAGTAGCGGCCCTGTGGAAGCTCGTACTCGCAACGCAGCATGCCGGATTCAAGCAGATAGAAAGCGCGCGGTATATCGCCTTCATGGTACAGAATGGTGCCTGCTGGGTAAGTTTCACGCGAGAAGTAGGCACACACGGGGAACCAGAAATCTTCGTTTTGAGTCGAGAGACCTTGGAATGTTTGAAGTAGGAGTGGAAGGGGCTGGCGCATTGCTGACCAGGCTGGTGTGGCCGTCATGTCAGTTTCATTTTCCCGGATGGTCGTTGTTGCCACGCGTTGGAGGTATTGCCCACGTGGAGAGCCGACGATGTGGTCTGAAAGACTAGCAGATGGGGCGACAGGTGGAACAGGCATGGGGACTTGAAGGTGGTTGGTGCTGGCAATTGAATCGATTGGCTTGCAGAGTAATGCCTCTTGCCGGCTGTAGAAAATCTTGAGAAATTCGTTCTCGCAGAACTCGAGGGCGGAATTGAGATCCTCGAAGATGGGCACATTTGAATCCGGTTCAAACAGGCCCACATTCTGTAGGCTTTTGCCAACATCGCCCTCCACGTTTAGTCCGGAAATGGTGGTCTGGACATTGCGTTTGCGGAGAATACGGTTTATGCGCGTGAAGGCTTCAGCGGCAGAGAAATCCAACCCATAGACCCGAGAGAAGTCTAGGATTAGGAATCGGATGGGTTGCCGTCGGAACGCATCCTCCTCAATTAGTCCTCGCATGGTGTTCTCGACATTGACAATGGTGCCAAAGAAGAGATATCCACCCAGCTTCATAATCAGGGTCTGCTGTCCAGCTTCGCGCAAAAATTGCTGCTGAATTGGAGGCCGGCGGACAGTCGATCCTGCAATATCTCCCGAAAAGGTTGCTCGAATGGCAGATTTGCGAGATGTTTGAACGACAAAGTTTACGCACGCCAAGATGATTCCAACCAAAATGCCCATGACGAAATCCCAAGCACCCATTGTCACCACAATAATTAAAACCTAGAATGGTCATCAGCAGGTAGATTCTGATTGAACCATAAAATGTCATACCGTCAAATATTCCAGTCTTGAGAGCTTCCCCCAGGTGTCTACCAATGCTTCCTGGAGCAGTTCAATTCCAAGCAAGAAAATGAGGGCGCCGACAACCATAACTGGAATGTATCCGATTATGACCGGGCCCACCACCAAGATTCCTGCAGTTGCAGCAGCTAGCATGAGACCGGCTAGTCGAGATGTACCACCGCTTGCAATGAACAGCAGACTGTTCGTATATACGAGGTAGTTCTGAGAGGATTAGCTGTTTATCATGCAAATGACCAGATGACCTACCTGGATACTGCCTGCAAATCCAGAGAGCGCATTCGTGACACCGTGCGCCATCAGCTCTCGGTCCACATTCAGGTTATCCTCGCCAGTAGAGATACCCAAAGCGGGAACATTGATGGGTACATGAAGGACACCGAAGAAAGTCAGAGCGAACATGGCCGGAAGTGTATCAGCAAAAGCCGTCCAGTCAACGGCCGAGAGGTCTAATATGCGTTAGTTTGAGCTTCCGGTCACGGTGCCAAGGTCTTTACCATAAAGTGTGTAAAAATGGTACCAGGGATTGTTCGACGAGGGTGCATCAAAGGCCCAGCCTTTCTGATGCAGAGTATCCATGGAAATGCGGGCGATCCCAACGATGATATAAAACAAGGCAGCCACCGCAATGAAATAGGCGCCCACGAGGAAATTTGATCGAACAAAGTGCTTCAAAACAAGAAGTCCAATTGCAAGGAACAAGGGTATCATCCAAAGTGGAAAAGTATCGATCTGGAAGAGTGTCCGTAGAGTGTCGGAATTGTACTCAAGGGAGCCCGGCAATCGAGCCGAGACTTCAACTCCAGTTTGAAGGAGGAAGTAACCAACACCACCGATACAACCAATGAGGATGTGACGAGGGAAGAAGCCAATGAGCGAGCCCAGACCGCAGACACCCATCAGGAAGAACACCAGTCCCGTCATGACAGAGCTCACGGAGAAGGCAAGAATGGTGGTTGCAAGAACAGACTGAGGATTGTCCTTGCCGATGCGATTCATGATAGCAAAGGCCATCTGATGGAAGAATGGCACGACTTCAATCATTTCGCTGCCAATTCCTCCCTTGAAGATCGAACCACCACAAGAAAACACCACCTGGGCAATAATGGTGCTAACGTAGAACATGGAGATTCCATCCGAGCCAAGATCAGCAAATAGAGGTTCGCCCAACGGAAATAAAATCATGCCGTAGGATAATGCATCGAGGATGTTGAGCAGAAGCCCAAGCAAAACCGCCGGTATCAAGCTGACAGGATACACCACGCCATTTTGCCATATGCTACGTCTATTCCAAGACTTGGGACTTGACAGCGTGCGCGAGAGCTTGGCGACCTTGGAAACGCCGTGGGCGAAGAAACCGGGTGGGTTTTTGGCAGTACCTCCTTGACCCTCTACATCGTCAACTGACCCATAATTGTGCGGTGACTTCGATCGTGTTTTCGACAATAGCGAAGTTTGCTCTGTCTCTCTGGGCTCCGGTTCATCCTGGATCGTCGGTAGAGGCGGGAATGGCTCGGTCTCTATGCCCGCAGGTCTGGGATAGTCCTGGTCATGATGCGGAAACTGTTCATGTATCATCTCTGTCAAAGCCGACGAAGCAGAAGCAGGATCAACCGGGGCGTTATTCAATTCTAACGAACCCTCTTCCACTCGCGGATGGGAACTGGCAGTACCATCCTGAGAACCAGGGGACTGGCGATCTTGAAAAATATCCAGACTGGGTGGCAAGCTTGTGCGTCCACGCGAGGGCTTTTTATTCAGCGACAGGCCGTACGTCGCCAACTCCGCCGTTTGTTCGCGGAGCCCATCCGATGCATAGTGCGCGGGATCTGCAGCGAGCGGGAATGGTCAATGGAAAATAGCGCAGGGCCAGAAAACTGGGACTGCACTTACCCGTTACCGTGTTAATCGAACGATGATGGAACGAGCGACCGGGGGCTCGTAAGCTGGATCCATTGTAGCTGGATGATTCTATGCCGATGGGAGAGCTACCCAGCATGGCGTGTTCCACCAGACCTTCGGAGCCAGTCGAGGCATCTGCATCTCGCTCCAAAGCCCCATTCCGGCGTGACAGGGCCGATGCGCGCGAGTCGCGGCGGCCACGAGGTTGTAGTACCGCCATGGCTCAAGTCGCGCAACGGCCAGTAAAGGGACTTCGGAAGATTATCGCTAGCGCATGCAGCGACGTTGAGGAGAAAAACGGCGATGACGCAATGGGGATTGCACACTCCAAACGCAATGGTAAACTCAAAGTACTCAGCAAAGAGAGATACCCAGTCACCAAATATTATTCAGATTGAAATTTATCGCAAAGATCGAGCAACGAGTCGTGGTTTGGTTGACTAAAATTCGCCTTATCGCGAGCTAAACCAGATGCGGGTCTTGCTGATAGGATTCTTGTTTTTGTCTTGGTCCATGCGCAAGAGCTTTATCTTTACAATCTCGTTATGCACCAATTAATAGAACCGAGCTCGGTGATTGAACTACGATAGAGGTTGACTAATGGTGGAACCATGTTGTCCTCGGTTATGAAAAATCATGGCAGATCTATTCCACCAGCGCTTACGGCTTACAATTGATGATCCTATAAAGAGAAATACTTTTCATTTCACATGGCCGTAGGATGCACGGCAGGGTATCTTAAATGACAGAACTCCTCGCGTAGCACATGGACATTTCACTCGAATCAGCTCAGTCGTTCGAGGAAGCCCTGTGCAATGAGCCGCTCGACATCACCTTGGCGTACATAGAGCTGGCTGTTTTTGGTCAGGTTGATTACACTGGCTTCGTTAGCTTCGGAAAGAAATCCACAAGCAATAGCGTTGCATACCCGTATTCAGTTTGAATCTCCCCGGCATCCTTCAACACTCGCACATCGATAAACAAATCTTTCGGCGGTTCCAAAGTCCCTGTCAAATCGATATCGGTCCATTGTCCCTTGTACGCAGCCAGCATGTCGCCATACTGTCGGAAGTACTCCTCTTCCTCAGGACTGAGCGAGCTATGCCCGCCTGAGCCTTGCATGGGCCTCCGCTCCTCAACCGATTCGCTAGGCTGTTGCTGTTCAAGCACATCGACACCCGTCCAGCATAGCTCCTCCAATTTCTCGGTTCGCACACGATGATACGCGAGTAGACACCGCTTGTTGCGGCGCATGCACAGATGATCGACGAGGAGAGAGCAGGCGGTCGCTGGGTCGGCGGACGGGTTAAAATTCCCATCGAAGGGGTTCAGAAGACGGGCGACATCACGATCCAAGTCGCGCACCTCTCGAGTCACGGCGCGGACGATCTCGGTCTGGTATGGTGGTAGATGGGAGAGGGCTTGGGTGCGCTTTGCATGTTGAACCTGGAGGGTGATCAGTCGGGTATTATGGAACTCTTCGACCGAGAAAACTGACCAATTTGTTGCCGAGCTCGCCGTACATGGTGGCCACGCGATCCGGATCGGAGTGCAAACCGACGCGCTCAGCCCGGGGATCCATGGCGCGCCAAGCCTCTTAGTCAGGAAGTGGGGAGATCGACGAAGTATGGGGAGCAAGTATGGATTTAGTATTCAGTATTCAGAAGGAGAGTTGGGGGGGATACAAAATGATAACATGAATAGAGGAAATTGGGAAGGAATTGCACCGGTTGAAGTTCATCAAGAATTGGAAGATCATCAAAGTTGTATGGGGACAGGACAGAGTGGAAGCATCACGATAGAATAGTATGGTGTGGCCTGGAGAAGGACGGACTAACTTGAATGGTAGGGCAGAGGGGGTTACCATTTACTTAAAAGTTATACTTCACATAGGGGACCCAGTGGCCTAGTGGTTGTGTGGCTCCTTTGACCGGGATGAGGCGATTGGCCCTGGTAGTCTCCCGATTGGGAGTGATTTCCTTAAAATCGTTAATACTTGGCCTTGTGCTGAGGGAGAAAGGCTGGTGATGGGTACTCTTGCTGACTGATCATAAAAAAACTTTTTTTTTTAATCTATGCCGGGCCCATAGTAAAGTGAGAATTTTTTTGCTGGTCAAAAGTCATGATGGTACCCTGGGTTCAGCCAACATGAGGCTATTCACAGGCTGAGCAGATTCCAAGGGTACGTTGGCGACACCACCGGTTCAATTCCTGCCCTCGCCATTCTTTTTGGATCTCTTTTTTTTTTTTTTCTTTTTCTGCCACACTTAATCTTTTTACTGCCTGGACAATCCATTTGGCTACACCTTACCCAAGTCACCAGCTCATACTTGTCCTCGGCTTCCATGCACAATCAAATGCATTCAATCACTAATCTTAATTCTATGACAAAGCTACGACGCTGATAACCTTATACATGCAATCCCCTGTTTATCTTAAACTCAATCAGCCAGCCTGACAAAGCGACTCGGTGGTTCATCAATTGCAATTAGCTGCACCCATGAAGACGGCAACAATCAGTTTATTTTACCATCTACATACCGATGCTTCATGTTTGCAGGCCTCCCACCCACATTATGACCATCTCCCTCTTGATCAGGTCCACTGGAATAAATTCACCGGATAATGGATATCTTCTACCGCCACTCCGTTCAACCATCTCAACCCAGCATGGCGATCAAGCCCAGGTTAGTATCAATCGGACAATGTGTACTGCAAAACAGTTGGATGTTTTACTAAATTATAGAACAGTGAAAGTCTCGCATTTGATTTTCATGTCCAGATATTGCCCAGTGGGTGATTAAGTGTCAGCTCAACCACGGCGAATGAGTCTGGAAGAAGATTCAAGGTTAGCTTGCGTGGGATTACTGGTCTTTGCTACCATCGATATAGCTATGCTGCTACTGCCAGGATGATGGCGCACGCTATAAATGCAATTTCCAGCAGGCCACCTCCCTCAATAACCGACCCAGACTTGCTCACCTTGACATCTGGACTTTGTCTCAGCCGCGAGGATCGCTCCAGGTGGAATCGGCACTCAATGTCTGCCATTCCTTGTCCAGCCCAGCAGGTATATCCTCCATGAACAATCGCCCCCAGATTGAGCTTTTACAGACTAATTGAAGTAGTCGTTCAAAGCAACGGCAATGAGTGGTTAACGAACCCCACTTTGACAAGCAGTGACAAAAGACCGGGCTGCAAACAACCGGACCCGCCAAGTTTGAACACCAGAATCCGAACAAGGACCATTGTAAGCGAGCCCGTCGGGTCCATGACGATTCTAGACCGAAAGACAATTCATTCGTGCACGGCGTTGCGAAATGATCGCTCGAATTCCTGCTGACGGCCAAGTTGAAGAGATTGGTCATGTAGAGAACCCGACAAACTAATGGCGACTGGAATCCAGCAGGGCAGAATGCGAGCGCATCTTAATTGGATCTGCGCGCGAGGGCTGTGCTGGTTGGGCATCGTACGACTGGTTGCTGTGGCAGGGATCTCGGTGGAGATTATTGGCGCCAAACTACATCATCCCCGTTAATTCCAATCTTTGACTGATTCTGCAACTGACATTTCGTCACGATTCTACGGGATTGGATTCTTGGTTATCGGTATGCTTGAATTTGAACAAATTGATCAAAAGTTTTATCGTTCACTGCGCTGACGCCGATGCTAATCTTACTGTTTTGGGCAGTTTGTTGACGTCCGATCTCTGATAACGACCATCCGTTACTCCGCGCCTTCGAATTGAAGATTACCATAATCAATTGAAACGAAATTTGGGAATTGAAAAGAATTACTCGGTCGCATCCAATCCAGCGAACTCGTCGCAGCGCCAGCTACGAGAATGCGGGCGTCCTGGTGGATCGGGATCTGGGCTACATTCCTCTCCTCGACCGTGCGATCGATCGAAACAACACCATTCTCTGCGCCCGAAGAAGCCGAGAACAAACGAGCTTTCGAAGTCCTCCAACTCCTCCGACGAGCCGATAACAACTGCCCCGGCGGCTACAAGGCATGCACAGACCTGGGCAATTCAAACGCCTGCTGTAAGAAGGGCACGAACTGTTCACGCGATGCCGCCGATAACATTGCTTGTTGTCCGACCGGCGCAAGCTGTACGGGCAGCCTGACCGCTTCAGGATCTGGCGATAGTAAGACGGGAAGCAGCTTCATGTTTCCGCAGGGTGTGACGGCGACGACTACGGGTGCCGGTGCGGCGGGAGCTCATCCTCACTCGACCATCGACGGGGCATATCCATTTGTCTTCGTACCGACGAGCTTCCCCAATGCGGCGGTTTGCACGTCCTACTATTCGCAGTGTCAGTCGGATTATTCTCAATGTACGGGGGCGTTGATGGGTCGCTACGGAGTGACGGTGAATGGCGGTGGAGCTGGAGTGACTGTGGAAGCCGTCACCGCAACATCGCAAGCCACGTCCATTTGTTCCAAGTTAAGTGTGGAAGCCTGTCATGGTCTTGGACTTGGTTATTGTGGAACGGTGGAGACGGGGACAGCGCATGACACGCAAGGCAATGCGGCGCCTGGTCGGGCTACGAGTCTTCATGATTTGATGCTTGGACTAGTGGTTGGGATTGCAGGGATGTTTATTTGATGATGATGATCTTGAACACTTCTTCTCTTCTATTCAAAGTCATGATTGATGTTTGTATATTTTGTTTTCTCGGGCAAATATGGATGAAAAGAATTTTGTACTATTGCACACGATTCTAAAAACGACCGAGAGACTCCGATGCTGGAGATTGGGCCGTGTCTGGTGGATTGTTGATTGTTGATTGGCGATTAGAATCCACTAGGTTGACCTTGTCTTGGCCTTGATCAGGAAATGTTGCTCCATGGCTAGAGTTTCAATCTGAAGAATAGTTTTTTCAACATATAATTACTCCGTGCTTTGCATCTGATACTCCAAATCTAAACTATGTCCCGGATATCAGCAGCAGTTGGCATGTAGATCACCACGAGGGCAGATCATGGCCTGACAGCATGCCGGAGAGGGGTCCTGCATATGCAATCAGAATAGACCTATGACATGAACACACTAAGAGAAATCAAGTTAAAAGTCAATCGCTGCCAAGTGTGAAACCCAGCCTCTCAAAATTCAACCCGATGTGAGAGGATTTAGACGATTGGCAGGGAAATCGGGTGGTTGGGTATACGGAGGCTGGGATTGTACTCAACCCACCACGCTTTTCCTTCTCGTCTGAGTTTCTTTCTTCCACTCCTGGTCTCCTGGGAGCATTCCTCGCTGTGCTCTATATCTCTCTTTTTTCTACAGCGACCCGCAAATTGTTCAGAGTACGGCCATTCCAGCGGTAGCGCAGAGTCATTCCGATCGCAATCTACAACACCAAATCACAACCAAAGCGAGCCCCTCACCAGTTTTGCAGCTGAGACGCGACTCGATTTTACGGGCGTTGCGTCGCTCTACAGTCGCGATGCGGTCTTCCTCCGTGATCAAGGTGGTCTCAACCTTGATTCCACTGCTAGGATTGGTCTCAAATACCATCGCCTCGCCAGTATCACCGGAAGAAGCTGGGCAGGATATTGAGCCCAACACTGAACTCGAAGCCGGTCTCGAGAATGACCTTGAAAAGCGCTGCGTAAATCCCTGTGGCCAGGTTTGCTGTGGCACCAGCCAGTCCTGTGGCACAAACTACGCCAACCAAGCGGTTTGTCTAGATGGACCTGGCGGGGGAGGAGATTGGCAGTATTGGACCACCACATATGTTGTGACCGAGGTCGAGTCCTCTACGATTACCTCTGTGATGAGTAGTCAACGGCAAGCAGTCGCAACCGGCGGGGCCAGTTCGGGGTGGGGAACTTGCAGGGCCGACCTCGGTGAGACGACGTGCGGAACCACTTGCTGTGAAGCGTCGCAAGAGTGCGATAATGGCGAATGTGTCGCAGTAAGTTCATCGGCCGCGGTGACGGAAGAGCCGACACCAGGAGTGCGAGGAACAAGCAACGGCGCGGCGACAGTCACTCAGACTGCGGCCCCTACTACAACCCAAGGATTCATTGCTCCCGTTGGAACCGACGGCGCTGATTTGATCGGAGCCAAGGCGGCCAGCGAAAAGAGCGGAGGACTGAGTGGCGGTGCTATCGCAGGCATCGTGATAGGCACGATTGCTGGTGTGGTTCTGTTGTTGCTCCTTTGTGGCTGCTTGTGCTTCCGAGGTGCTTTGCTCAGCTTAGCAGCCGCCCTTGGTCTCAGGAAGCGCAACAGAAGACGAACCAGCCATATCGAAGAGCGCTACTCTCATCATTCACACGGCAGTCGACCTCGCCCACAAGGTGGCCGAACATGGTTCGGTTCGAGGCCACATGCTGCTGGCACAGAAAGCTCCGTCAGTGAAAAGAAGAAGTCCAAATGGAGCGGCTGGGGCACGGTTGCAATCATTCTGGGAGCACTTGCACTGTGCTTGGGATTGAAGAGACACCGAGACCGCGAGCGCGACGACGACGATGACAAGACTTCTTACACTTACCCGAGCACATACTATTCCTCTTACTACACACAAAGTAGGTTTAACTGATTCCGAAGAATGTTGATCTCGCTGTACTGACTTATGATTCCAGGTAGCGACAGCTCCGATAGACGCACTCGAGACACTCGGCGGTCTCGACGATCGCGGACGAGATCACGCCGTTAATGAAACCATATGCGTTGCGAGTGAGCATTAATTTGGATGGCAGCCTTGATGATTTGAACTTTCTGTCCAACCCATTTGCCAACGCTGGATTGTTAATATGATTTATGTACTTCTATGACTTCTCCGATATTTCCGATTTGGTCGGATGTGACGACACGCTTTTCCGAAAAAGAGATTCTGGGATTTCTCTTCTTTTGGATCGGATTTCCATGTCCATGATGACCAGGGCCTTGATGCAATGTACATATGAGCTATGAGGACAGGACAAAATGAATGAAACATGACCCATAAGCCAAATGTTTATCTGCTCTACACGTAGTCATTTCAGACCGGTAAGAGGGAGAAAACGAGCTTGTCTTTTCAGACCGAGTCAGTACCAAGTCATAGTAGAGAAAGTCATGGTTGCACGAAGCAAAGAGCCGTGATTGGGACGAGTCTTGCAGGTACAATGTGCTTGCTTCACAAGGATGCGCGCACAAGGTAATCTGCATGCTCCATGCAATGGCCAGCGATAGACCGATTGAAGTCACCCATAAGAATAAAGTTTTCCAATCCAATAATAGCTGCTTCACAGTTGAGTGGAAGGTGATGAGGACAAGAGACGGTCCGGGTGTGACAGGGCACACACAAAGCCGTCTCCCCGCCTTCGGTGCCGAACTTCCCTCCTCTCACTCTCTCCAACGCTTCCACGATCACTTCCGCCCAATTCATTCATGACGTTCGCCTCGGATCAAGTTTTCGTAACTTCATTCTGACCATTCTGTCGTCCTCCTCGGCACTATCATCGTGCCGACCACCCGATCCTGGAGTCCCACTCTCGGAGCATTACGAGTTCCCCGATCCGACTCATCATCGCTCGCCATGCTCCAAGCGCAGAGCCAACACGTCTTTTCCCACCAGCACCAGTATCCCCAGGCTGATCCCTCGTGGCTGCAGCACCAGCAGCAAACACAACAACACCACCAAGCTCAGCCGCATCCCCAGCACCAGCAGCCGCACGCCTCCCTCGTCGCCCAACATGCCCAGGTCCAGGCTGCTGCCGCGGCTGCCCAGCAGCAACACTATGGCCGCCTGGCCATGAGTGGCAACGGGGCGGCGAACCCGGCGCAAGGTGCTGGGGCGGTTGGCAATATGGGTGGAGAGGGCCTGACCAACGCGGTTTCTGTCATGGACGGTGGAATCAGTGAAGAGAATCGCAAGGTATTCATGTGGGTGGCAGAACTCTTGGACCCAGCCCGTCGAGAGGCCGCGCTTATGGAGCTCAGCAAGAAGCGCGAGCAAGTGCCTGAGCTCGCTCTAGTGATTTGGCATTCATTCGGTATGACCTTCTCCCAACCGTGGGGACGACCCTTCCGACCGGGACTAACTGTCGGTTACGTGCAGGTGTCATGACAGCTCTTCTCCAAGAAATAATATCTGTCTATCCCCTCTTGAATCCTTCACAGTTGACCGCTGCCGCGTCGAATCGAGTCTGCAATGCGCTGGCGCTCTTGCAGTGCGTCGCATCCCACAATGAGACTCGGACTCTATTCTTGAATGGTATGCACTGTTAGCTGGGATATTCGCGACATCTGATGCTGACTATGTATCTCTGCCGCTAGCTCATTTCCCTCTGTTTCTCTACCCTTTCCTCAATACCACGTCGAAGTCCCGCCCGTTCGAATACCTGCGTCTCACTTCCCTGGGTGTCATCGGAGCGCTGGTGAAGAATGACTCGTCCGACGTTATCAACTTTCTTCTCACCACTGAGATCATTCCTCTTTGCCTTCGCATCATGGAGACTGGTTCCGAACTGAGCAAAACCGTTGCGATTTTCATCGTCCAGAAGATCCTCCTCGACGACGTCGGCTTGGGATACATATGTGCGACCTATGAGCGATTCTATGCCGTCGGCACAGTCCTCAGCAATATGGTCACCCAGTTGGTAGAGCAGCAGACTGTTCGCTTGCTCAAGCACGTTGTGCGCTGTTTCCTTCGGTGTGTGGTGCAAACTTCAGACTTGATCTCGTACTTGTGTTCTAACAATCATCTAGATTGAGTGATAACAGTCGGGCCCGCGAGGCTTTGCGACAATGTTTACCCGAGCCCCTCCGAGACGCTACCTTTTCCTCCGTCCTCCGCGACGACGCAGCGACTAAGCGCTGCCTGGCCCAGCTGTTGATCAACCTGTCGGACAATGTTTCCGACGGTGCCCCGGTGGCCATGTAATATACGAAACGCATTTATTCTCGCGGGATCATTTTTACCTTACGATATGCATGGGACAGGTTTCAGGCGAGTTTCGGTTACGAGGCGCAAAAGTTCGGACGGAAGCCATTGCACAGCCATTGCAATCATTTAACGGCTGGCACCAGCATCCTGATTTCTCTTCATTCGATCGACTTTGATTTCTTTTGCCGCGCTGATTTTGGGACAGTTGTGGGTGCGATGGGTATCATGTGGATGGGAGGGGACTCTTGTATTCCTACGTCCTGATTTTTGACTCTTTCTGCTTGACATTTTGCATTATGCGGACATCTTTCCATTTCCTGCCTCGTTTCGGGCGCTCGCAGTCGGGTGGCGTGGCTTTGGTTGGCGCTATGGGTGCATTTCCCTCTCCTGGACGATCCCCTATTGCTCTGTGAGATAGATCTTTGAGCCAGAGATACCACGGTCGTTCGTCTTCATGTTTCTGCAGCTCTTTGTATATGAATCCACTTGGAATTTCCCTAGATCGGACACAAATCAACCTAATTCCATCTGAATGGCATTGTGCCCTTGATTGATCTCCAGGCAGCGATATCCATTGTGCTATTGAGCTTCGATAGTGAATGAATCAATTGGTTCAAGGCACCAAACGCGCCCGACACGTGACTCGCCCGTCCGGACGCGACAGACACTGAGCTCATCCCGTCGCCTCTGAACACGAGGAAAAAAGCATTCCTCCTTCCCCCCACCACCGCTTCTTCTACACTTTTTCAATTCCAATATCTCTTCTGCAAATTCACTACCTGTGATCCTGTGTTCCGTTGACCTACCCCACCAACCCTTTGCGGAACCTCCTTGACCCTCCCGGCCTTCACGGCCTCCGTTCCGCCGCAATGGGATCGCGAAAGCGCACCCGCTCCGAGGCCATTCCTCCCACCGATGAACAGCCAGCTCAAGAGCTTGGTCTTCTCCAGCGTATCCGAAACTGCTGGGAATTCGCAAGTCTTATGCAGTACATTGCCATTTTCGGAAACCTTATGAAGATTGACGAAGAATTTGAGATCGAGGTAGGTCCGCTCTCTGGGGTCGAGGGTCACCTGCGGTGTTGCGCAATACGTCGCATAGATGGAATTGATAGATTCCAAGCCACTGCGCGGGTTCTAGATCGGGACTGGGCTGACATTCTGGTTGCGCCGTAGGACCTGGAAGATGAATGTCTGAAGACCGAGGCGTCGCAAAAGTTGCTGGAGATCGGTTTGTGCCTGTTGAAATGGATCTCGTCGCATCGTGGTCTCACGTAAGTGATGACAATCTCACCTGGCTGGATTGTCTTGAAACGTGGATCTGATCGTTTGCTGCAGCTTTGACAACTTCGATGAGTACACTCGCCGCCAGTACAATGCCAAGGCACCGCATATCTCGAATCCATTTGGCTATGAAGAGGAGCCACTGAAGTTTATGGAGTTTGATGTTTTTCAGAAATTGCGTGTGCTGCACCAGCTGTCAGTTTGGACGTTCTGGAATGTGGACCGTATTCGTGATAAGATGCCAGAGAAGAAGGAAAGTGAGCAGCTGCAGTGGGTATGTGATGACAATTGAGTGTGGAATCGAAGTATCTTGTGTTGGAGGCTGACTTTACAAGCGCGTTGAGGAGTTGGGATTTGACCGTGAGGGTCGATCGTACTATGTCCTTGACGACAACCGTCTTTACCGCCGCACCGACCCCCCTATCCCCGCCCCTCCGCGTCCCAAGAAGAAACCGAAGAGCCGGTCATCGCGGACTTCTCGGGCGTCGAAGCGAGCCTCCCGAGCCGCTGCGGAAGAAGAATCCGACGAAGACGCTAAGGACCCCAGTGAGTCTGCCGCCTTAGGAGGCGAACTGAAGTGGGAATGTGTGGCTGTTACTCTGGCGGAATACAATGAATTCTTGGATACGATTCGCAAGAGCAAGGATTCCGACGAGAAATTTTTACGCAGTCAGATTGAAGTGCATGTTTTGCCTCTGCTGGAGAAGGCCGAAGAAGCCCAACAGCGCAAGCGTATGAAGCGTGAAAAGGAAGAATTGGCTGTGCAAATGATTGCCGGTGCCAAACGATCTAGCCGTCTTGCCGGCAAACTTGAGAAGGAACGTGCCGAAAAAGAAGCAGCCGAAGCAGCTCGCAAGCATGAGGCAGATCTAGCAGAAGCTCGCCGAGAGCAGGCAAAGCAACAGCAGCGTGAAGATGACCGGCAGTCACGCATGATGACGCGTGAGCAGCGCATCAGGGATCGTGAGCAAAAACGCATTCTGCATGAAGCAGAGCTCCAGCGCATTGCCGAGGAGCAAGAGAGGATTGATCGAGGAGAAAGCCGAGTCTCTGCCCGGAACCTGCAGGCAGAGCTTGAAAAGTCGCAGAAGAACCTGGCCGATCTATCCCAGGACGATCAATGGATTTTCGATTGCTCGGGCTGTGGGGTGTATGGCGAGAACTTGGTGTGTCTTACCCTTCCCTGCTTTGGAATGCTTCCTATCTAACTCTTTCTAGGATGATGGCAGCCACAGTGTGGCCTGTGAAAAGTGCAATGTCTGGCAGCATAGCAATTGCCTTGGTATTCGAAAGGAGGATGCTGAGAAAGACGACTTTCACTTTGTTTGCCGGGATTGCAAGCGAAAGGAAGAAGAGGCCAAAATGCCCAAGATTCCGCCACTGAAATTCCGACTCAGCTCCTCTGCATCACCATCCTCGGTCCCTCCCACTGGCCAGAAGCGCAAGGTGGAAGAGGATGATGATCTACCTCCGCCGTCTCCCGTGAAGCGCACCCATACCGCTTTATCTAGCATGCAGGATTCATCTGAGCCAAAATTAGCACCTCAACCTCCACTCCCCTCACTTAACGCTCAGACTCACCTCTTTGCTCCCCCGTCACCTGAGCATCGTGGCCATCTCTCAAACCAGACTCCTCTTCCGTCCTCCAGCCCTCCTCGACCTACTTTCTCTCCCCAGAAAACCTACAATGGCCCGATTCATGCCATGCCCGGTCAGCATCCACTTCCACCCATGCAGCCAGGGCCACAACTGCCGCCTCTTGGACCTGCCAATTATGCACGTCCAGCGTCCTCTCATTCTGGATATGCGCACATCCAGAATCGTCCCTCCATGTCACCAACCCAGGGCAATCATGACGTGGGACCGCTTGCCGGGTTTCCTCAAACTACGGCCAATGGAAATTCTGCTGTTTCTTCATTTGAGAGCTACACCACCCCGCGTCCTCAATCTGGACATGCTGCTACTCCCGTCATGTCTAGCAACTATCCATCCTTTTCTGCCACTGGCACTCCCAATGGCCATCATTCCTCTCCGCCTCATAGCTCTCATGGCGTGGGCCTGTCTGGCATCAGTCCGACAAAGCATTCGCCTCGACCGATGACCTCGGGCAACAATGGGCCTGGCGCCTCTGTGCTGCCTCCTATCCGACGGTTGGAACCTAGTCCGAAGCTGATGGGTCGCAGCTCGCCCGATGCACCGATTCCTCCGCCAGTCAAGTGCATGACACCGGAACAGGAAGAGCGTCGGCAGCGCGAGAATGCCTCGTTTGCACAACAGGCACCCTACTATCCGGCCAATGGTCAGCCAACCTTGATGTCGTCTCCCTCGTTGAACCGCATACCTTCTTTGGGCGCGCCAGCCAACCCACAGCCCGAGGCAGTTCCATCGCCGCAGCGCGGTGATGGCTCGCGTCAATAGTTCTGTCTGAAGTCATTTTCATGTCTTGGTTGATCAGTCACGTCTGATACGATTCAATCATGACTATTTTAACCCCGGCACTTTCAGATTAGACGTCGAAACAAGGTTGCTGTGCTCCACCGCGCTCGAGCACTGCTTTGACGTTGCATTTGACATCTCGGTAGCGTTGCTGTCAAGAGTGGGAGCAAATGATACTCATCCGGAGTTGCTTTTCCCGATCCACCTATTTAGTGGGTCTCAGGATATCTGATCTCGCGGATAGAACGTCATTCCTCACTACAGTTGTCTTCACTTGTATTTCGTTTCGTTTTTCATGGGTGTTATGTGCATCATGTTTGATAGAGGATGTTGTCGCCGCCGAGTCGATGGCGAAGTTCTTTCCAACTCTTTTCGCTTGTGTTTTTGTTATTTGTTTCTTGGGCGGACAGGCCTGTGGTTTGAGACTTGGGATTGATTCGGCGTTGATTGTTTCGTGCATTAAGATGGCCGGCTGGGCGTTTAGGACCGGACAGGGTTGAGTGTGTCCTGTCAGGGCAGTGTATTCTACTAGAAATTCACTTTATGATGATAGAGTGTGTCGTGCATCCATGGATGGATGATTGCAATTGATACTTCGATGTATATATCTGCAAGTAGACATCAACTATAGGTACCTTGTAGTATTGGCGAGAATGATAGACCATTGCACCACAAACACCTATAATCACCAAAAATACCATCAAAACCACTATCAAAGCAAATATCGAACCCGCCTCCCAGAGCAAGAACCACCTCAAAACCCCTATTACGACCTTCTCCAAAAGGCAACCACGCAACTCATCCCGCAGACACTACCATAAACTAAAGATTAGTCCAACACCCCGTCCAGCACAAATAACTAGCGCAAGACAAACGGGTCGACACGGCACAGTAACCCAACTGGGTCCAGCACTGACACCAAATCAAATGGCCCGTCGATCCATCGCTCGCTTACGCAACTTGGCATTAGGCTGCATCGATTCCTCCCTAGACGCGCGCGATCGACTGTTGGTCCGGGCGGGACAGGGATGATGCGCATCGGGTGCATCCCGATGTGCATACTACGGAGAACGGAGAGGAGTGCTGTCAGGTAGGGTTTTGATCAAGGTTGTCTGACAAATTTTGACAGTGTGATAGATCACATTTGATTTAGAGTTGGTGATCTGGTGATGGAGTTTGTGGGGATATCGGATATCGGGTTTACTCGTTACTACGGAGTATGTGCATTCAGATTCTGTCGATCTCCTGAATCATGTTCTTGGGTACGGAGCGGAGTATCGGACTGGTGTATTGTGTTGGAGGAAATGAATTCCTGGTTGGATCTGGATTTTTGTCATGGCGATGCACGGCATAGACTAATGGCCTGTCATTCCGGACAATCTTCCCCGCCCGCGCCTTGACTCGAACCGGGAAAGATCAAGTGGAGAGGGAACGGGGTTCTGATCCTGATAGTCTGTTCGTGCTCTTAACCCGTGGAGACCCATTGAGATCGAGTGTATGATTGGGTGGAAATGCTGTTGGCGGCTCCTATCACATAGCCCGTGCTCCCAAGGAATGGAGGAACGAGGGATCGAGACCATGATCTACTCGGCATGCATCATTCATTAATTTCCTCCTTTTCCTATTGGGTTTCTCCGCGGGAAATCTGTCGTCCTATCGTTTGGACGATCTATCGGCTATCCGTTCTTCCCTGTGCACAGTGCCTCTTCGACATCTCCTTTTTTCCTTCCCCTGAAGATGTCATGACGAGGAGAGTAAGGTTTTTCGCCGTTGAGCAGATCAGGATCCGAGCTTCCTTCGTGTCAGCTCCACCGCTGCAACTCATTCTGTGGGACCGTCGGAAATGGCCCGTCCACTCGTGGGGGCTCGGGCTTCCCGCGTTCCAGAGAATGAATCGACGGTTTTGTTAAGAGTCTCGCATAGATGATGCCATGAGTGGTGAGTGATCTGGTGGAAGATTTGGCTCATAAAGACGAACGATGATATGTTCAGACAAATCGTGGTATGGTTGACGCTGCAGGACTGCAGCTGTGATGTCAACGTGGACAAGGAAGATCGAAATGATACGGGGATAACGGTTAGGATACAATTGCATTCACGCTTACCCTTTATTCCAGCTTAGATGCCGATTTCAATAGTTAGTTCTCATCCTGGCACAGTCAAGATACACTTGGACTGTAGTGCATCCTGCGGCTCCTGATGAGCGCCTGTCACTTGCAGGAGGATCGGGGGCTCACTGAAGCCATACTATACTGACTTAGGGTCGATCCCCGAGCCCCGAGCTTAAGATCGGCTTCAACGGCGCGAAGAGGATCGCATCGTCGCGAGACCCTGGCTCTTTCGATCCACCATCTCCTGTGCCGCCGGATAAAGTCGGGCGAGGAGTGGGATGGAGGAGGCTAGAACCACTTGGATGCCTCGTAATGTGACGAGAACCATCATCACATTGCGACTTCAAACTCTCTGCGGACCCGCACTGGTGCCCGCGAAGCCCGAGCCAGGGAACAGTCCTAACGCAGAGAGAATGAAGTGGTTCGGATCTCGACAACCTAAATCTGGGCCAAACTTGCCCCTTTTAGAGCTCGGCGTGTCCGATATGCGAACAGCTGACCAACTCCGTATGCGACTACCCTTCCATGCGCCATGCGCCAATAGACTATGACGGAGTCTCCAGTTTTTCTCCCCTCCCACCCCTGGTTGCCATATCCACTACTCTGTACAGCCAACATCCAGTCGGCAATGTTTTCATCCAAACGTCACGCTGCCGATCTGGATTCCTCGGCGGGATCGACCGCAGTCTGACTCTGACTCCTCCAGGCCTCAATGAGGTGTTGATCATGATCATCCTGTCCACGACTCCCCGGTCTATACTCCGTATGAATGCCCCTTTTCGGAAAATTGCACCGTGCGAGACAGGGAAACGTGGTCGCCACAAACCACACCGCAGAAAAAAAGGAAGTGCAAGGGCACGATGCGCACACAAATGGCACTTCCCCGGTGAGATGCCTGACTCGATCCAATGAGGACAACGCAAGAAGTACTTTTGTAGCCCGGTCAACCACGTGGAATGCATTGGCGTGAACGTTAGCGATGGGTACGGAGGACCATGTGCTGATGGAGTCGTATTGTCCGGGGTCCTTCTGGTCCCCGAGGTTGTACTCTTTCCCACACATCCCTGATCCAAAAGGATCCTCTCCCTGTCATACCTCCCTCGCGTATATCGTATGAAACTCATGACAAGATGATCGACACTCTGTGCGCGCATCTCCGCACGAGATATGCAATGAGGCTGGCTCTGATTCTGGACAAGAACGATCGACTAAGGCCTGATGCGGAAATGCACAGCGAGGCCAAACCTAAATGAGCTGAGATCTCGAGGAAGACACGCGCTAACTGCATGGCGTTTGCAGGTGTACCATTCTACTGCCTTCTGAAATTGGTCGGCTGCAGGAGCAGAATGAGCGAACAGTCTGGATGCTGATGAATGTTTGTATTAAATTGCCTGGTCAAGTCCTCGAGCGGTGGGAGAGAAGAAGCTCTGTAGGGAGTACTCGTTAGCACGGACAACTCGAACCATGGACGGAACCTCAAGCGTCCTTATTCTTTGTATTGATTCTGCGCCCCAGCCAGGCTTGGCATGAATCGCTACCGACGCCGTGAATATTCAGAGGGTGAGGACTTCGTCGGAGTGGTTCTTCTTCATCCTCCTGGCGTTCTGTCTCTTGCCTGTTCAGTCTGTCGGCGACTGATAGATCCATGGGTTGGAGGAGGTCCTCGCGAGATGTCCATGGCGAACCATGGATTCAGCCTTCGTGTTGACCTAGTTGCCTCTTCTATGTCCCCGGTCATCGCCATGCGTAGCCAGAAAAGCATATCTTCTCCCCGAACATGACTCGAATAAGCACTGGTCTACACCGCGATGGTTGGGGGCCGTAAGATAAGTACGAACCGCGTCAAGTGTAACTTTGACTTCCCGCGCCGTGGCAGATGCCGCTTCTACCGATACATCCAACCAGATCAAGCATAGCGCGGGGAGATGGGGAGAAGATCACCGAGTGGATAGAGTGGATTCGAACTCGGGAAACAACTTGACCTTTCGTCACTCAGAATAAGGTGGGTTTCGGCTCCTCCCACTCTGCTGTCGATCTCTTTGAGCAAGCTTTTGTTGCCCCGTTCTTTCACGGTGGAAATAAGAATAAACATGAAGCAGCCTGAAACAAGATATCTTTAGATCTTCGCCGGAACAGGCGATGAAGAAGTCTTCAAAACAACGCCGTGTTTGAGAGTGAGACTCGAAAGATCTGGATCAGCACTATCAAACCCCTGTCAGGTCAGCTGGAATGGATGGATATGGAAGTGTAAGATTTATCCGTTTTGTTTCCTTTTCCTTCACCCTGACCCCTGTATTTCCGTGCTGATTTATTCTAGATTTTCCATTCGCTATACTTCGAGCCACTTCTGGGCGACCAGTTTGCATAGTATATGTTTCGAGAGGCTTAAGCGTAGGACCCTTGTTGCTCATCGCGTTCCCATCTTGGGAAAGAGGCTTGCAGGGATCCGCAGAACATTTTCTGGTTAGGAGGTCTGAGCAACTCCCCGATGACCGTTGAATGGTCAGTGTCAGTGTCGATCCATGAATTTGAAATCCCGATAATGCACTCCAACGGTTCGTGGCGGTCATCCTAGGCGGAGTCACGCTACGGTTCGTGGACGACACTGCCGGGGAACGAGTTGTCTACTGTAGTGATTTGATTTTCGTAGACATGGCAGATATCGCCTGTCAGGTAGATCTGGGGTTGACAGGTGGGGAAGACACCGAGTTCCTCTAGGTAAATCCATCGAGGGCCATATGAAGAGCCTCCACTAGATAGACGTGGGCTCATGCAGCAGACTGTGCTAAGATTGTCAACCACATGGCCGCCTCCGGTCAGGGAGGATCGAAAATCCAGTCCTCGTGGGAGACTGAATGGTAACAAAGAGATGCTTTCATGCGAAGGGGATCACAAAAACGTGGCCGGGCGTTCCTGCGTACGCCACTAACCGGGGACCAGATGAGTTTGTCCACTCGATTATCCCTGCATATACCACATGCACTTTGCTCCCCGAACATCCTCAAAGAAATGGTTCGACTCAGCTATACTACATCCGGCGAACAGGTCGGGATCTCGAGTCAGTGACAGACGCGGGGCGTTTGATCCTGACACCTCGTGAGCCTCTGCGCCATGGCAGAAGAGTGGGCCGTCTTTCTAATGGCTGAATCAGGATTAGAGTTGACGCAGCACCGCGGGCTCTTCGGGGAGGTCAATATCACAGTATGGAAGAGGAGAAACTCTCTGGTGCCTTTCCCTGGAACAGCCACACTTTCCCCCTTGCGGTATCGCGCCAACTCCTGCGCACCCGCTTAGCCAGTCGAGGCCCGGCGGATGCATCAACCAGACCAATGTGCACTCGCCAATCAGGTGAATGTGGCGGGGGGCTTGGACATCTGGTGGAGTCATTTCGACGATCTCAGACGCCTGAACCGACTCCACTCTAACACGTTATGATCCGTCGATCGGTTCCCCACTTGGAAGATAGACCAGGTATAGGGGAGACATCCTTCTTTTCCCCCCGACAAGCTCAACCGGTTGAGCCGGTAATCACTGTGAATCTCCATATATGGGGGGTTTGCTATTCACGTCTGACATCCCGCCCTCAACACTTCGAACCATGGTTTATAGGGGGATCGAGATCTCTGGCGAGGTCTTGCGTTCTTCATGTTCCAGTCATGGAAACCATACGGAGAAATGATGCTTATCATTGGGCGTCGGAGAACAGCCGCGATCCCTTGATTCTAGGGAATAGCGCCCGCTTGGCACCATCACCGTTAGGCGGTATGGTATCTACTCCCTGGTAATACATCAAAATAGTTGACACTTTGACACCCCTCCACAATGTCCTGCAGGTTTAGCGCGGAGCGCCAAGGAATGTTAAGCTCGATGTCTCGGGGGGAGGGTCCATGGCGGCTTTTCATGCTACTCAATTAGAGGGCCTTGCAGTATTCGGTGGGGTTGGCCATGCTCTTGCTGTCCCTGCTGTCCCTGCTGCCCCCATGTTCTCCCTCCCCGGCTTCTGGCATCTGAACGCCAACGCAGTACCTGTTCCCCATGGTTTGGACCTGGGATTGGTATCTGGCCCAATCCATCCCCGTACGACGAAATTTATTTCCCATCCATGTTTCTCCATTCCAGATGAGTCGCCAGCACTATTGCATACCCATTAATCTTCAATTCTTCCTTCTGCAACTCATTCTAGATCAATTGCCAAAATTGGCACAAAGGGTCGCGGAGACAAAGTAGAAGGGAAACGCCACGGTGCTCGTTCATAACATAGAAGACAGAGAAAAATTACGGATGAAAAAAATAAGATATAATTCTTAATTTTTTAATTTTTTTTTCCTTTTCTTTTTCCAAAATAATCTAAATCAATAAATGAGCAAAATCCACTGCCAATCAAAATAAATCAAATCATTTTTTCCCTCCAATCGGGTTTCAGCACACCCGATTTAGTACAAAGAAGGCCCGAAACGGTGCGGTTTGGGACAACCCGATCTTCACCCTGGTCTATATCCCTTCCTACCCCGGATAGATCATGATTTAGGAAATCCTCAAAATCAAAAATAAAGAAAGAAATTAAAATAACTTCAAAGGGAACTAGCGGACACCAAGAGAAATAGACCCACGCTATCGTATTGTATCGAGCATCGCTTCTTCGTGAGTCGGTTTCAGCCTCCGTGGTTCGGCTTCTTGCTGTGACAACTTTGACCGGTCCACTTGCGCCCCTCTCTGCTCTGCGCATTCTCCCTCTTCCTCTCTCGATCGATTATTTATTCACGCCATCCGCCCCTGGTGGGACTTCCTTGATCTATCCTTTCTCCCATTTTTCAAGGAACTTACCTTGGAACATTCCTTGTTTGTTCCCAATTGACCGGCTAAGTGCTTGTCTCACCGTCTACCTTCGTGCTGTCTCGCCCTTTCAGGAGATGCAAGATTGCCTTTTGGTACAGCTCAGACAAATTCACTACAACCTTCCATCCTTTTCTTCTCCTTCTTTTCTCTTTCTGGAGATATCCCTCTCCTGCCCTCCGAGCGTTGGACTAGTCTAGTTAGACTTATCTGGTCTTGACCGCTGCTCGCTTGCGACTGTCTTATCGCCAACACATCCTTTCACCGCGAGATGTCTATGATGCCTAGTGGTAGTCTTCCATCTCCTCCCCATTCTACGGGGGAGGATCTGTCCATTGTCAAGACAATTGAAGAGTGTCCAGTCTATCCACCACTTCCGGTGGTAGATCACATCAATAGCATTGATCATATCAGAATGAATGGGGAAGATCACTGCACCCCGCCTCCAATGGTGAGAATCTTGGTTCAATCATACAAAAAAAAGAAAGCTTGGATCTCCTAACAATCATCTAGGCATATGAAACACATTCTGGCTATTTTACCCCCGGAAGCGATTGTCGATCTGGCACACCTACTTCATACCCAGTGAGTTTTTCTCTCTTCACGTTGGGGAGAAATTTAGTGGCTGATAATTGGAAATGCAGATGTCAATGCCCAGCCAACACAACAAATCCCCCTCTATGATGATGGAAGGAAATCTTGAGTACCACGGGCGAGAGACGTCTCCTACCTGGAACTCCTCTCCAACTCATCGCGTGATGAGCCCTAAGCCCAGACAACCTCGTTCTGGAGTACAGTCACGGAAGCGTGCTGGGCGAGACACGGCTAAGAAAAATCGCAGCAGTGCTACACTCTCAGCACCCATCAGTGAATTGACCGCATACTTGTCGCACATCCCCGTGAAGAACATGGATATTTTGGCCAATCGAAACGCCGAAGAGCGCAAAAAGGAAATCGAAGAGCGCCGCAAAGATAGCAAGACGAAGGATAAGATCCCCCGGCCGATGAATTCCTTCATGTTTTATCGATCCGCATACGCAGCCCGCATCAAGGCACATATGCGTGTGCCCAATCACCAGGAAATTTCCAGAATTGCAGGCATCAGTTGGAGGATGGAGACTCAAGAAGTTCGAACCAAATATGAACATCTCGCCTCGGTGGAGCGTTTGAATCATGCTGCTGCGCATCCAGACTACAAATTCAAGCCGCAAAAAGGCCCCGCGGCAACGAGACGGGGTGGTGATATCACACCACCACCCTCAGTGGTGTCTGGGGCGATGACAGACCCTGAAAGCCCTGCCTGGGACGAAGAATTGGTCCCATTTCCTCGTATTCCTCACCGTTCAACTAGTTATGATCTGGAATACTCTCAGAACAGTCGAGGCTCGACTCCATACAATGATTTGGGTCCATACATGGCCCCTCATCCTTATTACCCAGGCTACACAAGCCCGGCTCAGTCTTTATCAACGGTGGAACCCAATCTATTGCATGGCATTGGAGCACACATGGGGGGGCTGGCTTACCAAAATGGGAGCACTGGCTCTTCAGACCTGCAGTACGGGTCTTCCAGTGGTCTCGCGGGCCTCCCTGGTGGCACTCACGTCGACCTGCTGCAGCCTCAGCCTACCCACCCCGGTGCTGCTCCCGTCCTCGACACCAGCCACGTTGATCCCAACCTTCTCTTCAGCAACCCTACCAATAATCATGTCTACCCCGATCTTCCCAGTTCTCTCGGCTGGGAGAACGAGTCCTATATGACCCCGTCGCAGGATTCATCGAGCCCGGCGACGTTTCATTCTTCACAGGTAACCAGCAGTTATCTTCCAACCATGCATCGCGAGTCGTCATGGGATCCGAGCAATCCTGATACCAGTTTCATTGGGGATGACTCATGGTTGGGTGATGGCCAAACCCCGGTATCGTCAGCCTTCTAAAACACAAAAAGCAACGATGCGAGAACGACATGAGACATGATTAAATTAGTGATACCAATTGAGATGACTATCACTGGCTGGTTTGAATTTCCAGGTTCTCCATTCACCTGGACCCGAAATTGGCCATGCCGATGGGCTTGCAGAGCAGAGCTCAGGAGGAAATGGAGTTGGGCGCCACGGCGTCATGGGGATAGGTCTTTTCATTCATCCGGTTTTCTTTCTCCTGTGATAATCTCCTTATTCTCCTGTCTATTTCTTTCTCGGTCTTTGTTCCTGCATGCGTTCTTATTTCCTGTGAGTCGGCAATGTGTCCAAGGGCTATCCCACCAGAAGCATGAATTGGGCGGGCGGCTGCTAGTGTCATAGATTTCTAAATTTTCAGAGTGGTCGGCGGCCAAATTGATCAATACAATTTTAACTCTCATAATCTGGACCTTTCGTTCGATGTATCCATTGTAGACGGAGTACAGTCCGGAGGACAACTCGTTTGCCCTAATTTCGTCCGATATCTTCACCGCCTGGAATTCTGCCTCGTCTGGTCCTGCAGCTCGCAACTCGCTTCCATCGTCACATACTATCTTTATTTCGGAGCGGCAGTAAGATTCTCTTTTATCATTACTCGAAAGAGGATATACCCGCCAGCAGAAACAGAATCGACCCGATCCCGCCTGACGATCCCACTCCTACCCCTCTACCCCTCATCGACCTCCGACTCAGCAAACCATCCAACAAGATGTCGATTCCCAATGAAGCTCTGCAAAAGGTAAGAACCATGCGCGAGCTACGTTCAATACAAAACGGCACAATTTCAGACTGCACGTGTCGGAGAAACGCTAACGAATCACAGCTCCTGCTCGAAATCGAGGGGCGGGCCATGGCCTCGCAGCAGCAGATGGGTATCACAAAAGCACAAATGACAGCCAAGCAGCGCGATATCCGCATGCTGCAATTGACCTCGAAGGAGCTGTCCGACATGCCGTCGGAGACGAGGGTATACGAAGGTGTCGGGAAGATGTGAGTTGCCTTTTATTCTTAGTTTAGTGTTGGGCTCTTTTCGTTCTTGCTTGAAGGGTTGTTATATGGTGATTGCTGATCTCTGATCTTCGCGACTTAGGTTCGTCAATGTCCCTATCGATACGGTTAATAAGCGTTTGGCTCGTGAAGGCTCGGAAGCGTCGTCGGAAATTACGAATCTCGAGAAGAAGCTGCATTACCATGAGACGACGCATAAGAATAGTCGGGATAATTTGGAGCAGATTTTGAAGTCTGGACGGGCGTGAGGATAGGGTTATGCTGGCGATCATAATGGTGCAATGATATTGAGAGCGTGGGTGGGAGATTTGAGAGTTGTCCTCTCGATTGGTATCGTCTGGTGGACGTGCCGTCTTCAAGGGATTAATGTGATATCGCCTATTGAGGTGATAAAATGGTTGAAAAGATGGGTTGGTGACCCTTCTCTTGCATCGGGTTCTAGATGGAACCGGTGCTTTGCACTGGCACTTGGATACCCTGGAGTTATGAATTTATTCAATAAGCAAGTCGATGATGAGTACAGTACTTTGAGTTCGTATATCTGCATTATTTGTAAACCGAGACCTCTAAAACCCGTGGACGACTCCACTTAAACCTTGGGACAAGACTCCCTTAACTGATACCTTAAATCTGATATCTCAAAACATAAATACCTCTTCAAATACTCTAACAATCTTAATTGTACCCCGGCTCATGATTTGAAGCATATTATCATTCAGAAATATGACACTGATACAATGTCATCACATCAAATAATTAATTAAAGAATGCAATACAGACATGTGGGTCGTGACACAAACCCAACCACTCGATTCACGATCCCAGCGCCATGGCGTCATTCTTGCGCGATGCGTTCTAGATGTATGATTGTTTGAATTGTGTTGTACTCCGAGTTAGACCATGACGTATGTCTGTCTGATAGCAGGGTAGATCCTTGTCTCGGTGGTGGAATGGATTTGGGAGAGTCTGAGTTTGCGATGATTTGTTTGAATTTATTCGATTTGGATTGGATTGAGTAGGAAAGGGACGGTGGACTGGTGATGGTTAGTGCGATAGCCAACCTTGTGGATCTGGGCCGAGATGGACATTTGTTTGGAGCATAATAGGTATGAGTAGAGGTATTTGGTTGGTAATTCTGGCGTTATGATTTTGGTTTTAGGTAGGTAGTGGTGTCCAATGCTGGCTAATAATTTAGTCAGTTGGCTGAGACACTAACTAGATCAAGTCTTGTCTAGTAGCGGTGAACCTGGAACCCATTGCTGTCTAGATAGCCACAATGATGTTCTTCCGAATATATCCGTTGACGAGCAACCTAAGAATACTCACTGGATCCAATTCCCCTCGACGTTTTATTACGCGCGCACGTCAGCCCAACTACCCAAACGGCGTTCGCACCATTCTATTCCATAATTCAGCGAATTATAATCATGCTGCATTGCCGCGCGATACCTGCGACGAAGATGCATCTCGATAGAAACAGAGCGCGAACTCATGTACGTTGGGCTGCATCGCCGATCGAGGATCATCAAGTGCAGATGATATCGGCGCATGAGATGAATATTGTCAAGAACTCGCCACTCACCATGCTCAGCTGAGGTTCATCTCTGTCATGCGACCCTGGATCAGGTGCGGGAAGACCCGATGCGATCCTTGGGTGAAAACGGGATTGTTTGGGCCGACTTCATCTTGCAGTCCAAGATCTGACCAGGGATTTAATTTGATCGTGGGTCAAGACAAGTGTTTCAAGAGCCGCCCTCTTTAAGCGCTGGTCTTGGGATCTGATAGAATAATAACTTCTCATGATGGATCTGCCGTGAACTATTTTCAGTGTGGTCGATTGATTCGCTGAAACTGGGTGGACTCTTGATCTGTAACGACGGTCCTTGATCAATTTCATGGAGAGCGTTGGGTTCTCAAGTGGATCCGACCCTGCATCAGTGGCGGGACGATGATGCTATCCCCAGTGGTAAGGGAGAGTGGTACGGAGTACATGGATGAGAACCAATGGAATCGTGGGAAGGAGAAGGGTAGAAGGAGAAAATAGAAAGTATTAAATCGAGATGTACTCCGTACGGAGAATTACAATCTGACACTCGATGATCCCTGAGGCTGAAAAACGCAATAAATAGCAACTCTTCCCAACCCCCTCTTTCTTCTCCACCTGATAAGCCTCGTGTGCCCTCATTTCGATTCCTTCCTCATTTTATCTCCTATTCTCGTGAGGCCCTCGCTCAGGGCTGATCTTGGACTTGACTACTCTTGCATCGCCCACCATGCCGCAGGAAATCTTCGTCGAGTCCGACGACTCGGATTTCTCCGAGACGGACATGTCGATTCGTGGTCGTAAAGGCACCGCTGCTTTTCACCGTCGATCGATCTCCCGTCGCCGTCCAGAACCTCGCGAGAACGTCTACCTCTCGCCCGTGCAGGGGACGAAAGTGTACCGGTCGGCCTCGACTGGCGGGCGTCGCCCCCGCGAGCCCCGCGAACCCCGCGAAACGCCCGCCGTCATGATTGTCAACGAGCAAGCACAACGCACCAGCAGCAGTAATGCCAACAGCAATAAGCCACGCCGCGTGCAGCAAAAAGTCTTTGAGAATGACTCGGACGAAGAGGCCATCCAGTCCTCGCGGCGGCGGGCCGTCAGTGGCGTTCAGGGCGCCTCGCGGACCCCATCCCCGTTCCACCGAGACTATGAGATGATGATCAATCAACGTCTGTTGGACCATGACCAGCGCCGCCTGGAACATAGCGACTTCCGTCAAGACCTGGAGATTCGGGGTCAGCAGAAGGAAATCAGGCGTCTGGAGCGTGAACTCGAGAAACACCGCGAGCGCACAGAAAATCATGAACATGATGAACCTCGTGATCATCGTGAGATGCGGCTCATGCGTCAAGAGGAGGAATGGTATGAAGACGAGATCAGTGACCGACTACGTCGTCTCGAAAGGTTCGAACAGAAGGCGCGCGATGAAGAACAACAGCGCAAAGCGGAACATCGCTGGCGATTGAAGAAGTTCGAAGACGCAGAAAAAGAGGCCGCGGAAAAGAAGGAAGTCAAGGAGAAGCTGCATCAGGAGAAACTGGCCGCCATCGCGCGTGAGCAAGAAGAGAGGGAGGAGCGCGAGAGGCTTCGCAGGGAATTCGCCGAGGAAGAGGCTCGCAATGCCCGGGAGGCTGAGGAGAAGCGGAAGAAGGAGCTGCTGCTGAAGGCGGCTGCGGTTGAGGAGTGGAAGCTCGAGCAGGAGCGCATCAAGCAGAGACAAAAGGAAGAGGAGGAGAAGAAAGACCGCGAGTTCCGGGAGCGATTGGTGATGCTCGGGTATAGCGAGGAGGACATTGATCGCATCCTCAACAAGAAGAAATGGGAGGACGAGGAGAAGGAAAAGAAGGAGAAGGAAGAAAAAGAGAAGAAGGAGGTCGCGGAACGGGAGAACATAACCAAATGGATCAAGGTATGCACTGCTATCTCTCGACGCAGCCATAGACTTAAATTGACGCTATTCTCAGGTCCACCGCAAGCACTTGTTGCCGGAGACTTTGATCGCGTACGGCCTCCCATGGGATTGGGATGAGGTATGTCACTCCCTTTGATTCTTACTCTTCCAAAACTGACACCTTTTCTTCTTCTGCAGCACGACAGCAGCTATATCATTATCAAACGCTGGATCACCGAAGACTTCCAGGAAGAGCTCTTCGGGCACACCCGACGCCTGCGTGAGAATAAAGTGCTCACCCAGACTTCCGCCTCGACGACCGAGCTACGGGTCAACGACCGAAATAAAGACAAGATGTTCCTGGTGCGGAAGAAGAGCCCAAGCCGCCGATTGCGCATGTTCGCATAAATCCGACATCCGGGATGTGGTCGCGGATGGAAAATGTTGCCGTGATCTGATTTTTGGTATATTTTTTATATGGCTTGTTTGCTTTTTTCGATTCTATTGTCATGATATCCTGCCCAGAGCAGACATCCAGGGGATCTTTTGATCTTCCTGAGGCTGACCGTTATTGGACGAGGGCAGTAACGAGACATGATTGATGACTTAGTTCTGTTTCTATTTGTTGCCATTTACATGCACCATATGCCGCTTCGTTCTGTCAATGCTTTCTCATAGTGTCTGTATCTGATGGGATCATGCCCTGGCCTGAGCTGTCGGTCCACTTAGGCTTGGCTTTTTTTACAGTCTCATGCTCTTCTCCGATCAATTCAATAAGACTTCACAAGAATCTAGTTAATATGAAGCCCTTCTCGCTTTTCGCTTTTTCTAACCTCGGCTAACATCTCGTGGACAATGTATCAGAATAAACAATTTCTACGCACTTGAACGAGAATCGGGAATGTTTCTTTTTAATCAATAAAGGAATGAATCTGGACATCAAAGATGGAAATGGTCGTACTGCTCTGGAGTGTGCCAAGCTTCTCAACAAATTTGAAGTTGTGGAGTTGCTTTCGGATGCTACGAGTCATTGATGTACTTTTTTGGGAGACAAGAATTGGTTATAGTTCAACACGATAGGCCTCCATATTTAAGGAGATTCTTACACCAAAGACGATGTTCTATATTGGCTTTGTCAACTCGGTCTTGAATTCCTGCTATTTTGCTGATCTGTCTCTTCATATCAAAGTTGCTGCAAAACCGTTGACCGGAACATGATCGACGTTATCGATAAGGCTGTCACACTGTAAGCTGCTGATCGCTTTGACTATTCTTCGTCGTCCTCCCGACTGGTCATGCTTGAATTCTGTATGACCAAATAGACCTTGAATTTCATGGTCTACAGTCTCTAGTCACTTCTTTTATTCGTTGAATTCCCCAAACGGGGTCCGTGACCCTATTCGGCATCCGAATGCAGCTCGGCATTTCGCGGAGACCATCAGTAGCCAATCAGCGTCTGTGAATTGATTTGCCTGCGGCAGCCGACGTCATGTTTTGGGTCCGAGCTAAGGCGGCGGTGGCCTCTTTCTCTTCTTCTTCCTCCAGCAAAGCCCGAACCATGCAGTGGTCGCTGCCCTCTATTCCGTATCCGCCTGCAAAGGCTGGGTTCTGGAGCCCTGTCACCTCCACGCTGAACTGGTGTGAAGAGGTTCGTGATTTAGACCCCGCCAAGCGCCCCGCTGAGCTGAATGTCTTGAGGAATCATGGCTGATGCTGCGATAGGATTACTATGCCACGACCTATTCCGCGGAGGTCGTCAATGCCCTGACCAATCTTCTCTTTATGTGGCTAGGGATCAAGGGCATTATTAGTTGCCGCCGTAACAAGCATGATCAGATCTTCCTGGTCGCTCTCTGCGGCTACTTGCTGGTGGGCACTGGGAGCTTCCTGTTCCATTCCACGCTCAAATGTAAGTTTTTCTGCTTAGGTCGCTTTCCTGATCAGTCCCAGATCGCTCGAATTTTATGCTACAATTACTGATTATGCCACGCTCATTTAGATCCGATGCAGCTCATCGACGAGTTGTCCATGATCTACACCACCTGTCTCATGTGCTACGCTTCTTTTTCCTACTCGCGACCGACGGGTATTCGCTTAGCTCTTGCTGTATCGCTCGCGGCTTTGTCTATATTCATCACACTCTATTATCACTATTTGCAGGACCCGGTATTCCATCAAAATGCCTATGCAATCCTAACAACTGTGGTTGTGTTGCGTAGCATGCACACGATGGAGGTGACACTGCGCCCGAGATGGCGCCACTCAACGGAGCATGACCGGCAGGAACGGATCAAGAAAGGGCTCCCAGTGCTCACCAAGGAGCGCCAGCACTATGAGAATGTGCGTGACACAAAAACCCTCAAGACCATGTGGTTCATGGTTGCCTATGGACTGAGTATGTTCCTCGGCGGCTTTTTCATCTGGAACCTGGACAATGGCTTGTGCACGCAGCTTCGCAGTTGGCGTCGGGAGGTTGGCCTGCCCTGGGGCATTTTCCTGGAGGGCCATGGATGGTGGTATGTAAACGCGTTTTCTACTGGTAAATTGCTCTGCTAATTACTGCCTAGGCACATTATGACGGGCATTGGCGCATACTTGTACATTGTATGGGGCATCTGGCTCCGACATTGCCTGAATAACAAACAGGATGAGTACCACCTCCGCTGGGCACACTTCTGGCATATCCCTGAAGTTATTCGTACAACGCCAGATCCTGGGAGTGGTGTGGACCGGGCTAAGAAGTCCACCTAAACCTCGAGGAATGAAAAAGTGCCGAGGAACTAGGAACAAGATATCGTGGTGGGAAAGAAAGAAATGCATGCTTTACCTTCTTGATGCCTTTGATGATTATCGCTTACCATGGCTCTTGACATTGATCTTGGGAGGGGTGTGTTGAGTTGCTTGACTGTGTCATATGTTCTCCTGAGGATAGAGATTGGCTGGCTATAGATATCCGCTAGGGTCTTTGGTGGTGTACCGACCAGTGGCGTGGTCCAGGGTTGTTGCTATAGAGGAGTTAGGTGCAATTGTAGATGCAATACAGAAATGACGTAGAACTTGGGCAGCTCCTATCATTAGTTGTATAGCAAATGTTCCTCTCGTATTTCTAGCGAGATAGAGCCTGTCTCCCATATCGGGCATGTCGATGTTCTAGGATCTCGCTAGAAGACTGTTGGGATCTGATAGATTTCTACATGGGCAGTTGCAAGTTCGGGTTGTTGACTCCATTTAGGGTTTCACGACAAGCGATATTAGCCGAAGTGGATGGTTGCGGTCAATGTTAATCGGACCGTGAAGACGATTGAATACTGAAAGATCATATACCCGTCTACTTAATCATGACTTCGCCCTGTTGACCATGGGCAATATTCAATGACCTGCCGTGCCATGACACTGATACATTACTCTGGTCATCTCTCGGGAACAATCTTCAACAATTAATAAATGTGTCATTTATAATGTACCGGAGATACATCAATTGAGGTTTCGATGAAAGCCATGGTCGATCTTCCTAGAATGCCGCGTTGTGTTTAGTTTGTATAGTTCTTGAATGCTACGATCATCGCTTTCCACGTCAGCCTAAACAGATATTCAAAACTTTTCAGGCAGTTATCCAATTATCCATAAATTGTCTATCCAAGTAAAATAAAATACAACTGCCAAAATTGATCAATTGATCCCCGCGTGCTCCACGTGACTCGGCGTCAGGCTTCACGCGCGGCGCGTCGAATTGCTTCTCCACAACCATCAACCCGCGACTATCTCGACACCATGGCGCAAGCAGGCGATGACATCAAGCTCTTCGAGCAATGTCGCGTCTGCATTGTATGCACAGGTGACCTTTCCCTTGAATCTGCACAACAGGTATGTATCTCCTCGACTGATCGTCTACGCAAAGACTTATTCGGCCTTCGAATCGCCAGCTTGCAGCCCTGATTGAAGAATACGGCGGCGAGCCATCCGTTCACCAGTCTAGCCTTACGGATGACGACATTAGCGGTTGCACACATGTCGTGTCGAATACCATCAACTTCGAAGCCTATGACCTTACTCACAAAGTATTGATTCCCGTCGTGAAGCCCGCTTGGGTGCACACCTCCTTGGCGAAACGCAAACTGGCCAACCCGCGCCAGCATAGCCCTGATCCCCGTCTTTTCTTTAAAGATGTCGTCGTCACCTGTGGTGATATCCCAGAGGGCGACAAAGACGCGATCATTGGCGGAGTCCTGGCCAAAGGCGGATTGTACTCTCCGCGGATGTCTCAAACTGTCACTCATTTGGTCGATCTGACGACGGATTCAGACAAGGCGCGTATCATGCAGGCAAAAAAACTGAACGGCAAAATCGTTCTGCCGCATTGGTAAGTCTTGCTGGAAGTCTTGAGATTGGATCTCGCTAACTAAACTAGGTTTGACGACTGCTTGAAACTTGGACAGCGTATTGACGAGCGGCCGTACATGTTGCCAGATCCCGAGATCCTACGTGCTGGCCCCGACGTTCCGATTCGAGCTCTTGACAATAAGGACTTGACCGGTGCTTCGACGCCTGAACCATCTGCTTTCCCATCTCCCGCCAGCGGATCCCGGAATACAGGGCAGAAAAGTGTTTTTGACGGGAAGTGTATCATGCTCTCTCCGGATTTGAGCATTGGGTCACGTCTACGGGAATCCATAGAAGCCGTCATTACGCGAGGCGGCGCCACGGTGACAGGAAATGTCAACGAGGCAGATTGGCTCATTTGTCGCTTTCGGGACGGAGTGGTGTATCGAACTGCTTCACGCCAAAACAAGGAGGTCGGCAACCTGTCTTGGTTGTACTCCTTGATGACCTTCAATAAATACAGCCGACCGTTGAGTCAGATGCTGCATTACCCCGTTTCTCGAACAGCTATCCCGGGATTTGAAGGGCTGAAAATCAGTCTATCAAACTATGTTGGCGAGGCTCGCATTTTCCTCGAGAACCTAATCGCCGCAACGGGCGCTGAATGTACAAAGACTTTGAAGCAGGAAAATACACACTTGATTACCGCCCATGGAAACAGCGAGAAGTGCAGCGCTGCAAGAGAATGGGGATTGCAGGTTGTCAACCACCTTTGGCTGGAAGACAGCTATGCAAAATGGAAGCTGCAACCCGTATCCGAACCACGCTACAATCATTTCCCCAAGCGAAGCCACCTTGGGGAAATCGCAGGCCAGACCATGTTGGATCGCAGCGTGCTAGAGCAAAACTTCTTCTCTTCTGAGGATACAGAGCCTTCAAGCCCGTCCTCTGCCATGCAGGACAAGGATCAGAAGCCGACGTCGATGGCACCGCCAGCTGGGAAACAGCGCAAGAATAGAGAAGCGATCTCTGAAACTACTCATGGCACCCCACAGGCCACCAGCAAGTCGCGCCAGCCATCGGAAAAGAAGACAGAGACACCGGCGCGGCCCCGGCTTGTCCCCGATGATAAAGAGAACGATACTCCTTCGTCGACTAATAGTCGGAAATCCAAGGAAGCTGCGACTGCTCGGCTCCATGATTACGCCCCGGATTTGGCGCTGTACGAGAAAGAAATGAAGCGCAGGGGTGGTGTTATCTACGGCGGCAGACGGAAGTCCGATGAGGATCGAGTCAAGGTGAATCCCAAGAAGCGTCGCTCTGTGGAACCCGCCGACGATAGTGGCGACGAGCAGATCACCGAGGCGAAGCGGCCCAAGAAGACTCGACCGCCGATCAAGATGCAGCTCTTGATTACGGGGTACCAAAGGTGGGTTGGAAAGGGAAATGAGAAGAAAGAAGACACAGATAAGGTTCGTCGATGCTTTTCGATGCACTCGCTAGAATTATGCTCATGTTTTACAGCGACACCTTCGAGATTTGGGGATCATGGTGGTCCAGGACGCACGCAGGTGCACACACCTGGCTGCACCGTCCATTCTGCGTACCACCAAGTTTGTTAATGCCTTGGCCTATGCACCGGTGATTGTCAACACAGAGTTTATTACCCAGTGTCTTCAAAAGAACGAAGTTGTTGACCCGGCCGACTTTCCGTTGGAGGACGAAGCGGCCGAGAAGAAGTTCCGCTTCTCTCTCACTGCTGCTGTGGACAACGCCAAGAAGAACAAGAACAAGCTTCTGCGTGGTTTTCGCATCTACTGTGTCGAGGACGTTCGTGGGGGATTCGATGCGTTCAAGTCAATTGTTGATGTGAATGGGGGAGAGTGTCTACTCTTCCGTGGCCGTCTCGCTCTTGCAAACAATTCCCGGCGCGAGGAAAGCGATGACTCGGACAGCGAGATGGAGACCGATGAGCCTGGTCGGAACGAAGTCTTTCTATTGAGCAGTGCCGAGTCCCGCCACGCTCGGCTTTGGCCTCGATTCCGCCAGGTCGCAGCAGATGTGAAGCGAACGCCACGGATTGTCCGGGTGGACTGGCTGCTCGACATGGCCATGTCGCAAAAGCTGCAAGCGCCCGAGGAGTATGAGCTGACTGATGACATGGCCGGGAATGATGACGAGTAGGATTGGCGTGGCTATTTGGAATTAGGCCACGGCCATCACTCATGTAAATACTAAGGAGTATTGGCCACTGGAACATTTGAGCGTTTGTTTTTGTGACGATTAGCCATGATTTGATCCAATGGAAGCAAGGTCCAAAGCTTTTAGAAGAACTTGACTCCCTCCTGACCCTCGTTACCGAAGACCTGGGCTCTGCCTCGCTTGACCAAGACGTTGAGCGTCTTCAGCATAGCGTCTGTGTCCATCCCATGGAAATCTAGTCATGTCAGAATCGTGGATTCCTTGAATGAAGAAAATGATAAACTCACCCTGCGACGCAGCCGCCTCACCCTCCACAAGCTCGTATAGTGTCAACACGGCACCACGCTGTCCAGTACTCTCCACCCAATCCGCAACCACATCCGCCCACTCCTCCGGCCGCCGCCACCAAATCCATGCAACTGTCTTGGGCGCTTGGTTCCCACCAGCCATTTCAATCCACTCTGCACGTCCACCTCCACCGCCATCCACTTCGCTCTTAGCCATCCAGTCCAGCACCGCACGTGCCTCACGCAGATCTAGCCGCTTGCGCAGCGCGGCGTTGTAAAAAAGCGGTGTCTCAACCGCGTCCACGAGCGAAAGCCGGAACTGGCGATGATGCCGACACCACGATTGAATGAGCGAAGACCATTTCTCGAGCTGGGCGTGGCGGGTCGTGGTGTTCGGTTGCGGGGTGAAGAAAGGAGGGAAATTGTAGGTTGGAGGGAAGGTGAAAGGCAGCGGTGTTGTATCAGTCATTCTAAGAAAGATAATCCCATGCAAGCCTCGAAATAGTTCAGATATCGAATGGGAATGAACGAGGAAGCAAGATGAAGGAGAGTTACAAGTTAGATCGACGGAATCGGGAACCAATCGGAGGTGGAGAAGATATCCCGCAACGATCATCGGCGCCTTTTTCGCATTTCTCTTCTACATCCCACTTCCACCATGTCCACCCCAGTCAAGCGCCAGAAGCGCGAAGCATACCGCCAGCAGCTGCAGGAGCAGCAGCAGCAAGATGATGGCGAGGTCAAGATGCCCCAGAAGAGGTTCTTTCGGCAGCGAGCGCATGCGAATCCGTTCTCCGACCACCGATTGGAATAGTGGGTGTCTCTGCAATTGTACAACCGCATGACTTGAGAGTTTTAGTCTGACTTTCCTAGTCCTCTGACACCAGCACACATGGACTGGTCAACACATTACCCGGCGTTCGTGGACTCGGATCCCTCAAAAACGAACCTTGCCGGTGCGCGCATGCTCCGCAAGGACGTGGAGGTCGTGGATATTGGATGCGGCTTTGGTGGACTGCTCGTCGGACTTGCGCCAATTTTACCAGATACCTTAATGGTCGGTACGTGCTAGCACCTTACTTCTTATGAGAGTACAAGAATCGCAAAGATGCTAATACACCCTGGGTGACAGGCATGGAAATCCGCACCGCAGTCCTCGAATACGTTCGCTCGCGCATTCACGTCCTTCGCAAGCGGCAACAGCAATTGAAAAACACCGGATCGCAAGACTCATCCGCTGCAGTCGTTGATCCAAGCACTAATACAGTCCACTCTTCAGAGGCCGCACCGCCTGAAGAGGAAGCCGGCACAACGACCGCGCTCGTGCCAGGGAACTACGAGAATATTTCCGGTCTGCGAAGCAACACGATGAAATTCCTGGCCAACTTCTTTGGTCATCACCAGCTATCCAAAATCTTTATCTGCTTCCCTGATCCGCATTTTAAAGCCCGCAAGCACAAGGCGCGGATTATTTCTGAGTCGCTCAATGCCGAGTATGCCTACGTGCTGCGACCCGGTGGACTGCTATACACCATTACCGACGTGGAGGAATACCATCACTGGATCCTACGGCATTTCCGGTACGAAAACGCAGAGGGAGAAGCTGATCACGATGAGCCTCGTGTGCCGGGGATTAAGGATCTGTGGGAACTTGTCCCAGAGCACGAACTAGAAGCAGATCCCTGCGTGCGAGTCATGAAGTTCGAAACGGAAGAGTCGAAAAAAGTCAGCCGGAACAACGGAAACAAGTACGTTGCGGTGTTTCGACGAAAGCCCGACCCGGAATGGCCTGCGTCATAGTTGAACAGAAGTTCAGAAAAAAAAACCTGGTGTATAGATATAACTCCCGCAAAATCTATCATGCATAACTGCGATCCAAAATCCAACAATTCGAGAAAAAGCTTGTCGAAGACCGTCAACACCCAAATTCAAACTATCAGAACATCAGAACTCCGTCATGACCGAAATCAAAACCAGTAATCATCATCGTATATTGAATGTCATAACAGAAATTGCCCGGAAGAGAGAGATAAACCCACTCAACACATCCCCGGTGCTTTGAGACGGATTCCCTCGCATCGCTCGCAGATGGCCAGCTGCACGGGTCCTCCGATGATTCGGCCCTTGGCCGTTCGCTTGGGCTCGCCTTCGCGGACGAAGAAACGGCCGTCGGGACCGAATCCATCACCACACTCATGACATTTGAAGCAGGTGTCATGCCATTGGCCACCGATGGCAGTGATAACCACGTCGTCCATAACATGCTTCTTACAGCCCAGGCAGCGAGGAGCAGTACGGCGGGAGTGGCACTGAAGGCACCACGCAAATCCATCCTTTTCAACGAATGGTGTTTGCGAGTTGAAGGGCTATAAAGAGAATCACAATTAGCAAGAGAAGGTTTGAGGAATTCCGGCTGAGAAGCAACTTACATCACCACACTCAGCACAGAAGAAGTGGCCGACGTGCCATTCAGCACCACAGGCAACTACCACTTCACCCTCAATAGGGGTCTTGCAGCTCTTGCAGCGAGGGCTGAAAAGTTCGTGGAAATCCAAGTGGCAGTAGAAACGGGGTACACGGTCAACTTCGTCTGGTGCATTTTCGAATCTTTCGTTCCTACTGGCCTCGGGTTCCTCATAGAATGCCACGCATTCGAGGTGTGTATGGCAGTGGAAGCACATGAAGCACTCCGGATGGAATCGACATCCTCCAGCTGTCACAATCTTTCCGGAGATCGAAAGAGAGCAAGACTCGCAGCGTGCGGTCGGCACACCAGACCGAGAGTATGGTGTGGACCATCGGTTTTGCGCCTCGGATCCCTGTCGTTGTAGAGTAGCTTGGCGACTGTGGCTGCTTGGTTGGGGTACTTGTCTTGCCGGCTTGGGTGGCTGCTGTCTGGGCTCCTCAATCTCTGAAATCGTCGGCTCTTTGATGTCCGGGACATTGATTACCGGGATGGGAGGTGGCGCAGATACCTCAATGCTTGGTGCCACCTCAATGGTTGGCACCGAAGGCGCTGGAGGAGCTGGAGGTTTCGAAGTGTGATCAACCTGTCTCTGGCGAGGCTTTGGTTGATCACTCGGTTGCCATTTGTTGTCAAAACTAACAATCGGTCGTCCGACACGATCGCTGACAGCGGAAGGCATGGGTAAGCTCTCACTCCGGTCTTTGAGTTTCTTGCTGGTAGCGGCCCTAATATCGTCGCTGCGAATCTCTTTTCCTTCTTTCATAGCCACGGGCTCTTCTTTGACCTCAGAAGTCGGCGGGGGAGTCGGCTCGTTTCTTGTATAACCAGGATTCCGAGATTGAGTGGGTGGATTCTTGTGAATATCAAACCGGGAAATCTTGTCGCGCACAGAGCCGCTGGATCCATTGTTAGTGTTGCGATCCCGCAACCACGGAAGAGGTTTGGTGACGCGTGGGAGAGCGTTTCGGGGTGTGTTTCTTAAAGCTGAAGAGTCCGACCTGGAAAAATCAGGTCTGTTCTCAGCTCCTTCTTTTGACAGGTCATTGGGCTCTTCGTAGATATGGTCATTTGGGTTCCTGAACACTCCCTTGGAAGAATCGCCGCTGACCTTTCGGGGGTTGGGATCAGCGGTGACACTGGCACCACCTTCTGACTCCTCTGGCGGCAAAGCAAAGTTAACTTTAAGGTTTTTCTTGGTGTTTCCAGCAAACGATGACCGTCTGCGTGCCGTAGGATCCAATGCAGAGTCCGCTAGCTCTGGACTGGAAGGAGCATTCGAGGATCCACTCGATGCAATTGAGTGACGGAATTTATTGGATGACGCCCCAGAGCTGGGGAATTTGCACGATTGACTTTCAGCATGGTCACTCTGCCCGGGGCTTTGGCTTCTCCTGTTGGTATCGGGATTGCGATAGGGTGCATATGGATTCTTATAAGGCGTCCCGGGGTTTTGGTGCGCCCATACTAGTTCGGTCGCTTCATCTTGAGCTGCATGATGAATCCGTATGTCGTCTTGCAAGTCCATATCCTGCAATGCATCGCGTAGCGACCGTGCCTCTTCCTTCTCGTGGAGCCGTTGTCTTTCTTCTCGGTACGAAGGAACCGGCGATGCTGCAACAGAACGAGAAAACACTTGTGACGGAAATCCATGCTTTCTTACAGACACAGATCGTGGTTCTTGGGCCAGTGGACGGCCTGATGGGCCGCTCTCTGCCGCTTGGGAATTTGTACGACGATGGGACATAGCGCTACCCGAGCGGGCATGCTCATCAGGAGGACTTTGCTGTGGCCGATACATGGAAAAAGCAGACGATGCACGCGGAGGCAAATTGTCTTCGAGATTAGGTGTTGATGCCGTTGCTGGTTTGCCTGGGTATGGTCTTGAGCCCGTCGGTCGAGCTGGTCGATTAGTCCGAAGATCTTTCAGATAACTTGCTGTTGAGAGAGCATTAGTCAAGTTGTTCTCGACGTGTGGAATGTCATGACCATGTCTCGGCTCCATGACGAACTTGACTTGCAATGCCAAGGGCCCAATAGCTGCCTTACCGATCTGATCCCCGTTCATGTAGGTTGGACCGGGAGGAGACACCTTCCGCTGCCCAGCTGGCTTGGAATGTTTGTGCATCATTGCTACTACGCTCAAGAAGGCAAGATCAGGAATGTAGCGGTGTAGCTTGGGAGAGAAAAGCGACAGGATCAGCTAAGTTATGAGACTAAGAAGCGGGTCTGGTCGCGATCTCGGATGCCCAAAACAAACACCGCCTGGGCAACGCATGCTGTCATCGATTGCCTGTTTGGGCTAGGGCTTAGGGCTTCCCCACGTGCGATCGACTCCGTTAATCCTAATCAGGCAAATCAATAATTCAATCTGCAAGGATTTTTGTCAATTCATTTGTCTGCTATTGGCATTTATTCTCCTCAGGAAGTAGAAAGACGCAGCTAGAATCAACTATACACACAAGTTACTGAACACAACACCAATTGCCCGTATCTTGCATGTGACGGCTCATGTTGGCTTGGGTCTAGTTCATCCCATGCAGCAATAAATGGTTTGATATCATATCAGAGTACAGGATAGTCTATAATAGTACCACTTTGATTTCTCATAGACATAGTCGAATACATAAATCGCGAATTCACAACTCGACTGCTAAGCAATGACTGTATATGCTTCTTTGGACACTATCAGGAAGTGGGAGTCATCTATGCTTCCTGGGCAATACCTATCATGCAAACAGCATGTAGTAATTAGTTAGTATCTTTCATTCCTAGCTAATCCTCTTATTCATGTTTCATAGATCTTGATCTATATCCGGACGAACTCCAAGCTTCTCCGCACCGGGTCTTCGGCACGGAAAACCCCACTTAACCCCAGCCCGAGGCATTTAGACTACGATCAATTTGATACTTATAGAATCACCGCCATTGGTCTTTGAACGCCGAGTAACCGCGGCAGTCGCTAAGAAGTGCACCGGACATCTTTCCACTTTTCCATAGAATCGAATCGGCCCCACGCCCGACGTTTCAATATGGAATAGAGGATCAGCCAGAAACGGACTGATCTCAACTTTTGACGTTCAACTTTGTTGAAATCCCACTTTTTTCAGCTTCACTCCATGCCGCGACGAAAACGGCAGTCAACCGCAAGGGTTTTAACAAACAAGTACTGCGTGCTCTCGGTGCTCCTAACTTGACTTACGGCGCTCTTCATATTTATACAATACCGTCGCCTTATAATGGCAGATAATGCACCCATCGATATCATTCGATCCCATCAAAATGACAAAGCCTTGTCGGCGAGCTCACACCGTGAGCCTGTGAAGCAACAAGTACAATCAGAGCCACACCCCGAGGTGGACCCAGATGAGAAATATAACCGGGATATTCCACCAGACGGTGGTTATGGCTGGGTCTGTGTTGCGTGTGTCTTCTGGATCAATGCGCATACATGGGGAATCAACAGCGTGAGTACATCCCATGGCCATGAAAAAAGTGTTTTGCCAACGGACAGGATTGCTCCAGAGCTATGGCGTCTTCTTAAGCCACTATCTCTCGCACAATGTGTTTCCTAACACATCTGCTCTGTCGTACGCCTTCACCGGTGGTCTGAGCATTTCCTGTGCACTGCTTGTGGCTCCACTAGCCACACATTTGATTCATCTTTTCGGCACGAGATTTGTGTTAAACCTCGGCGTCTTCTTCGAGACTTTATCACTGATTGGCTCTTCGTTTGCCACGCAAAATTGGCACATCTTTTTAAGTCAAGGTGTCTGCTTTGGCTGGGGAATGGGCTTCCTGTTCGTCGGCTGTGTCGGCATCACTCCACAATGGTTCTCAAAACGTCGTGGTGTAGCAATGGGAATCACAGCCGCGGGTTCTGGGCTTGGTGGCCTGATATACTCGCTTGCTGTCGGTGCAATCATTCCACGTCTGGGACTCGGCTGGGCATTCCGTATCCTGGGCATCATCTCCTGTGTCGTGAACCTGGTTTGTTCTAATCTTTTGCGGGACCGCAACAAACTCGTCGGCAGCCGGTTCTCGGCCTTTCATCTGCCATTGCTGCGCCGGCCAGAATTCTTGCTCTTTCTTGGATGGGGCGTCTTCAGTATGCTGGGGTACGTGGCATTGCTGTTCAGCGTTGCCAACTTTGCTCTTTCCGTGGGCCTCACTCCGCATCAGGGGAGTATCGCGTCAGCGCTATTAAATTTAGGACAGGGTCTCGGCAGGCCTTTTGTCGGTATGTTCAGTGACCGACTTGGGCGCATCAACATTGCCACATTCCTCTCTTTCCTGTGCGGTCTATTTTGTCTTGTTATCTGGACCTTCGCGGATAGCATGGGTGTTGTCTGCTTCTTCGCAGTGCTAGTCGGGACCGTCTCGGGAACTTACTGGGCGACGGTCTCGCCAGTGTTGGCCGAGATCATTGGTCTTCGAGATCTGCCATCTGGTCTCAGTCTAAACTGGCTTGCCCTGGTCGGACCCTGCACCGTATCCGAAGCAATTGCACTACAGCTTCGCACCCATAAGCCAGACGGTGGCACGTCATACCTTCGTGTCCAAATTTTCACTGGATTTATGTATATCGGGGCGTCTCTTTGCCTCTGGGTAGTCCGTGGGTGGAAAGTTCGAGAGCTCGAACGGACTCAGCGTCGCGAATCGGTGGCCCGCGAAGCACCTCTCATGGACAGTGCTCATGCAGACAAAATGAATGGCCAACCCGTATCAAACCGAATATCAGGGTTAATAGGCCCTGACGACGTACAGCTTTGGGCCCCGTTAAGCCTGGTCCGCGGAATGATTGCTTTCAAGCGTGTCTAATGATAAACTAGTAGTAAGAGCACCCTAGAGATAATCCAAATCATTGGTAATCTACCACCACATTTCCTCCCAACGATCATGCTAGAGCTATCTGAGCAGCTAATGTAGATGCCACGCGGTGAGTACTTTGTTTGTTTGATCTGAGTCATGGGCAGTGTAAACCACCCTTGCGGTGGTACTAGGATTTCAATCAAGGTTATCCCCCGGACCGGTCTGCAGGAAGTATCAATAAAATGCTTTTTTTGAGCTAGTCCTTCATTTTCGGCAAGAAGTGACGTCAGTTCCTAACACTTTGCTATCCCTTTCTATACATTGAATTCAGGATCCAGGAATCGTGATAAATCTATAATACGTTTCATTCAATGGATTGCGTGACGGTTGAAATAGATACCTATAAAATGTTAAGTTTACAAGGTGAATAGAATCGAATAACGTTGTATGTTTTATTATCCAAGTGAAATATCCAAATCGAACGCCTCGCTTTGGTACCACTAGAACTATGCATCTGATGTACCTGTGATCAAAATCCGCACTCTCCGTTTGCCAGCACCACGGCCTTCCTCCTTGACCGAGCTGACATTCACACGGACCTTCTGGAAGAGCTCGACACTCACACCACGCTCCTTTTCGGGATGACCCTTTTCTTCCACACGAAGGGTGTACTCCTCACTATCAAACTCGGTCGTACGATGAATGGCCAGGTCTCGTCTTTCCGCAACTGACAAAGCGCCAGACTCGCCGGGCAATAAGAAGTCTTCTAGACGGACAACGCCTTCGATACCGAAGCGAGGAACGAAGACAACTACGCCGTTTTCAAAAACGCGCATGACGTAGCCCTCTTCATCGATACCGGTATCAGTGCCGCCTGCGGCCATTTTCTCTCCACGAGCTTTGAGCGCTTGGCCGACATAGTATTCGATACTAGCACGGCCGGCAAACTGGGCATTGCGATGGCGGAAGTTGATGTTGCGGCAAATATCTTCCAGTTTACTGCGCGTGTTGACGCCTTCAATAACAGCATGACCGTCCTCGCCTTCATAGCCGATGGCGGAAGCTAGTTGACGGTGGACGAGAAGATCAGCGTATCGCCGAATGGGCGAGGTAAAGTGAGTGTAAATAGGCGACGCCAGACCATAATGACGGAATTCAGACTCCGCATGGGCACCGGCGCTGAAATACTCGGCAGAGGTCATACAGCGAGTCGCCAGGATACGGACGAGGGTATTGAAGAATGGGTTCTTAGGGTCAACGCATCGGTCCAGAGAGTTGGCTAAAGCTCCCGAGCTGGAAACATCGAGCTCCATATTTCGCTTCTTTGACAATTGATTGATGAGATCTTCGAAGTTTTGAGGTGGGGGCGTAGCATGTCGTCGTAACAGGGCGGTTTGAGAAAAGGAGTCGTAAATCTTCGAGGCCACAGTGATGTTGGCGAGAAGCATGAACTCCTCAACCAGGCTGTTGGTCTCGAGCATAGCTTTTGTCTTGACATCCGTGAGAGGGTCACCAACCTCGTCACTGGTCTCAATGCGAACTTCGGGAGAAGCCAGGTTCAAAGCACCAGCATCATAACGCTTCTGACGGAAGATCTTGGAGAAGCGCAAAAGTGCCCGCATGCTCTCTGTCAACTCATCCTTCTGTGAAGCATCATCAATGCGCAATTGGGCTTGCTCGTAGCTAAATGCCTCGCGGGAACGAATGACTGACTTGGTGAAGTCTGAGGACACAATCTCCGCATTAGGTGTCACCTCCCAGAGGACAGAGAAAGCGTACCGCTCCACGTAAGGTTTGAGAGAGCAAAGGTCGGTTCCCAGAAGCGAGGGAAGCATATCAATGCGCTTGTCGACTAAATAGACCGTTGTTCCACGTACACTTGCCTCCAAATCCATAGGATTGTTTGGCTTGACGAAATGGGACACATCCGCAATGTGAACACCAACTTCAAAATTACCGTTCGGCAGAGGACGCGCGTGAAGAGCATCATCAATATCCTGACAGCCTGGAGGATCAATGCTGCAGATGAGAAGATCACGAAGATCCCGTCGGCCGTTCCACCCTTTGTCCTCTTTCGAGGCAGGAACCTTCCAATTGTGACCCTCTGATGGCAAACAGTCCAGGACCGATTTGGGGAATGGTTTGTACTGAACATCGTATTCCAAGAGAAGAGCTTCGGTTTCTGCACCTTTCGTTTCTAATTCGCCCAAAGACCGGATATAGTGACCAGTGGGATACCGAGAATCCCGATCCCAGGAATCGATAGTCACAAGAATGCGCTGGCCGAGCAGCTCGCCTGCCTGTCTTGTGCGAATCCTGATTTTCGGAACCTTCTTGTCCATGGGTAAAAGAAAGACGGTCTGCTGTCGCCGGCCTGAACTAGCCTGTGACCCGGTCGAACTTGAGTCAACGTGTCCCACATATTGGCGCCAGCTGCGTTTGATTATTCCGACAACCTTGGCAGTCGGCTGTGCTTTGCCCTCTGAGCTCTTGCCATGCGCCTTTTTCACCTCCTCCTGAAGGGCTTTGCGCTCTCGGTCCGTAACAACCGCTTCGCTACTCTCGGTCTCAGGATTGTCGTTCTTTGTCACTGCTTCCTCCTCGACAATTTTAGTCGAAGGAGATTTCCACTGGTCCTTTGGCAGCACTTCAATCACAACAATATCACCTGCAATTGCACGGTTGCTGTTATCTCGCCCCAAGATTAGGAGTGGCTTATCAAAGGCTGCAACGTTGACAGAGCCTTCTAGATAATTGTAGGGCGAGACACTGAAAGTGCCCTGGTGTAAAGTGCCCGCTCGAAGTCCAGTCATCATTTTTGACATCGAGAAATATTCTGGGTAGAATAGTGCGCCCCGAGCCATGGTCTTGGAATCTCGAGCTTCGCGGGCCTCGCTGATCATATCCAGCAGCTTCTCCGAGTCCTCAAGGCCAGATACATAGTCCGACAGTGACAAAGCCGTGACGTTCTCCTCCTTGGCTTTCCGGAGATTTTCCTTGTCATCTGTGATAACGACAATCGCAGGAATTGCCTTCTCCTTCTTGTTCTTCTTTGACGAAGCTCGAAGGTGCTCGCCGTACCAGCTGGCCACCGTGCGCACAGCTCGGTCATTTCGATCATTGATTGTCTCTTCTGGATCTCGGCGTACATGAGTTTCAAGACGGAACTCGTTGAAAAAAAGGTAAAAGCGCTTCTCGTCGGTCTTGATCAGAGAGAGGAGACGGTTGTAGAGCGGCAGCGACTGGCTTCGGAGCTCTTCGAGGACAGTTTGAAGAATAATGACGTCGTAGAATGCGCCTGTATGCTCAAAAAGATCCATTCCATTCAAAAGCGCATTGGTATCAGGAACAAGGTAATGACCGCGGGGGAATGCCTTCGTGCCGGCGGGCCGATCGGAGAGGACGAACGGCGCAACTGCATTGAGTTAGCGAGGAAAATGGGACACCAATATAGAAGCGAGGTCATACTGTTCCCACTAGCATCAGCCGGGGCAATTGTTGGGCATGTTGAACAAAGCTTCGAGGAGCAAGGAATGTCTTGTCTAAGATAGAGCTCGCGGACAATCTTTTGCACCTTCCCACTTTTCAGTGATCTCACGAAGACTTTGCTTGTGACATTCGCCGCTTGCGGATTGGATGAAGGATCCCTCCGTAAGCTTTTCATGACGGCGGTGAGACTCCGATCTTGAATGGCAGCAGCGGATTAGAGACAACGAGTTGGTAAAAGTAAGAATCGATCTTTGCGGCCGAAGGTTATCGGCATCGCGATAGCTGAGTAAGCAGTTATCGGTGTCTTCGCTGGGGAAATGCGGTGGTGAAAGTCTATAACCATCTATAACCACGCACTGTCTCTTGGCGGGAATAATTTTGTGTTTTACAGAATCAAACTCTGAAAATAATGGTTCTTGCGGTATGGACCTAGTCTGTTCAAAACAGACAGAGTCGACTCGCTGATCATCCACATCGAGATCGATAGGCCGTGGGGCAGCTATGCGCAACAGCAAGCATTACGTCCAACCTGGCTCAGTGCCAGACTTTGGTTCATAAAGCTGTTGCGGCAGGAGCGAAGGTATATTGCTATGTTTTTCTATCCGTATAATCCAAGGTTTCATCCAATCAGCTCATCACGAAATAGGTGCTCTTCCTCCCGGAGGCTTCAGATTACATAGCGTCTTCGGCTGAGGAGTCATTCGCTCTCGCGCAGACTCCAGATAGGAATGAATTTCTCTCTGCTCTACAAAAGGCAGCGAAGCTAGAGAGCTTGCACATTAATGTTGGAATCCATGAGATTGCGTCTGAACACAGACTGAAAAACTCTCTGGTCTGGATTGATGATAATGGTATCATTACTCAGAACTATCAGAAGATCCATCTCTTCGACGTGGATATTAAAGGAGGTCCAATTTTGAAAGAAAGCGCGTTGGTTAACCTTTTGAAACATGCCATACGACTTACGGCTGATGTATAGAGGCGTTGACAGGACTGTGCAGCCAGGAGAGGAAATTCTACCGCCCTTTGAAACGCCACTTGGGCGTGTTGGTCTCGCCATTTGCTTCGATGTGAGTATTGCTACCGTGACTTGATTGTGTCACTGGGACCTACTACTTTCATCCTTGAATTCTTGACTTATTACTACGGGGCTTAGTTACGGTTTCCAGAGATCAGCCTGGCATTAAGACGCCAGAAGGCTGATATTATTACCTATCCTTCAGCATTCACAGTGCCGACAGGCAAAGCTCACTGGGAGCCCTTACTGCGCACGAGAGCGATTGAGACCCAATCTTATGTCATAGCAGCTGCACAAGCGGGCCCTCACAACGAAAAGCGCCGCAGCTATGGGCACTCGATCATTGTCAACCCATGGGGTGAGGTGGTCGCGGAACTAGGACAAGATTACCAAGAACCGCAGATCGCAACTGCAGACATTGACCTCGATCTTGTGGCGAGAATTAGAAGAGAGATGCCTCTGCTACGAAGAACGGATCTGTATCCGGAGGTTTGAAAGGATTGCACTTGGAGAAAAAGCATAACTCGACGAGGCTGTCACTGTCGAATTCGGTGGCCTTGATAGTATGGAGGTTGGGTTAATGGCCCAAATACATTACATGTAACCGGCATGATTGGCGACGGATTTATTTTAATGCACCTATATGGATGCGATGAACACGGAACGAGATATAAAGTAGTACAGCAAGTGAGCAGGTGAAGACAGAACTGGAAACATGCGAAACCCCATCTAACAAAAGGATCGGAACATCATGTCTGCCATCGCAGGAGGTACAGGTGCCAACCGAAAGTCCCTTTCCGATCCTTCTATGTACAGTGTACAGGTGGGCCTGGAACCGATGCGTTTATTTCTTGGCTTTTTCGGGGTCCTCCAAAAAACCTTCGGCCTCAAGTCTCCGTCGAGCCTCCTCCAGAGCCCAGGTTTGTATCCTGTCACAGCAATTAGCACCAATCCAGCATTGAATAAGTCCACGCCCGCCAGAACTCCCCTTGTGGACGTTCCGGTGGGGGGCAAAAGAGAAAGATTGAGGGGTGCATACGAGGTGTCAGGCTTGAAGACATATGCAACACCGGCAAGCAGGAGGCTGCCAATGAATCCGTAATACCAGATACCCTCCCAACCTTCTTTCACGTATTTCTGGCCGGGCTTGACGCCGAACAACCAACCGGCCGGGGGGTCGTAGTGGTCACCATGGTCGGCGGCACGAAGATTGCTTCGGGTTGAGAAAGCCTGGACATTCTGGGGCTTGCGAAGCAGACAGCGCGACCGAAGGATATGCGACAATGGCCGAGCAACCATCTTGAATAACGGGGGGCCAGACGACTGCTGGGAAAATTCGAAAGGGGGGTGTCGAGGGCTGTATGCGGAGCGAAAGACAAGACCACCTATAGGAAGCCTTGTCAGTGTAACGCAGACTCAATTGGTACTGCGTTGAGCGACGACGAGTGGAGGGGTTGCCGATTGATGTTGAAGCCGCAAAAGGCCGATGGGGAGCTGACCAACCGAGTCACATGGCTAGTCCCATTAAGGCAACTTTCCCCTGTCCGCCTTTTTGCCTGAATTATCAGACGTTAATTGACACCTAAATTCAAAGGCGTAAATGTTTAGACGCGCCGACGCGTCTTCGTCGCATCCCATTAACCCGGTCGTGTCAACAGCACTTCGACTTGTACATGGACTCGAGCCACGAAATTACCGAGTACATTTGCATCTATTCTTAAACAGGTGTGTACTTTCTTGCATCTTGACTGTGACATTTCGCGTTTCATTTTCATTAACATTGCGCCCCAAGCGTTGAGAATGTACCACTACCCACTTTGAGAGGATCTTCGTACCAAGGATATGGCGACGAACAACACCTCTTACCCGATTTCCTCGAACTCACGGGCCAAATTGAGTGCATTTCGCTACCAAGACGAAGAGCCTGACGCCGCCACCGTGACCACCAAGGATCAGACGAAAGCGGCTCATGGAAATAAAGAAAACCAGAGCTCATGGCTGAATGGTGTGGCGGAACCAATGCAGACATCGTCCGATGGAGGCAATCCTCCACTCCTCGCGACTTCAGAAAATGAACCAAATGAAGCAAGATCGGTCAAAGAATGCCCTAAAACTCCAGGGAATCGAATTCCTCTAGCGGACTTGATCAGCAATGCCGAAGATTCCTTCAACCCCGCTCCAGGCCCAGAGGTGACGCCTGTCGACCATGTTATTTGGCAGCATGTTCCTGTCAGCTCGAATCCAGATATGTCGTCGCAGACTCCAGCAGGCCGTCGACGGAAGCGCCGTCACAGCTCCTCGCCAGTCGGTTCCCCTTCGAACGGATCGAGGAAGGTTCAAAAAGAACCTCTCGACCTCCAGTCCATCCAGGCATTGTTCAAGACCCCTCAGCATGACCTTGCGACCGAGCTATGGAACAATTACGTCGATAAAAACATGGCTGAGGGCTGTGACGATCTTCCGCCACCTCGCCTGGCAAACCTTCTCTCATCCTCTCCTCAAACCCCGGCTTCGGGAAGAACAAGCCGCGACTCCTCGGGCCTGAGACGCTCAATCAGCTGCGCTGCGGAGTGGCCTACGTCTCGATCAAAGCGCAGGCGTATCAGTCGCCAAAACATAGACTCTAGCCGAGGCATTTTCGCGCGCACCAGCAGCAATGTCCTTGACTCTGGAAAGCCCAAGTCCTCTAGAATTAATTTTCTTCTTGACAAGATCGAGAAAAGCCTTCAACCACCAAAACAAAATGATATGGGTCCACCCAATTCTTCACCTTTACGACAGCGGGTCGATGCGCAACGGTGCCGGTCGTCGTCTCCTATTGCCGACAGGAAAGGCCTTGGTGATATCGGAGTCTCGCATGGTGGCAAGGCCACTAATGTGGAAAGTGTCGCTTATCAGGATTCTTCGTCAGATTTTGGAGATGATGCTCTTGACGATCAAGATCTCATGGACTTGGCTGATGTCTCCGAGGATCCATTTGTGGAGAATAGACCTTCTCGGAATGATGGGTCCTCAGCCTGGTCGAATGTTGCTGCAAGTGCGGATCCACCCGCTATGCATGAAGCCGGAAGTCGTGGAGGACAACAAGATGATTCAAATGAATTCGACGAAGATGACGATGCGTTTGGTGGTGACTTTCAAGATATTCTTGCTCAATGCGATGCAGATCCAACTAACGCCGACTCTCTTAAATCGACCCTTGCAGAACATCAAGTCGAGAACAGGCCATCTCCAGTGCCAGCTGCATCAAGTGCCAACCTGTCTCATCAAACCCAAAAACTGCCTCCCGTTGAAGCCGATGGATTCTCCTCGGGAGATGAATTTGATGACGACTTCGATCTGGAAGCCATTGAGCAAACCATGAAGCAAACGGGTGAGAATGGAACTTACGTTTGTCGCTCTGGGCGGGATGATGTTAGGTGTATGCTGAGACAGTCGAATTCTAGGACCCTAAAAGTCGGCAAGCTATCAAACGCCACCAGGTCGTCGATATAGCGGAAGGCTCATACGTCACGCCAAAAGGTCGTACTCAACCCGAGCAGGTTGTTTCGGTTGAGGACGAAAAATCCAGAACCCGCAGAGTAATAATCCTGCGCGAATCGTGGTGTGATACACCTTGTAGCAAAGACTCATACATTTCCCTTGTGGGAAAGTTCGATTCCTTTGGCCAATGCATCGTGGACAATTCCCAGAACATGGTCATTTTACATCCCGACCACCTCATCTCGGCTACTGTAGTAGCAGATTCGATTGACTGTCGTCGGCGAGCAGTTCTACAAGATCGTGTGAAAGTCTTTGGCGAGCTCGGCAAACCGCAGGTTTTCGGGACCTTGTTCCACGAGGTGTTTCAGGAAGCTTTGAAAGCCAATCGATGGGACACGGAATCCTTGAGGTTATTGACCGAAACCGTTCTCCGGAGACACATTGAGGAGCTGTACGCAATACAGATGAGTATTCCCGAAGCTACTGAGGAACTCATGGGAAAAATTCCGAGTGTTCAAGCTTGGGCGGATGCACTTCTTCATGCCAAGCCCAAGGTAAGCAATTCTATGAGGAGACGATGTTTTGATTCTAATTGTCACCAAAGGCCAACTCTCTCGTTGAAGACCGTCATAGCTCGAAGCTCAACCTAAGCATCAACAAATTGTTGGAGGTGGAGGAGCACATCTGGTCACCTCTGTATGGGCTCAAAGGAAATATCGATGCCACGGTACAAGTCGCTTGTCGCGAGAATGATACTGTGAAAAATCTTGTTGTTCCGTTGGAGTTGAAAACTGGTAAACGGGACACGAGCCAAGCGCATAGAGCTCAAACAGCTCTTTATACTCTTTTGCTTTCTGATCGTTACGGTTGGTCCCATCTTGTCTATGACAATCGGCAGAATCATGGGCTAATATGAATGCAGATGTTGAGGTGACCTTTGGGCTCTTATATTATCTCGAAGTCACACGGACCCTAAGTATCAGAGGTATTCGACATGAGCTCCTCCAAATGGTTCAAATGCGAAACCATCTGGCTGGGTACATTCGAGAAAGAATGCAGCTCCCACCAATGCTCAAAAAGGCACGCATGTGCAATAGGTGCTATGCTAAAACGCCTTGCCTCATCTATCATAAGTTATCCGAGGATGGCGATGGCGAAACCAGTGGGCTTGGTGACGACTTCGATGCCGCCACTGGTCATTTGAATCAAAGGGATCGTGAATTCTTCAAAAAATGGGACGGGCTACTTACCGTCGAGGAGGGAAATCTGGTCAAATTCCGACGAGAGCTGTGGACGCTCTTAAGTGACGAACGCGAGTCACTTGGCCGTTGCTTTGGAGATGTAGTTGTCGATCCACGGACTACGCTGGAGGAAAACAACGGAACCAAGATCAACCGCTATCGCTATACCTTTGTTAAACGGCAAGCGCCTCCGAACTTCTCTTTTGCAGAGTCACAGATCTCCGTTGGGGAACCGATCGTTGTGTCGGATGAGAAAGGCCACTTTGCCCTTGCCAACGGTTATGTACTCAGCTTGAGTGCATCGCATGTCACGGTCGGTGTAGATCGAAAACTGCACGACGCCAGATCGCGGACACTCGGATTTGATGAAGTTACAAATCAATCTTTTCGAGGAATCATGGAGATCGAGAAGAAAGAGACACTCGCGCTACAAGATCCCGAGGAACAAATAACTTATAGGATTGACAAGGATGAGTTCAGTAATGGCATGGCCATTGTTCGGAACAATCTCATTTGCATGATGGACAAAGATTTATTCCAGGCAAGGCAGTTAAGGCGCCTAATCGTTGAGGGCGAACCTCCTGTCTTCAAGCCTTCATCGTCTGCATACAGCATTGCCGATGCCGGAAGTCTCAACGTTGATCAGAGACAAGCAATTGACAAGGTTATGAGTGCCAAAGACTACGCTTTGGTCCTTGGGATGCCTGGCACTGGAAAGACAACTACCATTTCGCACATAATCCGAGCACTTGTCGCACAAGGCAAAAGTGTCCTGCTCACGTCCTACACACACACTGCAGTGGACAACATTCTACTCAAAATTCGCGATGACAACATCCACATCTTGCGATTGGGTGCCTCCACAAAGGTACATCCTGAGGTACAAGAGTTTGCAGACCTCGCAGCAACCCCGAAAACGACGATCGAGGAACTTAAAGATTCATATGAAAAACCTCAGGTGGTGGCGACGACCTGTTTAAGCGTCAATCACAATATATTCAATCAACGCATCTTCGACTATTGCATCGTCGACGAAGCTTCGCAGATTACACTCCCCGTCTGTTTAGGACCGATCCGCATGGCGAGAACTTTCATTCTCGTCGGTGATCACTACCAGCTTCCACCATTGGTGCAGCACAAGGCAGCCCAAGAAGGAGGGCTTGATGTCAGTCTGTTCAAGCTACTTTCTGACAATCAGCCGGACTCGGTTGTCAACCTCGAGCACCAATACCGCATGTGTGAGGAAATCATGCTGCTCTCGAACACTCTTATCTATTCCGGTCGGCTAAAGTGTGGTACCCCTGAAGTCGCAACTCGCTCACTGGACATCCCGAACATGGATTCTTTACAACAATTCCACACGTATCATGCGTCATCCTCACAGCCTCCGCAAGATGTTTGCATCGGTGCGCCACATGGACGCTGTTGGATCCGCGACGTGTTGCAGCCATCTGCCAAAACACTTCTAGTCAACACCGACCCCCTTGGGGCTGCCGCTCTCGAGACGGCACAAGGAAAGGGGCAGCGTGTTGTGAATCACGTCGAGACGGTTTTGTGCTCCCAAGTTGTCGAGGCATTGATCGCATGTGGCATTCCACCGCGGGACATTGGCGTAATCACCTTCTACCGTAGCCAGCTTTCGCTGCTTCGCCAAAGTCTTCGTCATCATGCACCAGATCTCGAAATGCACACGACCGATAAATTCCAAGGGCGCGACAAAGAGGTTGTCATCCTCAGCTGTGTACGCAGCAACTCTGAAAATCATGTTGGAGAATTCCTCCGCGACTGGCGTCGCCTCAACGTTGCGTTCACCCGCGCACGTACCAAACTCCTCGTCATCGGTAGCCATTCAACCCTTGGAAAAGGCAATGAGGTCCTCGAGAAGTACGTTCGTCTCGTTGACGACAAGGGATGGGTCTACAATCTGCCATCGGGTGCAGCAGACAATCATACTTTCCCGACTCCATCCTTGGATTTTTCACAGACGCCCGGCTCTGCGAGAAGCAAGCAGAGGCCCCGCGTTGAAAAGGGGACATCTTCGCGTGAACCTCTCAGTCCTTTGGGTTCTCGACAGCCCTCTTCGAGTCTCCGGAAACCTGCAAAGAAAGGCGCCAAGCTTCTTAATGGCACGACAGTCCTCGGAAACAGACCTGTTCTCCAAGACCTGGTCAATGATATTGCTGGCTGAGGCGTTGAATTGGAGTTGTTGTTTTCGAGTATGGTGCTCGGCTGGACGGGGATGTTCTTACATAGCGATGATGGCGCAGATATTTGCATAGGGATTTGGCATTTTGCTGCATAGCTTCTTTGTTTCAATAGATCCTATCTTCAACCAAGCAGAAAATAGGATCTAGCTCCTGGAAGACATATCTACCCGGCCAATGTCTTTCATTGGCCTTTCTCCTCAAGAAAGTCAACCACCTATAGCTAATCTTCTTGGTGTCCGGTAGAGTCGGCTGTAGTCAAGCTACGTAATAAGTCCTTGGAAGTTGGAGTCAAAATTAGAGTCGATAGACAGTCTGTGAATCAAAAGACCATCAAAAGGCTATTACTTCATTGAAATCATTCAACGTATGAAAAGTCCAGCTCTCATCCCTTCTTCGTCTTGCCATCCCACTCATACGGCCAGATTTTCCAATTGACGTCTTTCGCTGTATCCCACGGATACTTATTACCATGAGAGTCCTTGGTTTCTCGAATTGTCTGCAGCATCATGAACCTAATCCTATCCTGAACGAGGTGTTAGTCCTGCGGTCCAGAGATGCAAGAGTCCACTTACATGATCCATAGCACCCGAAGAATTCCAGCTAATATCGCCCACCCCCGGTTTCGCGCTCCGCGGTCGATTGGGAGGATCTCCATCAGCCAAATCGAGCTCGAGAATGGGATAATTGAATGGAGAGATTCTCCCCCATGCCGGATTGTCAGCAGCTTCTTTGAGAATCTGCATCATCTCATCGGAAGTATCCCACTTCTTATTCCAGCCATACTTCTTTTCGGAGTTCGACGAGTCGTTGACCATATCCACCGGGGTGATCCCGTTGAATTTATCCTTGTTGTCAGGGTCGACAAAGTTTTTGAATTGCTCGTTGAGATCTTCCCATGGATGCCGGGGTGAGTCGACGGGGGAACTGCCATTGGCAAAGAAATATGCCACTTTTCCACCGACGCAGAGCCTCCAGAACTCTTTCGGGTAGTCTTTATCATCACCCTCAAGCTCGCATGGTTTCTTGCCCAGCAGTTCCTTGGTGAGTTTTCCAATGACGAGATGGGACCATTGTCCAGCGAGAATACCAATGATTGCTCCGTCTGCGAGTCCGGACTCAATCTTGTCGGTCTTTTTGGAGGAAACCGGGCCGGCAAAGCTTCCGCCCTTGAGCAGCTTTACTGCACTCGAATCGTGCGAGCTGTAAGGATCGTCCTTGGTATTATGTGGGATGTCTTCCAGCACCTTTGTCGCTAGATCGCGAATTTTCGTGGCCACCAGGTCAAAGGTGTAGCCGACTCGGACGGAAACCTCGTTGTCTTTATAGAAGTGATCGATGATTTTACTGATGAGCACTGTCAGCAGGGAAAGACCTCGTTGTGACAAGGGAAACTAACCGATCATTCTCATTGCCAACTTGGGTGATGGTAGCAGTTGCCATTCCAAAGAGCGCTCCTGCGAATCCTACAATTGCTTGAAGAAAAGGAGCTCGATATAACCAGGCAGCGACACCTCCTAAAATGGAGGACAGATAAATCGACCATCCAGCATTGAAGGGCTAGGAAGTGTCAGTGCGTGGCTGCTGGATATAGATGAAGAATGAACTCACATCCAGTTTGATAGGATCCAAAACATCCATCATCTCTCTCACTTTGTTACTGATGAGATTCCCCTGATGCTTGATCAATTCCTCGAGAGTCTCCATGTACCCTTGGAAATGATACAGACTCATCATCACTTCCCATGCTTGAGCACCCAATTCGCTTCTTTCACAGGCGGCCACATCTTTGAATTTGGGCTCACTGCATTGGTTCCTTCCACACTCCCAGCCATTGAAGATGTCCGTCAAATCACCTAGCGTGACGGGCAGACTTTTTGTATATTTTACAAATGGCTTCTTGCCGCCTGGGAGGAATTTGTCGAGCCTTGCTACAGGTAAGCAATGTTTCACCAAGGATCAGACAGACAAGACTCACGTAGGGAGAAACTTATCCATTTCAGCGTTTTTCCAGACATCTTCCCTGGATTTGCCGGTATTTGGGCCGTCAACGTTGGTTTCTGGACTATCACAGATAATCTCTGTCTTCTTCGTGTTTCCCTTGACTCCTTTGTTGACTTTCGGATTGGCATCGCCAGTCTTATTCTTATTGGATTCAGCAGTTCCATTTCTCTCACTTATTGTAGTTAATGAAGCAGGAAAGTCAGATCTTTTCGCAAGGTTCCTTTCCGTGACAGTGATCGCGCTCACGGATGACCCTAAGAAAAGTCAGATGAAGAGCTTCAGATATGAGTCGGAATACTGACCGAATGCAAAGAGCAAAATGATATATAAGAACTGCATGGTTTACACTGTTCTGCCAGTGTCCTCTGTTGAATTGCATGGCTTTGCTGGGAACTTGATCTTCTTTATAGAGAGGAACGCGTACCTAGGTATACTATGATTTCGATTGCCGTTGGCTTACTTACTCTCCACGTCACGATCGACTGAGGCTTGCGGGGAGAAATGGGCGGGGGCCAACAGCTTCTACATATCAACAGTATGACCTCGATTGAACTGCTCTTTCCGATAGGTCAGATCAAGGGCCCGAGGGTTCTGGGGCCCCAGACCCCGCAAGAAGTCTATCTGCCTTGTACCTAGCGAAGTCACATCTCCCCACATCGGGTAGCAGGTCCGACGGAGTCTTCCTACTACCTGAAACTCGAATTATATATTGCGGTCAATTTTTGATCATCATGAGAGGAGAAACCCAGATATTCCCCACGGAAATAAGTTCAGGAACATGTAACCCTCGGGAACACCCTTCCTACTTCGAACCTTCCAAATGCAAAAGAAGTAGAAAGCGGAATTCAAATTCCTAAATGGCGAATGACTACATCGTATCATGCAACTAAGTGGGGAAGGCAACGTGGTAACCAGATATGAAACTGATGGGATTCCAAGGTTGTGTCAGGACAAAGTTTACTACAAAAACTCTTTGAACCTTGTTATGTACCCATATTGACTCGAAAATTATAGTCTCTGGGGCGTAAGCCTCCAGGATTATGTGACATGGCCCCAAATCCGGGGTTATTCACTCGGAAATGTGGTGGGAGTGCGTAGACAAATGATACATTCTGAAAGTAGAAGATACAGTATGCTGAGTCCCTATTTGTCTATAACAACCTCAGTTTGAAACTCAGCGATGATTGGCCACAAAGCACATTGGAACATCGAGACTTTGGCACGCGAATAATGTCCTAGTATCAAAGATTGATATAGCTGTCTATTCAGGCTTGACCTAGACTATTTCAATATCTACTCTTAGACACGGTACTATCTCGAATGACCCGAGGGGAATGGACTCAAAAGACAAGCAAGATAAGTTCGGCATTGATTATTAGAAGTACAGAGTCTAAATCTGAATTAATTGGACATCACTATTCTAGCTAGGCCAAAGCATTCTGATCGGTATTTACAATTGTATCGAATTCTATTTCAAGTTTCAACATGATTCGAGATCTCAACTTGAATGAAAGTAAATCTTTAATGAGAGTAAGGTCTCTTACACTACACTACAATAGAATCGAGAATGTTGAAAGACTTTGACATTTCATATAAAATACACAACCTGGGTATAGAACACCTGAACAGACCAAAGAGAAAAAGAGACTCCATAGCACCAATAAATGAAAAGTGAATGAGAAATAAGAAGAAAGTAAAGAGAAACCAAAGATAGAATAAGGAGAAAGTGAGAACAAAGTAAAAGGAAAGTAAGAAAACACTCAGAGCCCCAAGGGTATCAAACTCCGAAAAATGCCGACAGCCTCAAAACACCCACATACAAGCAAATACAAAAAAAAACCCAAATACTACCCATCCGCCACCATTCACTTGCCGCGCCGTTGTCGTTTGACCTTTGGCGCATTCAGATAGTGCTTATTTCCTGCACCATCAAATGCCCAGCGGCCATGGTTGTTCGGGTTGGCGACAAACCCGGCGGGAACCGTTGGCTCCAAGAACTCGAAGGTCCGCTTGCCCGATGACTTCTGGGTCGAGAAGTCAGATTGGACCGGGGCAAGAGGACGAGGCGGAGGCGGAGGCGGAGGCGGAAGTCGGTTTGTGTTCGTGGGCTGGGTCGGGTGCCCAAGAACAGGGTACGTATATGGATTCATATACAAGCCTTGCGGTGGCTGTATAGAATGCATTTGTTGCATGAATGCCTCTTGTTGCATGAGAGGCTCCTGTTGCATGACATGCGGGTGCTGTATGGAATGCACCTGCTGCATGAAGTAAGCCTGCTGCATGATTTGGGCCTGAGGCAACAGGAAAGGTTGAGCCTGTGGTACAGACTGGATGCTGTACATAGGCTGATCCGGGCATATGGGCTGTATTTGGCATACAGTCGGAGTCGGATATGCAGGATGGACAGCCTGAGACTCAAAGCCGAGGAGTTGCAGATCCTGGGCGGAGGAGCTCCTCGAAGAGGATGTCGAGGCTGGCTCTTCTAAAAGGAAAGAAAGATCCATGTCCTCGGCCGTGAGCTCAGGCATGTCGTCGAATGTGAGTTCGGGCAGGTCATCGAATGTGAATTCCTTGTCACCGAACGTAAGCTGAGGCATGTCCTCAGATGTGAGTTGAGGCATGTCCTCAGATGTAAGTTGAGGCATTTCCTCAAATGTGAAGAGCGACTCAGTCATCAGGTTCTCACAACTGATGCCTGAGTGAGCTTGGAAATGCTCGTTATTCCCGCAGCATGGTGGTTTTGATGCCGGGGCTGGAGGTGCTACTGGGAGTTGTAGCTCAGAGATGTCACCGACGCCCTCCCAGTCGTCATCGGTGAACGCATGAAGCAGATCTGCCATGATGGCATCATCTGCATCAACTTGGCCCGACTGATACATGGGCGTATCAGTCGAAGCACCAGAAACACAAGGGTAAGAGAACGACATGTCGCTTGACTGAAATGGATGCAAGTATGTCGAAGTGAGTGTAAGAAGTGAGTATATAGCAATGATGAAGCTATATTGATGAAAAAAAGCGATGGGGGATGAAAAGATGGATGAAAGTTTGATGGAAGATGGATGGAAGGAGGAGGGAGGAAGGAGGGAGGAAGTGGGATGGGAGATGCTTTTATGGGATGCTGCTCCGACATCTATTTGGGATCGGAGACGTCCGACATCTATTCTGGATTGAAGAACTCCGACGTCTATTTGGGGTTAGAGACCCGTGGTAGCTGCCCCGACAAATTCCCAGCAGATAGCATCGCGCCTGCTGGATTTAAGAGCAGGGTCTCCTGTGCCATCCTGCTCCTCGGACCAGAGATTGGACAGGACTGCGACAGTATACCCATCTTTTCCCTCAACTGCTTGCTTTCCCAGCGTCGAGGCCGAAAGAGCGAACCAAGCTGGCGATGGTTGAGTCTTGCTTGTCTGTGATCTAATGCCGATGCCCATTAGGGCATAGTAAGTATTGGACCCAGACTTTGGAAAACGATGACAGAACTCACAGCAAACTCGATAGTAAGTGTGTAGTCCATTTGGTTGATATCAGGCCATGCCACTTCAAGCTAATCAGATTAGACGTTCTTGTCTTATCAGATCCTGGAATACTGTAGCGGCACAGATACGGATCAACATCATCATCGGCGGATACACGGGGCGATCCGAGCTGCACCAAAGCAATCCATTCCGCAATAGCGCCGACATCTTCCTGAAGCTCGGCCTCGGGCATATTTTTTGACAATAGTCCATCAAAGACTGGTATTTGGACCCGGGCAAGACTTGTTTGTAGGGGTACACAGTCCAGCGTCTGGGGGTGATGCTTCTGAATTGGCTTGTCTGCTATGTCATGATTAGCAAGAAAGTTCTATTCTTGGATTTCAGGTACGTGATGCTCCGAACCATCGTCTTGACTCGACGGTGCTCCAAAATCGCAGAAGAGCCACGCTATGGAGAAATTCAAGGCATTCTGAAAAGCCGACACAATTCTCTCAAATTGTTTCTTGCCATGAAGCATCGATGGAAGTCGCAGATTGAGCTCAACCACTGTCCATCATGGTTAGCTTCCATGTACTCGTTGGAAAATATGAGAGCTTCTGTCATACGAAATCTTTCTTTGCCATGCTTTCTACCGCCACTGCGGATCGGTTTGCCGGTGAGTCCGGTACGTTCATAAATCTCTTTTGACAATTCAATACTGAGAATTCCTGTTGTTGGTGATCGTTTAGCCATTCTGAATCATCCTTTGATTTGGCCTTGGGCAAGAGTACTGACCCTCATGAAGTCTGAATACAGTGTCCGATCCCGATTGTCCTTCAGAAATCATGAGAATATTTCCTGTCGACATAGTCAGAAGATTTTGGTCAAGATGAGCCAAGATGCTCAGGAGAAAAGATACCAGCTTTGATGTATGTATTGAAAAATTCATGTCCAAGTATGTCAGACGGGAACATGAAAACTCGGGAGTATCGAGGATTGTCCAGCTTGGACTCCAGTGATGCTTGGATGTCGGTATAGACATCTTCTGGCAGAATGGCCTCGACCTATCAATTATTGTCAGTCACTTGCAGGAATGCATATCAAGCCAATCAAAGACCAGGAGCAAACTACCGTATGCACAAATGGATGGTTGACAATCGCTGAAAAAGGCTGTTTTTTGTATGGAATTTGTTTGGGGTCGACAAAAGCAGGCAGTTGGGCAATTGAGGTCATGCATTTTTCGCGTGTGGACGCGCTATCAACGAAGTCGAGCATGATTTCAGCCCACAGAAATGGGAAAGTGCGATTTTAAATTGTTGAAAAGCAAAGGGACTATGTTCCTGTCACGATAGAAGGCAATGTTGAAAGGGAAAAAATGCCTGCCGCGCGGCCGAGATGAAGATTTGCGCGGTGCGATTAAGCTCGCGCTTATCGATAATGCAAGGATGAGCTCAACATCGCACCACGACTTCACTTTTGAGTTTCGGTGCTTTTCCTTGGAAGTTTACGGGTGTACTCTTTCATCCGTTCAATTGACTCTTTCAATTGGTTCGATTCCTTGGTACTGATGTGGAGAGGAGGGTTCACGTTGACTGGAGTGGATAGGTATATCTCTAGGTTGACCAGATATCCTCCAAAAAATGATAAGACAACAGATCAATTGAAAATTTAAATCTTTCTTCCACATGCCCCTGCCTAATAATTCATTCGACGCGTTTTTCTGGTTATGGTTGATTGCTACTAGTCACAAAGCAGGTCTGTACTTCTGAGCTTCGTATACTCACTAACACCTCTTACATTGTTATTGTTATGACATACTCTAGTAAGATCTACTCTGTAAACTCTTGAATCATGTCCATACTAGGTAAACAAGGGTGCATCCGTACTTCCTAGTATGTGATGTAGAACATTCTTAGGCGCACAAGACCGCATGATATACCTAACGGGAATAGCACTGCCCTTGGCTGAACATCTGATATATACTAGTATAAATAAAATGGATAATATATCAAAGCTTCCAATAAACATTAAAATCTAATCGATTTAATTCCTCTAATCCGAGCTGATGTTTCTGCCTCAGGCCACAAGATCCTCTTCGGCCCGAAACAGTTCCGGCAGAGACAAAGAGCTCAATAAAGCACTGGTTTCTGATTCTCTCTGCTACCGTCAATGCAGTGGAACTTGACTGGGGACTTCGACCGCTAGAGCAGGAGCCGTGACTGCGACCCAAGCTGCCAGTGATGGCACCTGCACCGCGTCGCGATCTCCTCACCAAGGAACATTTCGCGTTCGTCTTTGGCAGCGTCAAGACTCAGAATTACTACGATCCATCGGCGAAGGGGCCTGGCTCGCATACGTACGTGCCTCGTGACTATTTGGATTTGAAGGCGCTGACTGATACGATCCTTTGAGCTCACAGGATCCGAACACTGGCTTGGAATCCGACCGGCCAGCTGATTGCGACTGGCTCCGCGGATCGAACTTTGCGCATTTGGAACCCTGAGCGTCCGGCCGCACGATTCTCGACTGAACTGCGCGGGCACTCGGCGCCTATCGAAAAGGCTCTTTTCAACCCTGTCCGCGATGCAGAGCTAGCGAGCTGCTCTACGGATGGCACGGTACGCTTCTGGGATGTGCGCTCCAAGACATGCGTGAGCCGCCTGGATGTTGGCGGGGAGGCCTTTACACTTTCATGGTCTGCGGACGGAAGCACAATGGTGGTGGGCAGGAAGGTGAGTGTGCTTTCACCGTCCTGGAGTCTAGCGCGTGTAACTGACTAGGTTCCTTGCTAGGATGATACTTTGATTCCAATCTCCGTTGAATCGCCGTCTACACCGAGTGTCCTACCCAATGGAGGTAGCGTGGATGGCGCGTCGGCAAGCTCGAAACCCGGCCAAACTACCTTTACAGCACTTACACCACATCCGCAACCTATCCAGACGAATGCCACCACTTTCTCCAACCATGTCGCCTCCACCGAATTCCCAGACTTGCATCTTTTCGCGACAACAGGCGAGGGCACTGTCAAGATCATGTCTTATCCTTCCTTTGATATCCTCCATACACTCAACGCCCACACCTCTGCCTGCTCAGCTGTGTCGCTTGCCCCGACAGGTCGCTACCTCGCCATTGGAGGCAGTGATGCATTGATCTCATTATGGGATACGACAGACTGGATCTGTCGGCGTACATTGTCCAGTGAAAATGGAGGCTCTATTCGCGGTGTGAGTTGGAGCTTTGATGGACGCTTTATCTGCGGCGCTTGCGACGAGGTTGGTTGCGGTGGAAATGGTTTGGAGATCTTTCACGCGGAGTCTGGAGAGAGTGTGTACACGATCCCGACGTCCGGAGCTAACTCGGGGGTTCCGGCGGTTGCATGGCATCCATCGAGATATTGGTTGGCTTATTCGACTTCGAACGAAGGACACGGTAGTTCCGGCGGTTTGAAGATTGTTGGAGCTGCGGGCGGCGGGCTTTGATCATTGGAGGTCATCAGACTGTCACTATTGTAAAAAGCTCCTCCATTGGCTATGTTATGATTCCCCGAGAAATACTACGAAATGATTGTGACTGTTCATGGTGTATATTTCTGTAGGTGCTATTATATTGACATAGCTGGAGATGAGATGGTCAAATGTTGGAAAGGGGTTAATATGTACAGGTCATGGTCATAAGTCGTCGCTAAAATTCGCTGGCGAAAAAGTGTCGCAAAGTCGTCAAGGAAGACATGATGATAGCTTGAGGGACTTCCCTTTTCGAGGTTCATTTGTAGCAGCGAACCATCGCATTCCGCCTTTGATTGGCCACTGGAATGCAAAGACCGACGTCAGCTCGCAACTTAACAGAGCCTCAGATGACCATCAAGGTAGAGGTAGAAGGTCATCAATCGTGCAGCTGATGGGAAAGTGGAAGCAGCAGTCCTTGGAGCATGACTGTCGATTTCAGAATCGTGCTGCGCAAAGGACTGTTCAAAGTCAACTAGGGCGAGAACGAAGACCAAATCCACGAGTCTTTCATTTATTGGCGCCAGTTCTCCCACCCGGCTGCATTGGTATTGACGCTCAGGACCTGCGCCCATTGGGCCTCGGTCATAGAGTCCATCGTCATGTTATTAAAGTCCATGTTAGTCAATCCCTGATCCAACGTGGCTGCGTCCCACCCGGAGGACATGGAGAAAGCATTAGATGTTGCTGCAGAGCACAAAGGACTGCTGGTGCTCGCCGTATACGCCTGATTGACCGCAGATCCTGGTTCGAGCCCTTGTGAGGATTCGGTGTTTGGCGGATTTATCTGGGTAGGATGGGCTTTGTCAAATGACGTGGTGGAGCCATTGACAAAATAAGCCGAAGCGGGCTTTTGCTGCTTTTGTCCCGGTGAAGGATTGTCTGCGCCAGGCATCGAATAAGACGCGTTGGAGGAGGAGTTCAAGGTCGAGGGAGTTGGATGATCCGAGGGGGCTGTTCTTTCCCCTATTCCAAAGCCGGGATAATAGTCCATGTCCATGTCAATCACGCCACTTTGATTTGCTGATGCAGATTTTGACGCCATTGCTAGGGAGGAATGCGGGAAAAAATGTTGCGCTTTGTCTCCGGGAGACGCTTCGTCCGTGTAAATCGGCATCGATTCTCTGTGTCTCATGGGAAGAGATGTTGTGATATCTGGGTGCGTTTGTTGATTATGTGCCTTATCACTCTTGTCGACCGTCTGAGGGTCGTGGCAGTCCTGATTGGTCTGTGTCTCGCGAAGTGTATACACTAATGCACAATCAAGGGTATCAGGGCAATATGCTTGCTAAATGGGAGTTAGCTAAGGTGGTAGCACAGAGAGGAAGTGAATAGACTGACCATCGCCTGAGCAACCTGAGAAGCGCTCGAGTTTGAAGTATCGACAGCTCGAATTCCAGTTCCTTCAAGATCCACATCCAACTGAACAAGAAAAGATTCCGTGAGAGGATTCTTCGCTTTCATTGCATTGAGAGCCGAGAGGACAAATTGCAACGAGGAATAAACTGTAGAGTCATCCGGCCGAGACTTGAGGTACTGCACGAATACCCGAGCGGCGATGTAGAGACAAAATGTCATGAAGGGATTCAACTATGATCGAATTAATTCTGGACACTTAGCACAACTCAAGCTGAACATACCTTTGAAAGATCAATATGGCTGATTATTTTCATGATACTTGAAATTTGGTTTGCTGCCACGAGACACCGACGCTTGCTTTCGGTGATGATCTGGTTGGGCATCTTGTTCTTCTCGGCTTTGAAGATAGCGGCCTGGTGCAAGCAGATAGTAGACGTGTGAATGCTCATGTTAGCAAAGATGACATTCACATCATCCATGCCATTGGGCAGTCGAAGATGGTCAGGTAAGGAAAGCGAAATATTAAGGAGGATATTGTCATGACTTCGGTGACGCTTCCAGAACTCCCCGTTGAGATCATTATCATTGTCTTGTGGTTGGGGGCGGTGGATATGGACAAGATTTCGTCCAAATAAATTGCCTAGAACTGCAACACATGCGAACGGCGAAAGTGTAGACACGCCCTCTCCAGCAATGATATTAGCCAGACGAAGTGTCCTCTGCGGTTTGCTCTTCAAAAACGCGTCCTCTGTGGCCGGGAGGTTGGTCAGGATCTGTCAAGAGTAAGCTCCTCTGTCTTGACGAGATTTTGGCTTCAAAGGTGGGACTCACGTCATTCTCGTCAATAACCATAGGCCACCCGGTACCGATGCTTGCATACCGATCGCAGCAAAAGGCCATCCAAAAAACCCTTCGGCGCTCTTCGCGCTCCGTCCAATCTTTGGGCGGAAGTATAGATTGCTTAACATCAAGACCAACGCCATCCAATCGATTCAACCCCATCATCAGTGCAAGCCTGGCCGCTTTCCCAACACTCAGCCATGCCCGTGGAAAGAAAATCATGCGAAACTCGTATGTGCCGACAAGGATCCACATTTGGCAGTAGGCCAAGTTGACGATGTTCTCTCCAAATCCTTTCATCTCATCTCGTTCTGCGTATTTACGCGCGCGCTGATAGAAATGGTTATGCAAAAAGAAGTATTTCTCGCTGACACATGCTGCATGGCACCAGATCATATACCGCAAGCATATCGGGGGTCGCATGTTGACTCCGAGGTTCAGACTGGCAAAATATCGAGGCGGATGAATAATGGGTATCGTTGGATAGACTTTTGCGAAGAAGATTCTCTCCCTATCGACAATATTGAGTGAGAACAAACTTCAAACCTTGATCAATGGGGCCCACTAACAAGTCATCCACGACATCTTGGGCCGGGAGCGGCTCTTCCAACCCCAAGCTGATTAAATCCCATTGAGAACCGTTTGGTAAGCTGGCTGTCGGCTGTCGAAAGGGTTCACTCGGCGGGACTGGGTTCATTCCGTTGATGGGTTGGGTCATTGAACCACCCATATCAGCCCCAAGAACCGGGAGATCGGGAAAGTTGGGGATAGATTCATCTTGGAGGGGCGCAGTGAAGTTGTTCTCAGACGGTTGAGGTGGCGAGGTATTTTGCGTGGATTCAGGCTCATGGCCTTTGAGGAGAGTTTCCACTTGGGCTAGTCGAGCGGGATTCCATTAGCAAGGTAGGTCCTCATGGGCGATCGTGACAGAGCGATCGTGGTGGATATCAAGCTTCCTACCTAGTCGCGCCTCCAGCTGTTTCACATATCCTCGCTTTGGACCACTTTTCTTGCGCACTTCGTCGTAGGAGCACTCATGACCTAAGCGCGAACACGTGCCACAGCTTGGTCGGTTCCCATCGCATCTCAGTTTCCTTCTGCGACAGACGACGCATGCAATGCGCTTGGGGCGGGGCACATGGTTTCCTTCTCCAGTGGTGGCGCTTTCGACGGGGAGACCATTTTCGGGAAAAGAGAAGGACATCTGTGACGTTGCAGGAGCCGAAGAAAATTGCGAAAAGCCTTGTGAAAATGTGGGCGGCGGATTGTCCATGGCCTCGGATTGAGGAAGTGAGAAGCGTCCTTTGGGGCCGATAACGTGGCTGACGGGGCGCAACCGCTTATCAACGAGAACCGTTCTTACAGGTCGACGTAGAACTGGGAACTTCGAGGCTTAAACCAGTGCCAGAAAAGAAATTTGTCATTCAGAATCTGCTGGTGAGAACAAACGAGACCCAAAGGTTTTGAGGATAATTGGCGGTCCTTTGTAGGAGAAGGCTGACCTCGGCTTATTGGCCCTGATTCATTCGTATTTGCCCCATGACATTTCCCATGGAGACGATGGGTAAACACTTTCTTTTATACTCCAAAAAGCTTTGGGCACATGGCGATCAGCGCGATCCCGCGAGTGTCTCCAGTACATACGCACTTCCAGTGCTGCCTGGGGCTTGGCAGATCAGCGGGCACGAGATGGTCTAGATTAATGGACAAGAAACCAACGATCGATAACCGTTTTGCAAGCACATTGAAGTAATTCAAATGAAATTACAAAATTGCATAGTCAAACCGGCATTCATGATGGATATCGGCTATTCTCGAATATATTGCGTGGTCCGTCAACAGATCTTCAATTGTAAGGATGCGGAGGTGTCAACGCGTCTTAGAGGATTTGTCATCGAATTTATATAACAGATCGACAAAGGATTCAAGCTGCCGCTATCAAGTTTATGGATCAAGAAAGTCATTCAAATGGCTCCAGTATCTAAAAAGTCTCCAGAGTATTACTTCAAATTGAAGAGTGCTCTTGGGAGAGCTTCAAGCGCTTCGTCTGTACTATGATGTACAACTGGGACAATGAACAACCTTGAGTGAAGTGGTTCAATGAAGAAATGTTTGACTCGGCGGCATATGGGATGGATGTATCTACTCGATAGTGAAATTCGAAATCGGTTTGTGTATCTGCGTAATTTTCACTTATGGCTGAACTCTTATTCATATTATGGTGGTAGGTTGGCGCCCTGGGAAGGACATTGCGGGGCTGGGATGTCCATAATAATCATTCCTGGAACGGAATATGTATATTTACGCAATGCTGCGGTTGAAGTTTCACTGGATCGTTGAGCTGTACCTAGGTAGGTAGCCATCACAATTTTTATAACATAACCGGCAATCTTGGAACAAATGGCGTTCAATGGCTTGAGCTAGGCTAGAAGACGATCGACATCTACAACATACGGGGCTGGATTGGACGCACTACTGGCCAACGAGTTGCATTAGCAATTACACTGGACAGTACCTATCAGAGCATCGTCATTAACCTCTAGCAGATATGCCCAGCCTGAAAAGATTGCAAGTCTATTGTCGTGTGTTTTGTGAGATAGCCTGGGGCCGTCATACTATACAGTGCATTGATGCCCGACGTCCAACAAATGATAATAGCATACAGTGGGAAGAGAGAAAAATTGGAAATACAAAAAGCAAGATATCGTACAGTCATCCAGGTTGCCAAGGGATGAGGTATCAGGTGAAAGAGGACTGCCTCTGCCGGAAAGGCTTGCATGATTGTCGCTTTGGATTACTGCCAACAAGAGCAACGAAGAAACACGTGCTCTAGTTGTATCCGCGACGACGTTGTCCTTGATTGCGAGGTCTGGCGTGCACGACAGCCTTGTTGATCTTCCACTTCGGGCGAGTCTTGTAACCGGATTTGGTCTGCGCAACAAGGTCAGCATCCAACTCAAGGAAACTGGAAAAAAATACATACCGGAATACCCCAAGGACTCTTTGGGTCCACATTACCCTTCGATTTACCACGTCCACCACCGTGAGGGTGATCCATTGCGTTCATGGCCAAGCCACGCACGGTGGGACGAATGTTCAGCCAGCGCGACCGACCCGCCTTGGCCAGCTGAGTGTAGTGGTAGTTTGGATTGCTGGCAATACCAATGGTAGCGCAGCAATCTTTATGAAGGAGGCGAGTTTCGCCGCTGGAGAGGCGGACGGTGATGTGCTGAGCCAAGCGTTCCTGCCTTTGTCGTTCACGGAGTGTCAAAGGCTTCTTCTCAGTATCCGCTTCTTCGGTTTCCAACTCCTGCTGGCGGGAGTCACTGCCTTTCGCGACCACAGTAGCATAGGTTCCTGCGCTTCGGCACAACTGAGCCCCCTTTCCGGCTCGTAAACCCACGTTGAATATCAGAGTACCAACGGGAATCATGTGCAAAGGCAGACAATTTCCTCTCCAAGCAGTTCTCGCAGCCAGAACACCAGGGTCTACAGTGCCGCCCATGCTTTTCCAGAGTTCTTCGGGAATACCGGACATGTAGCTCTGCACAACCTCACCGGCCCGCATGCCATCTGCGGCGAGGATGTAGCTCAACTTGGAGGTTTCTTTGCTGCGTACGAGCGCAATATGTGCACTTCGGCCCGGATCGTACTCAATACGTTCCACCAGATGAGGGCCAGGTGCCATTCTCAAAAAGTCGACTGTTCTTATCCGACGCTTGTGACCACCTCCATGATGGCGAACTGTGACTCGGCCAGAGTTGTTTCGGCCACCCTTCGCATGACCTCGCTTGGGAAACGTCAATCGTTGAACTGGACGGCCCTTCCACAGATGATCGTTGAGAGGTCGACGCAAATGTCGCACACCGGGTGTCCGAGGGGTGTATGTACGGAGAAGGACACCGGAGTCGTCACGGGTGGGTGGAGGAGCGAAGGAGGCATCGCTATCCGGAGTCGGAAATGACGGTGACTTGGAAGGTGTCTCTAATTCATTGACAACGGTTGCAAAGGGACGAGCTGGAATGGAGGGAAGACACCGGAAGGGTAGCCGAATGCTCCGGAGAGCGATTCGGGGTTGAAGCATGCTGTGACAAGAAAAAAGTTAAGCCCAAAAGAGTAGACAAACAGACTTAATGACGAAAGGAAAAAAGGTCTAGTGGACCTCGATTGTGCACCCAGTTCGCGGAGAGCTACGCGGTCTTGTCACCGGGGAACAAAAAGTTCTGGGCGGAGAGACACGTGACAGAAGGTGCACCGCCACAGACACAGCCACGAAGACCGAGAAAGAAGTACACGTGACCGGTACCGTTGCCCCGCAACAGTTTGTTTTTCCCTCGCGCCTCACGTTTTCATCCGCGCCGCGTATCCACCGTTACCACTGCTACCAATACCGCCCCTGCCATCCACCACCTCTTCCCCTTCATTTTTGGATCTGCCATCCTCCGTCCGGTCCAGACAAATTCCATTTGCCTATTCAGTTTTTTCTTTCCATTTTCTTCATACCCAGCATCCCCTAAGGCGTGTGATTTTCACGAAGATTGACCCGTCGCGACTCAGAGTGGGGCGTCCGTCAGGTTCGGTTTTCCACGCTAACAGAGTAGGGCCAAACATCGCTGGGCCCTCTCGAGTTCTTCCTTTTCCCTCATCATCATTCCAGTTCAAGATACCCTTTTTCTTCTCCCCATCTCCATTTATCCTTCACGGATCCTATTCATTGGATTCCACGTGTAACTCCGAATACCACCCTACCTTTCTATCCCAATTTCTCGCGTGTTTTCTGCGCATCAGGTCAAGGAGCACCGAGTTTCTCTCCACCACCAATACCCTCTTACATGAGTCGTGACTCACGACCCATAACATCAACACTCGTCTGAATAGCTACTCTAGCTTGTCAACAGCAGTAGTTGTTTCGGACGAACTGCATTTTCACGCGTGGTACGTGCACCTCGACCTCAACCCTGTGGTATGAGGTCCCCACTGAGGTAATGTCCCACGGAATGCTGACCTGAGATCGACAGGACGAGGAAGATTGTCATCTTCTCCCTCTCTTTTCTACTCTTCGCGTTCCCCTTTCCTCTTCTCCCTCTCTCGAGTTTGACACAATGCCTCCGGTAAGCTTCCTTGACTCTCCACCTACCCTGAAGAGCTCGTGCCCGGTTTTGGTGATGTCGTCACCAGTGACCAGAACGCGTCTGATATCTGGTTCTATATTGTCTTGCTAACCTGCTTATAGGCCCGTAGCCTCCGTTCCCGAGCTACAATGAATGAGAACGACGAGAACGGGCCTGCGACGCGTCTGACGCGGGCCAAGGCTGCCCTCGGTGACGGTCCTGCCGACGGGGCAAAGAAGCCCCTCCAGACCAAGCGGACTGCATCGACTGTCAATGGAGCTCAAGGACGCCGGGCTGCCCTGGGGGATGTCAGTAATGTCAACAAGACTGAAGCCGGTGGCATCAAGGATGGGAAGAAGGCGGTTGCCGGCAAGGTCGGCCTTACTACGAGGACCGCAGGCGGCGTGCAAAAGCCTACCCGGACTAACTCGACGCGCACTGCCCTCGGCGGAAGAGATGCTAACGCCAAGAAGGCGGTTCCAGAGGCGAAGCCGCGTCAGGGTAGTGGATCTGGTGCTATCGGTAGCAGTCAGATGAAACGATCCAAATCTGTCAAGGACGAATCCCTGCAAGCAGAGGAACCCCCACTGAAGAGGGCTCACACCGTCAAGAAGTCCCTGTCTGTCGAGGAACATGTCAAGCGGGAGACGGCCGAAGTCAGTGTCAATGAGGCAATGGATGCTGTCGTGCAGGACTTGGACACTGAGGATCTCGATGATCCATTGATGGCTGCTGAATACGTTGTCGAGATCTTTGAATACTTGCAGGAGCTGGAGGTGGCGACACTGCCCAACCCTGATTACATCGAGCACCAACCCGACCTGGAATGGAAGATGCGTGGCATCCTTGTTGACTGGTTGATTGAGGTTCATACGCGTTTCCGCCTGCTCCCCGAGACCCTCTTCCTCGCCGTCAACATCATCGATCGCTTCCTGTCGGCCGAAGTTGTTGCCCTGGACCGTTTGCAACTCGTTGGTGTCACTGCTATGTTCATTGCTTCTAAGTACGAGGAGGTTCTGTCTCCCCACGTTGCCAACTTCAGCCACGTTGCCGACGAAACCTTCTCTGACAAGGAAATTCTCGACGCTGAACGCCATGTTCTCGCCACTCTTAGCTACAACATGAGCTTCCCTAATCCCATGAACTTCCTCCGCCGCATTTCCAAGGCCGACAACTACGACATCCAGACCCGGACTTTGGGCAAGTACCTCATGGAGATTAGTCTCCTCGATCACCGATTCATGAGCTTCCCCCAGAGCCAGATTGCCGCCGGCGCCATGTACCTTGCGCGTCTCATCCTCGAGCGTGGCCCCTGGGATGCCACCCTTGCCCACTATTCCGGATACACTGAGAAGGAGATTGATCCCGTCTTCCGTCTCATGATCGATTATCTTCATCGCCCGGTTTCACACGAGGCCTTCTTCAAGAAGTATGCTAGCAAGAAATTCTTGAAGGGTGAGTTTTTTCCCAGTCTAGATGCTCGTCCCTCTGCTAATGCCCTTACAGCCTCTATTCTGACCCGCCAATGGGCAAAGAAGTACCACAGTGCCTACATCGATAGTTCTCTCATGGAGCCGTACAGTTACATCAAGGACAGCGACCAGTAATCATGCCATTTACGATGTTATGCTTTCCCCGTGTCGACCTGTCGGTGTCCTTCCTGACGATCCCAAGGCCCTTGTGACGGTCTGACTGGGGACCCCGAGATCCTCCATATTTTTGGCATTTCATTGTGCTGGTATCCCATACCTCTTGCATATTCTTACGATGACTTGATTACATTTGTGCGCTTCCGCGTTTTGTCTTGTGATGGGAGGGGTGTCTGGCGCAGCCCTGTGGTTTTTGTTCTCTTAATTTTCGACTTCCGGCTTTGACTTCTATGTGCATGGGATGTCTTGTCTCCTGCCTCTGATACCTTTCAATTTGTCTCTGTGTGGCCGGCGTCGGACTTTATCTTATTTTCTTCTTTGCTTCAGATGGGAATTTTACCTCATTGCAGCCGTGATTTATCTTCATCTTCTTTGGGTCACTGGCCTCCCTGTGGGAGCCTTTGGGAATTCGCTTGCCTCGTTCGGGTGCCAGGTGTTTTTGACCTGGCGCCCCCCGATGGAACCAAAATGGCATTGATGGTTTTCTGGGATGATTGGTCTCCCTTGATCTGGACTTGGTCGGGAGGTCTTTTCTCATTCGCATGGCTGGATGGTGCAGCGGTAATGAGTGGGTGGTTTAGGCTTCGGGTTTATTTTTTGTTAGAATAGTTGCTTGCGCTGGGTGCTAGGCGTGTGTATCGGATGCAATTCTGATTTTGATTCATCTTCTTTAATCCGGTGTACATAGGCGTCTTTTTCTCCAGATGCGCAAACTCCTTGATGTTCGCCATCCGCTTTAACCGAGGTTAGTTTTCCGTTGTCAACGAATGTTCTTCCGGCATTGCCCTTTGCCATTTCTCGTAACTCTTTCAGTACTGCATCATTGTTGCCATCTCACATACTTCCATACTTCCAGCATATTCATTCACCGAAACTCGGAACAACCTCAGACCCGCACGCCATTCATATCTTGACTCTCCTCACTCCCATATACCAAAATCCCCCTTGAAGTATCTCAACTGTATTCACCTCCTGTGGACTTAAATGATATCCACCCATCATGTCCTCCCTAGCATGCCCCTTTTGCAACATCGCCGCCACAAACCCACCGACCCCCTTCCATGCAGAGTCTCAATCAGACCCAGAAACAAGTCCAAGTCCTGAGAAAACGGCGCACATGATTCTCTCGACAGATCATGTCCTTGCCTTCTTGGATATCATGCCCCTGACGCGTGGCCATGTTCTCGTTGCCCCGCGCACCCATTATGAGAGATTAGGTGATATGGGTGTTGAGGCTGGACAGGAGGTATGAACTTCAGCTTATTCTGTTTCATCCTGAGTGATGAATCAACCTATGAATATGGATTAATGGATTAATGTCTGTCTAGATGGGCAAATGGCTTCCGATTATTTCGCGGGTCGTTACTACGACCGTTTTTGGGGAGGAGTCAGAGAGGGCAGATCGACATTGGAATGTTGTTCAGAATAATGGTGCGTACTTTCCATTTCATACTTTTTATGTATTGGTTCTACGGTGGATGTTAAATGTTTATAGGTGTTCGGGCTGCGCAGGTCGTCCCTCATGTCCATTTTCATATTATTCCCCGTCCGGTGACGGATGGTGCTCATAGACCTGGGTTTGCCATGTTTGGTCGTGGACAGCGGGAGGAACTTGATGATGAGGAAGGGGAAGAGTTGGTTCGTGCTATGAGGGTTGAGTTGGAACGGGAAGTTGGGCGCATTCAGAGAGATGAGGGTGTTGTTCTGAGTCACACGTCGCAGCGGGGAAAATTGTGAGTTTCTTTTCTATGTATTTCTTTGGTGACATTATTGGAGGTGAACGATATGGTATCCATTTTAGAGATGAGCCGGGTTGTACATTACATGGAGTGGCTGGTTTCACTCTGAAGCATCGCAACGCTTTCATATCAGAATGCCATTTATGCTTATCTAGGATTAATTGGCTGCGTCCTGCCCTACTTTGGGGTGGTTTCTGGATAAGTACTATCCCAGACGGTTAGTTATCTGAGGAATGCCGGAGCAATGTGAGCCTACCTTTCGTCGGAATTCATTCAGGTCGTCGGCGGAGGCCCCCTGGTCGTCCGCCTTGCGTCGTGCCTGCGTGGTATCAGAGATCTCGCCCTCGGGAAGACGACGATAGGTTATTAATCGTCGAGCCCCTGCATGAAGTCGCATCAGCACATTGAGTGTCTCGACTAGAGGAATGTGGCTATCACATACAGTTTCCAAAAGACTGAACACAAACACTGACAACCTCTAAATTCGGGTGCATTGGCACAGGAAACTCAACGTCCTCGTCGTTGGCTGTAGGCATCCACATGGCTAGACGGCCCTCGGTGACAAGGCAGCGTGCAGCAAAGTCAAGAATATCGCTTTGCATCGCTTCAAATCCGTATGGGCGCTTAGGGGGGATATAGCCTGGTCGACTAAAGGGCAGTGAGCACCAAACTGGGGTATAGTCAGGGAGCAAAAGTACATACTAATGAGCAGGAACCCCATCGATGATGACAGGCTCTTTTAATTTCCCATTCCGAGTTCCCAGAACTCGGAGGCCTTCACGTATGCCATAGGGCGGATCGCAAATAATGGCGTCAAGGAATTGGGCGTTGCGCAAAGGTGTATTTGTGAGGTCCGAGGTGAAAGCATCGACAAACTTGCTCACAATGTTATATTGTTGGTAATTTTTCATCAAAGCCAGTCTGTGACCATCGCACTCTTCATCTTTCCCACGAAAACTGCGAGGGTCGATATCGGAGCCGAGCGTCAAAGCTCCAAAATGCGATGCGGCCACTAGAAAACTTCCTGTCCCAACAAATGGGTCATAGACAAGCTTCCCCGGCGCCGCAAGAGCCATGTTCGCCGTTACTAGGCTCAGCTCCGCCTCCATGGATGTGGTGCTGATATACTTTCGCTTCTTGAGATCAAAATGGAGCACGACGTCCCGAGTGCTATTCGCAATCCAGCGACCCATGTAGATCTTGCGCGGCTCTGATAACATCTCTTGGCCTAGCATGTTCGCTTCAACATGGCCCATGTATTCTTCCATTATAGTGAACTGCTGATCAGGATTCTTCAAGCGAATAGGACCCTTGAACCCCATGTAAGAGAAGGATCTGATGATCTCGCTTTTTGCAGTTTGGCCACGTTTGCCGACAAAAGTATCGAGTGCGAATGCGAATGGAACATCCCTATACTTGGGCCAGAGAGACCTGGTCCTCTGCTGCACATCGGCATGTAGTTCATCATAAGTGGTGCCGTAGCCCCAGAGTTCAAAAATATCCTTGGCTAAGATGCAGCGCGAGATGAGGGTGCGCGCTGCTGCTTCGTCTGGTAGTTTGACGACGCAGTATGGTGTCTAGTGGGCGTGCGTGAGTAATCTTCCCAAAGATGTAACTCGTGGTGACTTGCATACATTGTCGCTGTAAAAGAGAACTTCCAGATCGATCCCGGTCAGCTCGGCCACAGCCTCCAGTTCTGGCTTGCGAAAGGTTTCATTGCACTGAGGCAGCCGGACCAAATATTCCATGGTGAAGGCGGCGACAAAATGCTTTTGTGGAATGAAATGACTTCTTTCCTACGGTTGAATCCCACCAATGCCGTTGCATGCGCCGTTGGATGGTGGGGTGTTAGATTTTTCTTATCTGGGGTTTCCGATCTTTGGCACCGCAATTACCCGTACTACATCGAGTGGGCATGTCCACCTCTACACATAATTACATTTTATCTTTGAGTGTTGAAACGGCAATAGATTAATGCATGGAAACGTGAGACTTGAGTGTTGTGAAAGATTTATGACTGGTCGATAGACTACCACGATCTCTCTATGTTTATTATATCCTTTGGGACTCATTTAGAGATTACGAGTCTTAGTAAAAGAGATATTTAATATGAAAAGTCAAATTCGAAACTCTGACTGGCTATTGCATTTTCCTGATGTACTTTAGAATTTGGGCATTATCTTGACAATGGAATCTATTGTTACAGACTATCTATCTCAGTGATTGAAACTCTTTTCTTTCTGAGATCTATTAGCTTGACACACAATCAAAATAATGCTTCTCGTCTATACAAAGACTTTGACATAAAAGGCTTCCTTTACAAGTACAACGAAGCCATTGTGAATAGTGAATCATAGAAACAATGGTACAAAAGAATAAAGTAGAAGCACTGTTTAATAGCCCACGTCTTTGATCATTGGAAATGGAATCAAGCTTGCGTAGGGTATTTATACCCTCTTCTCCTTATTTCATGGGAACCTAACTACTTGACCTTTGAAGCATCATCTCCTCAAATCTAAACTTGCAAGACTGTATGTTAAACTTACATATTCAATCATGGGAATCCATCGAAACTCTTGCTCTGACTCAGAGTCTCAGGAAAGAACGTACACCGTCACCAATAATCACGAAATTGAAGTCGAGCACTCTCTTATAACCGGTCCAGAGCCCCTAACCCTCGTCAACGATGATGCCGAGACTCTTCCCTCATACGACGAGTCTCAAAATGAGCAAACTAGTCATCGTCCACTAGAGCCACCTTCCTACGAGGAGCCACCTCGCTACACCCTGCAACTCCCCGATGACGAGCTCAAGATTCGATTCAGCGTAGACCGGCAACACAACGCCAATCTAAGCTGCACAGGTGAGTTTGATCGATTCTTGAGCGGCGCTTACTTCGTATGGTCAATGTGTGATGAACTCGCGCACAGCGGAGTAGACCCGGAATGGACGAGAGTATTTAGCCGGTATAGCCATCAGTGGAGAAGCCTGCATTACGATTTCGAACTTGCTATCCTCCAAGGTAATCTGGGATTTGGCGGTGACTCTTCTAGTCGGCTGTTCATCCCCCGGGCACCGGTTCAAAAGATGGTGGTGCATTTAGATGGTGAGAACGGAGACCCTGACGTCTTTTTCACTATTAGTGGTGATGGTGGCGAGCTCTGGCAATCAATGCTAGACCCTGGTTATGCGCGTTTTATCCGTTTCTTGCGTCGATCTTTTCAGGGGCCGGCTCCTCCGGTCAGACGAGTGTGGCGTATTAGTCTGTTGGGCGAGGTGCCAAAGGAATCTTCTTGAAGTTCATGTTTATATTCGAATACTAGACAATGCAAAGTTCATCTTGATCCAACTGTATTATTGTAAAAATCCCTTTCTGATTCCCGAGCTAGATGCGTAACAATTGCTTGACTTGTAGACTTTAGTAAATGAGACGGGTGATCAAGATGGTCCCTTGAGATAAAATGACAGGGAATGGTACCTATTGTATGTCGTTCAATTGGTAAAGTTTACCCAATCAACATAGCAGCAAAGAGAATTGACGTAGGGTGAGGGGCGGGAGGGAAAAGAGAAGAATAGAAGAAACTCCAACTGTGTATGAATAATGCCTGGAATTGAAAATCAGTCTGTATCTAGATACGCTAAGTACAACCAGCAATGATGTGGTCCTGCAAGCATCATCAAGCAAAGTTATGAATATGAATAATGGGGATGGCTGTGGCAGCCAATCTATCCAGAAGTCATCCGGACCAAGGAAACAAGCACAAGGACAAGAACCACCCAGTTCAACCGATGGTGGTCATCCAGACGCCATCCATACGCAGAAGCCATTCCCGAAACTCCGCCGCTATGCGCCAACCACCTTAAACATGTGTCGTGACTCATATCCCTCAAGGGGATGGATTTCTACCTTCTCATCCGCGGGTATCATATGGTGCTGCAGGTCCCAGCCGGCCCGGCGGCTGAGCTCTGAAACCACCACATCGCAATCTCCCAAGAGATCAATATCGAAATCAGTGTGATTTACAGGCTGTGTCAAAAATTAGAAGGGAATCTAGATCTTTGATGAGGAATGAATATCTTACTGTTCGTGAAATGTAGATCTGCGGGACGTTGCGAGGCAAGATTCCTGGAACTTCTGCAACGGGAGCCACCTTGAGAGAAGTGCCAATAACAATAACAAGATCTGCCAATTCCCGGTCGTGATGAATGAGTCGGTGACCGAACTCATCGGGAAGACCCTCGCCGAAGAAAGTAATATCGGGCTATATTGTATGTTAGTAAAAGACTTGACTTAACAGATCCAAAACATCACTAACCTTCATCACGCCAGGAATGGGAATTTCATAATCATCTTCGTCGGAACTATCCTCAAACTCCTTGCGGTCCTTTTGCTGGCCATTTGAGCTTCGTTTCCGTTTCAGGCCCTGGGGCTTCAGTGTTTCCTGGGCGATCTTTTTGAGGCACTCAGAACATTCAGGAATAATGCCTTCTTTGATCTGAGTGAAGATCGCATCGCCAGGCACCTTGTGCTTGCACTTGACACAGGTTGCAGTCGCAAAGGACCCATGGCATTGGACAATATTCTCTGGGAGAACGCCTGCATTCGCTTCGATATTGTCGATATTTTGAGTGTAGTTAGTCAGCAATTTCCCTTTGTCCTGGAGAAGCTTGATGAATCCATGCGTTGGGGAGTACTTCTTCTCCATTGGAAGAATGTCCTTGGCAATAGAAAAGAAAATGCTGGGATCCTCTCGGAACACTTGGATGTCAAAGACCTCCTGCGGGTCGCTCAAGCCCAGGTGCTCCAACTTGGAGTAGAGACCGGTATCTTTTGAACGGAAATCAGGGATACCAAGACTTGTCGAGATCTGAATATTGCAAGGCATATTAGAAGTGGTCTTTAATCTGCATTTCATGAGGGGGGAGCCATACGCCGGCGCCAGTCAATACGATGATGTTCTTGGACTCTTTGAGCAGTCGAACAGCATCATCGACAGAGTTGTATTGAGGAAGCTTTGGCCTCCGCGAGAACTCTCGCGAGATCGCAATCGCTAGCAATGGATGGAAAGCCTCATCTGGTTCCCCTTCTAAGAATGCTGGGGGTACGAGCCCAAATGCCGTACATAGCTTCTTAGCCGTGACGGTCTCACGCACGATGGTTTCTTCCACAAACGCTGCCTTGCCGATCGCATGCAAGCGTTGTCTATATGCGACTGCTTCTTCTAGGGAACAAGCATCGGGAACTGTCATCCGCCAGCAAGGTTAGCCCGAGGCTGACAAGGTGGATTCCGATAGCGGGGATGCCTGGGGTACAATGAATGCGAGGCATCTGGAGAAACATACCGAGCCCATCCCGCAAATGCTCATCCCGCAGGAACTGAATCACGTCCTCGCCATGAGACAGGGTATCCCAGCCCTCTGAATCGTCACTGTCTGTCTCGCACCCGGACGACGCTTCCTCCAGCGCGACCGTGTCCGCATTGACTTGCGCCGCCTCGTCCACGGCCTCCACTTCGACCACAGAGGGTTTCTCGAGATGCTCCCCACTTGGCGCTGGTACCAAGTCCATCCTGCAGGAGTTTTGACAGCCTCAACGTCTCGTCGCGCAGTGAACGGCGACAAAATTCGGGTACAGGCACCGTCGGAGCTGGGTTAATCCGGGGCCGAGGTGGTGCAAGTGGCAAAGAGCAAGAGCAAGAGCAATAAGAAAGGAAGAACAGTCAGAAGGTAATAGAATCGTGAAATCTACTTGGTATCATCAGAGAAATACAACACAAATGCATATACACGCGCATGAAATCATCACTTTTCTATGAATCCGCCATTTCATTGTCACCATCGGAGTCGGCTTCAATGTTCTCGTCTTCCTCCTCATCCTCGCCCTCTTCCTCACTTTCATCCATATCCTCCCCAATCTCCTGGTTCATTCCCTGTACTAACTCCAGCGCATGGTCGCGGAGTCGCTCGTCTTCATACTCAAGTAGATCATAAAGCTTCAAGCTCTGCTTGAGCCACTCCCGGCTCGCAATCAGTGAGGCATGTCGGGGCGATGTGGCAGGATCCTCTTCCTGGGCTTCCTTAGGGGCTTCTTGTTTTTCCGCAAGCAGGAATAGACACCAGCCCCCAAGATACCATGCCTCCACACTTTGGTCATCTTCGAGGATCAACCGCTCAAGGACTTCCAGAGCCTCAAATTCAAGTGTCACCTCCATAAGAAGTCGTGCAAGACTAATTCGCACAGGGAAGTCTGGCACCTTGGGGTCCTCGGGAAGAAGGTCCTTCCACAGGGCGATGCTTCGTTTCAGCGCGGCCTGGGCATCCTCGGTGCGTAATTGCGATATCCGAATTGACGCGAGAGTCTGAAGTACTTCGGGTGCTTCAGGCGTGAAGAGCAGTGCTTCGGTGATGAGAGCTTCGCATCGAGTCTCTGCGTCTTCTTCCCAACTGTCACAAGAAAATAGGTCAACAAAATATCATCGGGTGTTTGCAGGCAATGAAACTCACGAAAGATCGGTCATGTAAATCTCCGCCACAGCACAGAGAGCATTCGACAATTTGATCTTTTTGTCTTCAATGCTTGAGGCATCTTCTGGGCTAACTTTGCCCTCGGCCGCCTGTAGAGTTTGTCTCAAGGATGAGACACCCTTCTCGAACCACTGGACACTATCTACCCCACCTTGGTCGCTCAATTGAGCAAGCCATAGAAATTTCTCAGCGCCTCCACCTTCACTCTCGGGTATTGTGCCTTCGGGGTCAAGCTGAACAGCATGAAGGAAGTTTTGTCTAGCAGTATCAATCTCGCCTAGCTCGACATTGATTTCTCCCAGTAGATTCCATGCCGGCAGCTGCTTGGCGCCATTTCCAGATGTGATATCAAGAGCTTCTTGGGCAGATGCGAGAGCCTCTTCAACCCGACCCGTTTGCAGAAGGATTGTGGCTTGGTCAAGCAATGCGGATGGATCTTGGTTCATGTTTCGTTTCGACACCGAACCCCCAGGGCCGAGGACGGACTTTTCGCGGGACTTGGACGACTTTTTCTTTTGCGGTCTCGGTTTTCCCATGACAGAGCGGTCGGTCGACAAATTGTAGTGACGAGAATGAGTCCTATGCTGGACGAACAGATTGACAAGCAAATATTGTCGCGAGAAATCCGCAATCAAAAAGTGAAGCTTCCGCCCAAAATTTGGAGCTGTTTGGCCCGTTTGCATGTGGGACCGCAATATCGGCATCAGCGCTCAAATTCGCGGGGTCGATGCAAGAACATTTCTTGATTCTTGTTTACAACTAGGCCAGCTCTTTTGGCTCTCTATTCACTGAAAAATCTATACCTCGATCATCTTCTTCAGCGATCCCAGCCCACATCCCCCAATTCTGTCCAATCCGCCGGTGAATCAGGCACAATGGGCCGCGAAGAGCAAGTGGAAGAGCGCGAAGTCCTTGACTCAATCTTTCCCGAGGAAATTACAGGTGAATACATCTTAATAACCAAGACGTTCTTATCTTTAAATGAGAGTTCTGGCTAATCTTGGATGTACAGATATATCGGACACCTCATACAAAGTATCGATATCTCTCGACAACCCCGAGTTTGACGATGAAGAAACCGAGCAACCCGTGATATACTTGGAGGTCTCATATCCAGCCGATTACCCTGATGTCGCGCCAGAACTCAACATAACCTCACCACCAAATGCACCCAGAAACCCACGGCTTGACGTCCAAGAAGACCGAGAACGTCTCCTCGAAGCACTCCAGCCGACAATCGAAGAAAACATGGGAATGGCAATGGTGTTTACCCTTGTGAGTACTCTGAAGGAGTGCGCAGAGTTGCTCATGGCCGAACGCGCAAACGCGGTCCAAGCCGAGAAGGAGATCGCTGCCAAACAAGTTGAGGAGGAGGAAAACCGCAAATTCCAGGGCACACCAGTCAACCGCGAGACATTTTTGGAATGGAATGCACGATTCCAAAAAGAGATTCAAGAGGAGGAGGAGAGGCAAAGAGAGGAGAAAGAGGCAGAAGATAAGAAGAAAAAGTCTGCGAAGGAAGAGAAGAAGCTTACTGGCCGGCAAATGTGGGAGAGAGGATTGGTGGGCAAGGGCGATTATGACGAGGATGAGGAGGATGCTATGCCCGCTGTTGACAAGCTAAAGGTTGCCGCATAAATCGATAGATCGATGTTTGGATATAAGTTATTCTACGAGAAGGGCTTTCTCAGCTTGACAAGAACAAAACTTCTCTTCGCATGTCATGAATCTGCGATCAACGAATGGGGTATCATTTGCACTAATTAAATAACTGGCGCTGAACAAGAGAAGACAAAGAGGAGCCATGTTTTGAGCTGACGATGAAGCCAATACCACTTTGCCATCAAACATCAAATGCATGACTTGAAGTCCGAGGATCTCTCAAGTCATTTGTTTTTGACCTTTCTCTTCGGCGGCCAATTGTCGCTCCCGGAGCACAACTCGCCACATTTTTTCTGCCATGACTTTATTGGCATTGTCAATCTTTTTCAGCTTGGCAAATATGCCTTCCGAAGAGAGTGCGATGCTGTCAGTCCATTTGCACGGTTCTAGGGCGCCTGTAAGACGATCCCATTCATCTTCATCCCTTGCAAACAGGTTTTCCAAATGTAACCGATCCCGAGCTTCAATACATTTCCAGCGTGTCTCGAGTTTGGCTCGTAGAAGGCCGCTGAGATTTATCGGCTGGGGCTTTTTTATGCGTAGGAAAGGCACGCCACGGGCATTGACCAGCACAGGCACTTTCCTAGTTCCACTCAAATTTCGAAATGGACGATCGAGAACGGACACTGTATCCGGATGTTTCTTCCGGGTGTCATTCTCGAATTGGACCATCGCCTTCTTCTTCGCTTGTTTCGGAGTCAATGGTTTCGGGGGCAAGGCTTCATCTTTTTGCCTTCGCCTCGCTTTGGCCAATCTCGTCTGCGCGATAATTTCATGAACTTGACAAACATCTCGCTGATTGCCTTTTGTAGCGGAGTCGAGTATATCTAAGCTCTGTATCCAAATGATTCCGTGCATTAGCATCCGCTAGGTCTCTCAATAGCTGGGTTGAGAACGAACCTTGTAGCCAGCCTTTAATGCATTCGCAACTTGTGTTGGACTTTCTAGCGCTTTGTACTTTCGAAATTTTTTTTTGACCAAAACCCTGGTCTCATCGCTCCATGATGCGTCACCTACTGATGCGGAACATTGTCGGAGAAGGGCTCGATAAAGTGCAAGGCCTGTTGAAGTATATAGTCAGCATCATGCAGCTTTGAACATGTCAGAAACTCTTTACAAGCAAATCGGTGGATACCAGACTTTTTTGGCACCACCACCTTGTGCATTGCGTGGAAGTAACTTCCAAGAATTCGGAGAAGCCCAGAAGATATGTGAGAGTCTATCACCACGTGATCTCTTATCAGATATGCAAGCAATAAATAATAATAATAGTCAATAATAATACCAGCATCAAATATTGTTTTATTTCTCGGTTTCCTCTTTTAAAATACTATACTCGGTCATACGCAGTGGCTGCGATGATATGGAGCTACTTGTATGTTACTCACATTGACAAATTTCCCGTTCCACACCCGTGGACCATGACCACGGGTGTCTGCCCAGATATATATTCGTGAGCTAGAATATCGACTACCAACCTTAAAAGGTAGCGAGACCTGACTCGAAGATTACAAAGAGCGCTCAAGATGGTTCCAAGGTTACCAATGGAATGAAATTGGGCTTCCAAAGAAACCACGCCGATACTATGATGCAAAGACTGTACACGCTCTAGGAGAGATCACAGGAAGGACGAGAAGAAATGATAAAAGGCCATGACCGATGTACTCCGTGTTCCTAATGATCCTATGGAGGAAATGCAGGTTTAGAACGTCTCACCCTCTGGCGGCTGCGGGATCTTCTTATTCCCGGGCAGAGCCATATATCTAAACAATGATCAGCACGAAAGAAGACATGGCTGGTGCAATGGTATCTGACCTTCGCAGTTCGATGAGAATGATTTCCATGTTGTAGTCTCGCTTCCATTGGGCCAGACAGGGAAGCTTGGTCGGGTCCACCTAACCATTAAATCAGAAATGCCCACTTCTTGCCTTGAGGGCTGTTGTCTCCATACCTTTCCTGTTCGCTGGTCGACACACGGAACATTAACGCGCGAGACAAACTGGATCGTGGGAGGGTTATCGGGGTAATCGGGACCACAGTGAATGTTGACGCTGTATATCCGGTTCTCATGGACGCTCTAGAATCGAACTCCATTAGCCACCGGCAGTGCAGTCTTCGGGCACGAGACCGGGAGACTTACGTGGGGCGGACCGAGAATGGTTCCATTCCAGTTGCTCATCATCATATCTTCTCCATCCGCAAGGCCATAGGAGCATGCCTCTGCAATTGGCAAATAGAAAGGATCAGTCCACGGTCACCTGTCAATAATGAATCAAGAAATCCCACCTGCGCCCAGTCCCTTCTCGCCCTTCTCCAGCTCCTCCAGGAGACGGAAATTTCGTGGAATCTTAGCAGACATGATAAGCACAGGCGAATGAAGAAGAGGACCTGTCCCGATTAAAGAGAAGATTCAAAGAAGGCGGGGAATTTGGAGTAGAATAGAGAGAGGGGCAGTTTCCGCCTGCCGATGCACCAACCATCACGTGTGATACGGATCTTATCGGGAGTCTTGGCACTGGAGAAGCCACGCCCGTCATTGTTGACTTGCACGGGATTCCCTCGACTCTCAGCCAACGCACCCATTCAGATTTGTGGATTTGAATGTTAAAATCCAAGCACTGACTGATTTGGCTTTTACTCGAAGCTGCAGTCGCGGACTTGTGTCCCAGCGCACCCTGTCTGGTTCATACGGGGACTTTCGGCCAATTGCAAACACTAGACTGGCCATGCGTTGAGGCAGCTATTCTGTGTTGGAAATGTCCTCCCAGTTCTTACAGACAGAGCTTTCAAATCTCATCCAGGAGTCCAGGCGGAAGAATCCTGACTTGCGCAATGTGCGTATAACCCCCTCCAAATATCGCCTAAACAGTTGCTCACCGAACCGATGTAGGCTGCCGAACAGTCGCTTAACGAGTTGAAGGCTCTGCCATCGACATCAGAGGCCCAAATAGCTGCTGGTTTGTTACTTCCCCATAGGAAAAGAATAGAGCTCGAAGTCCGTTAACTAAATCATAGACCTGATCCGCAAGCCCAATTTTGTTGAGCCGCTCATCATTGCCTGTAACACTCGCCATGTGAAACTGGCGGGTATCGGCGTGGTATGTCTTCAGCGTTTGATCGCATCGAGGGCACTTCCCACTCAACGCCTGAAAGATGTCCTTATCGGCCTGGGCGAAACGACGAATTTGAGTAAGTGACAAACCCAGGCCCGGGGGACAGGTTGCTTATATAGACAGGCCTTGACATTCAGCTCAAAATCCTGCAGTCTTTGCCTTCTCTGCTGCAGTATTACTCTAATGAGCTCAGTGGTGAGCTTCTCGCGAACACATTGGAAATATGTGCAACTTTGCAAGCAAGCAAGACACTTGCAGTCAGCAGTACTGCAGCGGCAACTCTTCAACAATTGATGGTCTCAACTTTTGATAGAGTTTCTGTTGAAGACAGTACATCAGCCCTTGTAACTTAGCACTTCCTTGATGGTTTTGACTAATTGATATATAGAGCTCCCCAGAGAAGAACAGTCAACGAAAAGTGTCAAGGTCGATGGCAAATTCGTGGAGATTGGACAGTTCTCATTCGATGCGTTGCAGGTCAGTCAGCCGAGTAAAGTTACCAATGGTCATACCGTTAACTAGTGTCAAGGTTCTCGATGATTTATGTCGCCTCGTCGATGGTGAACAACTCTTGTTTCTGCGCACGCGAAGTTTACCCTCGACCTTTGTGCTAGAGCTCATCGAGGGTATCATAGTCAACAGTGGCCGCCTGTTCGTGGGACATCCGGAACTGTCCCAGGTTCTCCGGGTTCGTCTGGTACCTTTGGTGGTCCGATGCTTATCGGAAAGACTTTCTTTCCCTGAAACTGTCCGAGTGTGCCGAATTGTTTTGGTTCTCATCAAGCGTCATATGTCTCTCCTGACAGCAGAATGTGAGATGGTATTGGGTTTGCTAACCCATCTTCTTGAACCGGATGGAACAGCACCCTGGAAACGTGTCATCTGCATGGAGGTCTTCCGAGGACTTTATTCTGAACCGGGAGTCGTTAGACTGATCTATTCGCTGTATGATGGCGAAGAAGGCAGGAAAAACATCCTCCGTGAACACATGGCCTCTCTGGTTCGATTAGCCTCCGAAAATCCATCTTTGATCGGTGTTAGCAACCGCTCAACGATCCCATCGCGTACAGAGCACTCAAGATCTGCGACGGAGGACCAAATTACCCTGGAAACAGGTGGCGTGACCGGTGTTATCGGGTCGACAGTACCTCCGACCGAAACCAATGTCCCGGGAATCAGCAACAAGTGGAGTATGGTTCGGGCACCTTTCATAGAGCTTCTTGACAAGACGGACCCGCCGATGCCACCTGAGACTTACATCTATAGCCTTGTCCTGAACTGCATCAGCAATTTTGCAGAGGGGCTTGCGAAGTACATTCTTCCACTCACTGTCCCGGAGTTGAAGCAAAAGCGGAAGAAACGACTCATGGGCGCAGAAGGACCCGACTCGGCGAGGTCATCCCAGGACTTTTCGGCGGCCGATACTCGCTTGCAATTTGCTTCGCAACCAAACAAATCCTCTGTCCCAATCAATCCACTGGATCTGCAGTCCCATGTCCATTATTCCGCTATTAAAACCTGCGCTGGTATAATTGAGAATTGTTGGCCGGCAGTTCTCGCGGCTTGCTCTACCTTTTTGCATGCCTCTCTTGACGATGAATTCTACCACAATCTTGTTCGTGCGTTCCAGAAACTCACCCATGTTGCAGGCCTGTTAAGGCTATCTGTGCCCCGGGATGCATTTCTCACGACATTGGGAAAGGCTGCAATGCCCGCAAACACTGGCAGCTCTAAAACTAAGAACCAAGCTATGCAGTCCACAGGAGCGTCTCAGCCAGACGGAGCTCAAAAGTTCTCTAAAAGTCCGGACTTGTCACGAGCCAACTCAATGCCCGTAGAGACTTCAGGCTCTACTGGAGCCGAGGAACCCCCTGTGTCTTTGAGTACAAGAAACCTTCTCTGTCTCCGGGCATTGCTGAACCTGGGCATTGCTTTGGGACCAACTCTCGACCAGCGCGCCTGGTCTATCCTTCTCGAGACCCTCCAATATAATGGTCTTGTCATTGGTGTATCATCCAGTGCCATGGTCAAATCAGCCAGCGGACTGGGCGAAACTTCAAGCATTTCAGGAAATGATGTCCCGATAGCAAATCTTGGGACTGAAGTTATTGCGGTGCAAGCAGCGTCTACGAAGATGTTAGAAAGTACTAGCGACTACCCCAGTGATTCTTTCAAGGAGATTCTGCTAGCTCTGCTGAACCTTTCCTCTTTTACAGAGCAGGAAATGGAGGGGAAAGAAACTCAGGAAGTTTCTGGGATTCCTCGGTCTCCGCAATCTTCTCGACGCACTGGAAAATTGCACCAGAATGCCCGTCGGGTGTCACACAATATGGGCAGATCACGAATGCAAGACGAAGAGATAAAGTTTGTCTTGGAGAAAGGAAATGAATTGGCCAGGGCGAATCTGGAGAGATTTTCATCACTCGACAAAACAGACAACAAAGCATGGCAACTATTGGCACAGAGCCTCATGTCAGTCTCTGCGAACATGGACATCAGCCCAAGTCTTCGTCTGCAAGCCAGCGGGATTTTGAATTCACTGGTATTTATGACGATGAAGCCAAAAGACGGCGATGATGAAAGGATACAAAATGAGCTTCAGACCAGAAACTTACAGACCCTCAAGGATCAAGTCACTTCACTCTATGCAACTGATACTGCTTCTTCGAAGTCACTACCAATCACCGTGGTTGAGATCCATGAGCAAAGCTTGGAAATCCTTCAAAATATCCTCGAGCAGTATGCGGAGACATTTGTTGATGGATGGGGCCTGGTCTTCGACATGATATCAGGCGTGTTTCAAGGGATCGAAAAGGCAGAAAGTGGTGACCAATTGACTACGCAATCTGAGCGTCGGGCATCTGGTCTCCCAGCAGGACCTCGATTAGTTCGAGCAGCATACAAATCACTGCATCTGGTCGCGTCCGATTTCTTGTCTTTACTCTCGGCACCCTGTCTGCTGAGCCTGGTGAACTCGCTGTCCGATTTCGCTACACAAACACAGGACTTCAACATCTCACTCACAACCACATCCTTCTTCTGGAACGTGTCCGATTTTCTCCAGGGTCAAATCGAGCAATTCTCCATCGAGAGTCATGTTGATTCTTCTGTCAGCGAAGAGGAACTAAGCAGCCTCGCTCGGGACACGGATGTTTCGGTTTCGAGAAACTCTCTTTGGCTCCTTTTGCTACTGCGTAATGTTGATGTTGCGATTGACACGAGGCCTGAAATTCGGAACAGTGCAATTCACACTTTGTTGAGAATCTTCGATGCTTATGGACAGCAACTCTCCCCAAAGGCCTGGCACTTATGCCTCAACAGAGTGCTCTTCTTGATGGTGGAAGAGATCGAAAAAGCGCTACTTCGTACTAAGAACAAACAAAGCAGCGCAAAAGATGGTCTCAAATCTTGGGTGGAGACGACTGTTGTCATGATCAGGGGATTTTCGAAGCTGATCACAACATTCTTTGATACCATCTCGGTCGATGAGAAATTTGATCAGTCCTGGAAGCGGCTTCTGAAGTACCTGCAAGGGTTGGTCGATTTGAGCATTCTGGAACTTAGCGAAGCCACGTTCGCTAGCCTCTCGTCGATTCTTATCAAAGTCCAATCTCCTAACCGGCTGAGCGAAGAGGCGCTACAAGGTGCCTGGGATTTATGGGCGAACGGTCATCCAGCTGTCGATGAAAACAGCCTTGAACTTGATCGCCCAAATCAAGATGCAGCCTTGGCCTATATGCACAGCCTTCAGCAGGTATACCGGCTTTACAAAGACCACTTAACACCGGTTCATGTCGAGAAGATTCTCCAACATCTTCGTTTGCTCGTCTGGAACTCAATCTACCCACCCTACTCTCCAGACGTCGACCGCCCTTCTGCAGTCCAGATGATGATCACTGGCTGTATCAAGGCACTTTGCCTAGAGAAGGAAGATTCCCAGGCAGCAATCCTCATGTGCCTCGCAGATCTTTCTGATTCCGCACTTTCTAAATGGAAAATTGGCCCTGACACCAGAAAGCCAACCTTCGTTGCTTTCTCCAAAAACATCATTGACCTTGTCAGCTGGTACATCAGTGAATTCGGTATCAAACGAGATATCTTTACGAATGGAGCCTTGGCAACATCCCTTGGTCGTCTTGGGGTGCCCATTGCGCAAAAGTACACATGGAAAGGAAAAGACCGCGAGCCTTTTCTATGGCAGAAAGCGACGACGGCATCTATACTTGTGCTCGAGCATGCTGTCCCCTATATAGAGAAACAGTACGCCAGAGCCAACTCGGAAGAAATTGCACGATTCTGGCAATGCGTCGTTGTTACTGCCAGCGGCATCGTTGCCGCCCATGGCTTCCAGGCCCAACAACTCCCGAACCAACGGATCATTGATGATGAAGCTTTTGATATTGCAGCGTTCAATCGTCTGAAGACGCTGATTATTCCGTCTCTGGGAGCATCGGCTATTCCGGACACGATCCGCCGGGACTTTGCCTGCGCACTGTTCCACTCCTCATTCATCTACGCCCCAGGACGTCTCGACCTCCCCTCTATCCCTGTCGAAAAAGCTCCCCTGCAGGATTTCTATCGAGTCCGCCCTGGTCGCACATTTGATGCCCCGCCAACCCTCCGGCCGAGAATGGCCTATGTCCTCATGGACTCCCTCTTTGAACTCGCAGCGAGCCCCGAGCCCCGATCGTCCGACTCAGACCCGCAGACTCTACTTGCTCGTTCCGTTTCTCCTTACCTCCTCCTCCGCTGCGCCGTTTCACTTAAATCCTATATTGCTGACCAGCCATTGCGTGGCCTAATGCCCCAGCCTACACCCGCTCGCAAGGCTCTGCTCAATCTCCTTGCTCACGCTGTAGACCTCCGAAGCGAACCGTCCGCTATTCCTGACCCACCAACCACCAAAACTGTTGACTGGAACGAGAGTTCTTCGGCTCAATTCCGCAAGCATCTCGAATGGTTGTACCCGCTTATTGTCCAGGCCATCCAGGTTGCTGGCAAGGAACGCGATGATGGGCAATTACTCCAAGCACTTGGCAAGGCACTTGAAGGAATTCATCAGGCTGGCGGTAGCTAAATGGGCACGATTGCCATGTTTCAATATCCAGACGACAAGATAGATGCATGTACACTTTATGAATTTCTTCCCGCCATCAATAGAGACATCTAGAACAAGCCCAATTCCTAGAGGTACATGTAGTTAGTCAAGACCAGATAATGGGAACCAGTCCTAGTTGCTTGCGCAATGGAAACTACGGAGTGATCTCTGGTCTCATCGCAAGACATTTGCCAAAAGAAAAGAAATGAATACGGAAAAGAAGGATCAAGTTTTGCACAAGCAGCATATGTGGGTATAGAAGCGATATGATAATCAACTTTGAAACAAGAACTATGCCACTGGCGCCGGCACTGGCTGTGGATTCTGCTGATGCGTCGACGGAACCTCTCGCCCTGGACCGGCAGTCGCAGAACCCGGCGGCAAAGCCTCCTGGTGTTGCTGCAGGAGAACCTGTTGTTGGATTTGCTGTTGCTGGGCGATGGCCGGTGTCGCGGCGATTTCGGGCGCTTGTCGGAATAGAGCAATTTCGGACTGCTTGAAGTAGCGGCGGGCATCTAGTGAGACATAATGTTAGTGGATGGGAATCATGCAAGTGCGGGATGTTCCAAGGTCTTGTGGAGGGGCGCCACGCGAGATGCCTAGAAGGGAAAAGCGTGGGGGTAAGACGGAAACCAGAATTGGCTTGGGTTTCCCAGTCGGGCCGATCGTTCGAGTCAATAACCGACGGTTATTGATAATATATTATTTCGTCCAGAACCGTTCACAATCATGGTTATTGGCCATGCACTGCGACCTCACCGAATTTGCTGGCCAAGGGGAAAAGAAAAGAGTGATGGGAAAGGCACTAACCTTCATCGATCAGCACCAGGCTGAGGTAGTATCTCGTTGAATACTTCTTGTTGACATCGCGGAATGTCGGGGTCAAGTCAAAGCCACCAAGGAATAAGCGGATGGGAATGGTTTCGCCTGCCAAAGGTTAGTCACACAGTCTGATCCGTCTTCTTTTTTTTCTGCGTTCGACCGATGATGGTCACGATAGACTAGGTCGATAGTGCTGTGGTGAGTACGAACCTCTTGAAGGCGAGCCATCCATGATCTACTCCTGTTAGCAACAGTCATGCAAATGTATCGACTTTCCGTCCGGTTGTACCAATGGAAACGGAAAGGGCCAAAAGACTTACCTCGAATCGCACCAAAGTTTCACTCTCATTGTATTGATTGGGTGGAGATCCAGTCGTTTCACGCCGAATGATAGATAGCTCCATATGCTTAATCTTGAGTCGCACCAGCAAGAAATAGATGCGGCCGACAATCACATCTTTGAGGTGGTACTTGGATTTGGAATACTCAAACTCGATATGCAGACAGTCTTCAATTCCCACGTCCATCTTGATCGGGCTATTGGTCTCGGGCGGCATGCGGTAGGAATATACCCACAGGTCCTTTTCGCGAATGACGTCTGCCATCCGCCGTGAGACGGTCACTCGGACGAAGTAGCGCAACTTGACATTGATGCCATTGTAAGATTCGTATTGTTTCTCGACATTTTTGAAGTTGAATGGGAAGGTCTGAGGGTGGAGCAGTTCGCCTGGGGCAGCCAACTCTTGGACCAGCGATAGGAATTCGTAGTGATTGCCTCGGTCATAGAACATCTCTGGATGTCGCGCAGTCGTATTAGCTCTTCAAACCATCTCCATGTACCAAGTATGGACGTGCACCAACCAATTGAGCCAATGAATTGAACCTTAATGCCTGTATGCTCCAAGCGCTTGCCATCCTTTGGTCTGATTGTCACGGCACCCTTAACGGACTCGCCATCCATGTACAGGGGAACACGCTCCCGACGGCCCTTATCGAGCTTGACATCGACCGTCTGGCGGGTGTCTAAGTCATCGAGAACGACGTCGATATCGACGGGGGTGGAAAAGAACAGAGAAGCCATGATGTGTGGCGCAGAGATGCTCTGGTTCAGTGCATGCGGTGATGCCGGACGTGGCCTGTCTGCTTACGTAAGACCCCGCAGGCAGCTGTCAAAGTAGGACTCAATTCTTTACTGAAATATGGTTGGAATTAGTCTGAAAGATAATGTTTAATATTCAAGATGAAGAGATGATTCTCGTATGTTCATAGAAGGTGAATAGTCAAGTGGTTATAGCCATGGACCAAGATATGACCTAGTAGTACGGAGTACATAGTTCGTCAAGTACTTAAGATATCCATATTCAGCCTCATAGATTCTTCCACGAATCATCTCCAACTACTCCGTTTTCTGTTTGACTTTGGACTACTGCTCTCAAACTCCAAAGTCAGCATCTAATCCTCGCACGGACAAAACTCTGCAGATTCTCTTTGGTTTGATGAAAAGCAGCGGTGAGCAATGCCTCTTGAAGCGGCCCAGCTCATGCCTGATGCTAATTTGCCAAGTCAATCGAGGGATAGAGAGATGCAACTACTGCTGCAGTTTGCTACTGGATCTGCATGCTTACCGACAGTCTTCTACAGTAGGAGAGACGACAATTCGAAAGCAGAAGTCGATAGCAGAGTAACTTGGTTGATATCAACAAGCATCAAGGAGTGATAGAATGTTTATTCCACATATGTACCTGATCTTATGCATGGCGAATCAACCGGAGTTCGATCCAATTCAACCGATGATCCAGAAGTGTATTGTGGATTAGCGTGGGGGTCGATGACCCTCATTGCCAGTGACATCATGGACCTTGAACAGATCGTGGTGATAAAGCGGGTTTTTCCCCGTTATATATCCGAAGAAACTTGATCACGTTTTGAACGAGTCCACGAGACCTCATTCGAGCCTTCTATCTTACCTGGAAATCCTCCAATCCCTGTAATTGTCAACCTCCAAATGCATCCCACGCCTCCACTCGGGTACTGAGCAGCCAATCATCCTGCAATTCCCCCCACTCGGCTTCTGCTTTCTTGCTCTTTTCCCCCCGGCGACCCACCATTATACTTAAAAAAATAGGTAGTTCTCCCCCGTCGCGCGACTCCTTTTCTCTTCCTTGATCCAACTCGTCAATCATCAAATTAAACCCGATCTGATAGTGTCGGCAACAGACAGATTCACGCGCTCTATTTACTCACGCGCAGTCCCGTGTATCACCAACTCCATTAGGGAGTGTCAGTCGATCTCACCCGCATCATCATGCTTTCCGCCGGGGAACGCCCTCAACACCCGGCCACGCCTGCCATTGTTGACACAACACCCGTCATCATGCCCAATCTGGAGCCCAAGACCAGTTCTCCACCATCCCTCCTCACGCAAAAGTCCACCCAATCTACAATGCCCATGCAACATATCTGGGTGGTGACCGGCCCGGCCGGGTGTGGAAAAAGCACCGTAGGGGAAGTTCTACGAAAGGAGCTGGGATTTTCATTCCTTGAAGGCGACGACGTATGCGAAAAACCTGTATACATTCTGGCCTTCATCTGTTTGCTAACACTCGCAATAGTACCACCCAGAATCCAACAAGGCTAAAATGAGCAACGGAATTCCTCTCACTGACGAAGACCGCTGGGACTGGCTGATCTCCCTCCGCAAAGCCGCTATTGATGCACTCTCTCCCACGGACGAGAGTAATCCGCCGGCTGGTGTTGTGGTTGCCTGTTCCGCGCTGAAACAGAAGTACCGTGATGTTATCCGAGTTGCGGCTTACAACTCGCCGGTCAAGATCCACTTTATCTATCTCAAGCTGACGGAGAACGTGTTGATGGAGCGGGTCAGTCACCGCCAGGCTCACTATATGAAGAGCGATATGGTTCGTTCGCAGTTGCAGGTGCTCGAAGAGCCGCAGAATGAAGATGATGCCATTACCATCAATGTGGAAGGCACTCAGGAGCAGGTCCAGCAGTCCGTGCTGGATGCTGTGGCGAAGATTATCAACCCGGCATGAGGTGTTTGGAGACAGTGTATGTTTTGCATTGGAGGAAAAGGGCTCACCTCCACCTGGTGTTTTGGGATGGAATCATGTATACTTTTGGACGGTTACCCTGGGGAGTTCTCACGCTCCGGGGTTCATGTTTCTTGGCGTTACTCTCATCCAAATGGAATCATTAGTCTTGCATGATCCATAGCGATATCGAAGTTGAACTTTTTGATGGGATTATCCCTCGGGGCAAATAATATATTGAACTGTAGGTTCTCCGCATATCAGCAAGGACATTATCAACATGGAACATGCATTGGTATTTCTATCCCAGTTTTATCTCATCACCGCAGATTCACAAGCATCAACTCCGGCGCCTCAATCAACTCTTTGACTCGATTCCCCATCCGCGCCATAGTCGCCCCATCAATCACCCGGTGATCCGCACTCCAGCTGAAATTCACCATTTCCCCGGCTACAACCTGGCCTTCACCTGCCTCATCGAAGACAGGCACAGTCCGCGTCCGTCCAATACCAAGGATAGAAACCTCCGTCGGTACAATCACCGGCGCGACGTACGTACCCCCGATATTCCCAATATTTGAAACGGTGATAGTACCGCCATTCATATCCGCTGCTGTCAATCTACCCTCTTTACCGAGCGCACTCAGACGAGCAATCTCGGCGGCGATGTCGAATATGGACCGGCTCGCAACGTCCTTGATGTTTGGCACGATGAGGCCGGTAGGTGTATCCATCGCAATACCGATATTATGTTTTGCTCGCATGATGAGCTTTGGTTTGGCGGGGTCACTGGTGTCGACTCGTGCATTGAGGATCGGGTAGTCGGTCAAAGCGAGGGAGACCGCTTTGACGACGAAGGGAAGGAATGTGAGCTTGTTCGTCGCAGCTAGTTTCTTTCTCATTGATGTGATGGTGTTGATCTTGAGTTCGTCTGTGTAGAGGAGGTGCGGTGTGTTCAAGGATTTGGTCATGGTTTTGAACATGGCTGATTGGATGGGCGTCAATTTAGTCTCGGTTTCTGTTTGTGTTGAGTCGGTTGTTGCTGGAGGGTTCAAAGGAACTGCTGCATCTTTTGTTGCCACGAATCTAAGTACGTCTTCTTTGAGGACTCGTCCGTCTTTGCCTGTGCCGGTGATATCGAGGATGTTGAGACTATGGGCCTTGAGAAGGCCTCGCACGGCTGGAGTGGCAAGCGATGCATGTTTTGAGGGAGGTACCTCTGAGACCAAAGGCTCTTCTTGAGATGCTTCGGCAGCCTGGATTGCCGCAACTGCATTCGATTCAGGCTGAGCCGGCTCAAGATCAGGCTTTGACACTGGTGGCGGGGCGTCATCGGGGTATTTGCTATCACCAACTTCAATATCGCAAAGAGCCTATCGAACAGTTAGTCACAAGCAGACATGACCTGGTTGAAAGTTTACCTGTCCTGTTGGAATTGTATCATCCGCTTCAAAATGAAGTTTTTTGATCACACCCTCATACCGTGATGTAATCTAATGAGGTCAGCAGCTGATAACATCACTTCTAACAGGTTACTCACATCATCAACCGCCTTGTCAGACTGATACTGACACAAAGGCTTCCATTCCTCGATATGTGCCCCTTCCTCCACATACCACTGGATAATCTGCACCTCGGTGATACCTAAACATGAATGATTAGTGTGCAATGCGCAGATAGCCAGCCTGGATACGAGTCTAGAGCGTACCTTCACCAACATCTTTTAAAATCTGCGATTTAATTCCCCAGAGCGCTGAACAAGCATGAAAGGCGCGGCGTGGCGGTATGGAGAATTGCGTGCGGAGAACATTCTGGGGTCGACCGGATCTCAAGGCGCAGGAAATACGCCTCCCGCAATGGATGAGGCTCATAGCTGTACCTTCCTGTGGGAGAGAAAAAGTAGTCTGCAATTGAAAAATTGGCACGAATGGTCTGGAGAAAGGAATAGTTATCTACTTGCTCGAGTTGGGGTTTGTCGTGCCGACGGTAGCCGACGGTAACCATATGCTTCCCCGCATCGTCATAGCGGAGATAATGTTATTCTCATTTATGTAGGAAGTCTATTTAATGCGATGGAAATCTTTGGATCTAATGTTTGAAAACTCGAGACTCATGAAAGTACAGATTACTGTTCGATTAGCTTTTCAATATACTCACCACTAGCGAAGTCAATTGTGATCATGCTAGGCTTGGGATAGTAGCTAACGGCTTTACTTGGGACCGTATTTCCAAGTTATGGAATGTAGTACCTAGGTATGCTCTAAAAATATCTGTCTTGGGCATATCAAACCAGAATTTTCAACATAAAAGTCCTGGATCTAGTTTGGAAGAGTCTGCGCTTACCTTAACAGGCTTAGCCTGACTTTTTAATGCACCGATTCATCTCGTATTAAATTAGGAGATCAACAATCGTTCTTCAAAGGAACTTCTATTGAATTTTTTCACTTGGATCTAGCACTGGTTAGTTATCAACAATCCTTATGCCATGAACTATGCGGGTATTCGATCGACGCAGCCTCGTTCCGTCTGGCAGGCAGCAGCAGCGTCACCCGCTTAGCTTCCTTCGCTGTGATCGCGACTTTTCATCACGCTTCATATTCCCAAAAACACCGGCTATAGCTCTTCAAAATTGAAATGGGCTCGTGGGATTATTACTGTGCCTTTTGTGGCTCCACCTTTAAAGGACCGATTCACGTTTCTCGAAAACCACGCACGGCCCGCTACTTACGACGACAGCAACGCCAAGTCCATCAGCAAAGCAAGCATGACGATGGAGACAACATCGGGAAGGAGCAGACCAATGTCAACAGAGAGACCGCCAGTGACGAGGACAGTGTCGATGACAATGAGTCGTTGTCCAGCTTGGAAGAAAAATTCTCCTATGACCCAGCCATCATTTCCAAAGCCGAAGCAGCATGGACAGTCCAGCTTCAGTGTATAGGTATTAATCATGAGTCGCCCGCTTTGAACAAGGCATTCATTTCCGACATTGGCCAAGATGAGGATTACGGCGCTGTCGGGGTGAATCCTGGCAGTGACCCTAGTGCTCCGGCTAGATTGGTATCACATACAGCTTATTGGGATATCGAAGATCGGAATGAGATGGTACTCTTACCATTTCATCCGAAGTGTTTAGACCTGTTTCTACAAGTGGTGGCTTTCAAACGAGGTTTCCAACTCAAGCCTAATGTGCTACCTGATGGTGACTGGGACTTGAATGCCTTCCGGTCAGATATTGACAAGGAGCTGCTGTATGAGGTACTCTCTCATCGCACGAAATCTTTCGAAAATCGCTTGGACATTTCCTACGGAGATCCAGATCCTCCCCAAGAACAATATTGGCATGTGAGCTCGGGCGAAGAGTTATTGATCGCAGATCCAGGCAAACGAAGCGCCCACGTTATGGATATCATCCATGATAAGTGGCGTGGTATAGACCATCGCGGAATCTCGGGGGCGATTCAGACTCGGAATGATCCTTTCGCACAGCTCCCTTTTGAGCTATTGCTTATGATCACTTCAGCACTCCAGCCTTCCTCCTTTCTCAATCTGCTGCAAGCTTCACCTTATGCTCTTCGAACCTTGGGTCAATCGGACTCTTTCTGGCTCCATCATTTTCGAGAGGACATGCCATGGTTCTACGAGATCCATTCCTTCTTGACCGGTTTAATGAGCGGCAGTGATGCTCAAGGTATTTCCAGAGCCACGGCTACCAACAGGCTTCCCGGCTCATTGCTGTGGCATTTGTTTGTATGGGCATATCATATAACTACTCCTCGAAGGGGCATCACAGGGCCTTTCATGGGAATTGCAAACCGCCGCCGCATCTGGAACATATGTCCCCAGCTCGTCGACCCATACTTGGCTCGCTTGCAAACAAGTGATGTGAAAAGTGCAGGAAACTTCCAGTTCCTCAAGGACGTCGTCTGCGTGGAATTGCCTGTGGTCGCGACACCACCTCGGCACCGATTCCATACGCAAAGGGCATTTTGGGTACGAGAATGGTCGGAATTGACTGCCAGAACATCTGACCTCACCTTAAAACTATTCTGGAACGATGGCAATCTTATCGGTTTTGGAACTGTGCTGGAAGATTGCAAAGACCCGAATCCGACACTTTTTGGTGCCGATGGAGACGGAAGTGTTGTCACAGACCGCGTCTCGGTGACTTCCATGAGAATCAACAGTACAGATTGGATCACTGGATTGATCCTTTATTGGGGGATGCGCCCGAAGAATGGAGGAAACCGGGGAATAAAAATGCACCCGCGGCAGTTACGGTTCTCTGCTCGTCTGGCCGCAAAGAGACCTTTGGCAACGTGTATCCCGCCGACGTCAAGCGCCCATTGTTGCCTAGAAAGGGTATGACAATTGTGGGCTTGATGGGACATGTTGGGTCAGGACAAGTTGGTGATCTAGATCAATTCATTCGTCTCGGTCTTCTCCAGGTGCCAACACCTAGCAACGAGGCCTCTCATAGTCTTGGGATGGCAGCGCCCCCCGAGAACAACGCAATGTCAACGTGGGCAGAGTTGAGGGCCTGGGCAAATGATTGCACTGAGATCTTTACGTGCAAACCTTCTTCATCGAACAACATGGATGATGGCCCACCAATACTTTTCACTCGCACAGAATCATCGACAGGAATGCCAATTTGGGATATACCGATCCTGCATGTACAGCAGCCTGAAGCCTTCCGCAATTTAGAGCATTCTCATGAAGCTCTGGTCGCGCATCATCCGTTGATTTGGGCGAAGGATACCGACGAGGCGCAGGCCCTACGCCGGTTGACAGGTTGGGTTGTGGAAGGCGATGTTATGTGTATCAGGTCTGGCAATAGGTACCGGGAAGAGCGTCCCTATCATATCTGTGGCGTGAAAGCCGACTTCGATCCCAATTCGACATTGAAAACCCGGTACATCGGCATGGCCGAGGAACAGGGCTCCCTGGAATGGCCAGCAAAGGAGTGTGTCCACTTAGACATCGACGGTGCAGCCGGCGAAATGATCACGGCCGTGAATATTGCGACAAAATTTTCCTCGCTCAAGGCTGTCAGGTTAATTACCAGCAATGGGCGTTCAGTGTACTGGGGAGAAGCCGACCTGCCGGCCGAATACTGGCGGACCTATGTGGCACCTCCAGGATACATGCTCATTGGGATTGTCGCTTCATTCTCTGAACCAAGTGGCTGGGACTCGGAGACTGATTCTTTTCGACCATCACGGATGAGTTCGTTTACTGTTCTCTCGCTTCCTAATGAATGAGAATGAGAGATGTTGCAAGAGAAGTCCGGTTGTAAGGCGAGTCTATAGAATTCTGCATAGTCTCGAATTTAGCAAGTGATGACTTCCTATTGTCCCATCAGCGTGGAACAAACGACATGTGATCTGAAGGTATCGAATCACAACAACTGGTGCCTGGAAGATAAATGGAGATCTGAGATCACATCGTCGCTGAACCCCGCAGCTTCGAATCACATCGATTGCCAAGAGAAAGAGCTCCACGGCGATCGCTGGAGCTGGAGGGGTAAAAGACCCTCAGCTCTTTACTCCGTGTTCTCTTATTAACTTTCTCGTCCTATAACCCCTGAATCGTCCCTACATCGAGTTCTCCAATCCTCGGAACAAACCTTTGGTTCGCCCCGCCATCCACCATGGTAGCCGAGCATCTCACCATCCGCAACAATACCTCTACTCCAATTGTCCTGAAGCGCATTGAGCGCTTCGGGGCGCCGCAGAAGCGGGAGGAGAATGATTTCAGCACGATGGCGAGAAACTTCACTCGTGCTTTGACCAATCAGACTTCCACCGAGACTGTGGAAGCCATCAGCCATGATACCCGTGCATTTGACGAGCAGAGGGATATCATTGTCCGCGTTGAACCCTTTACCATTAACAAGACCAATATCCGAGCCTTCAAGGACTCTGACAAGGAACGCATGCGTCTAACCTTTGATGTCGAGGGCGAAGAGCATCAGATTCAAACTCCTGTGCCAACGGCCGAGGCCGCGACGATGAAGGCCCTCGCCGAGCACCCCAGGTTCCGCTTCACGGGTATTTATCTGACACCCGAGTCATTCCTCACCATCTTCTCCTCGGCCAATGCTCACGCGTGGATGCGCGATCTGCGCGATGATGTCCTGCTCTCCGCACTCTCCATCCCGGGAACACACAACTCGCCGACCTGCCATGTCGCCCCGCCATCGGTGCGCTGTCAGGCCGTCAGCCCGCGCGAGCAGTTGAAAAACGGCGTGCGGTTCTTCGATATCCGTGTGCAGCCGCAAAACCCCCAAGACCCGGGCAATGATGAGCTCGCTCTCGTGCACAGCGTCTTCCCGATCTCCCTGACAGGAAACAAGTACTTCCGCGACCTGATGAACGAAGTCAATGAGTTTCTGGATAAGAACCCGTCTGAGACCCTTATCATCTCGCTCAAGCGAGAAGGTCCCGGCGATGCAACGGATGAGCAGCTCTCCCGCATCCTGCGTGATCACTACGCTCGCCCGGACAGCCGGTGGTGGGTGCGGCCCAAGATCCCGACACTGGGCGAATCCCGCGGCAAAGTGGTGCTCGTCCGCCGCTTTAACCTGCTCGAGGAAATGAAGGGCGAGCATGGCGGAAACGGCTGGGGTATTGATGCCGCCGCTTGGGCGGATAACACGCCCAATGCTACCTGTCCCACTGGGCACATCTGTATCCAGGACTTCTACGAGGTGCAGGAGACGACAAACATTGAGAAGAAGATCCAGTTTGTCAAGGAACATATCGACCGTGCCAGCAAGGCTCGCTACCCCTTCGGTGAGCTTGCAGATGCAAACGCTGCGCGCCAATTCCCCTTCTATATCAACTTTTTGAGTGCTAGCAATTTCTGGAAGACGGATACCTGGCCTGAGAAGATCGCCGCTAAGGTTAATCCGGCTACGGTCGATTACATCTGTCGCCGTCACAGGGACGATGACGGTGATTGCTCAACTGGTATTCTGGTCACGGACTGGGTTGGCTTGGATGAGGACTGGAACCTTGCGCGTGCTATTGTTGGCATGAATGGTAAACTTCGTATGCGGAGGGAGTAGACACATGCAGAAATGGGACAGGACCTTGAAGATACTATTGCCGCTACATACTTGAATCAGATATTCATTCCGGCTTTCGGTCAAACTTCAGATTGATTCTTATGCAGTACACGCCCATGCTAGATGGGGGAAACAGCTAAAATGCTTGGGTGGGAACCCAATATGACATATTATACAAGAATGAAGGTAGGGGCCGATCTAGGATGATTCTTTCTTTTCGCCCTCGCCCTCGCCCTTCTGTTCCTCCTCCAGAACACTTCTCCGGCTCTCCATGGTGAAGTACAAGCTCTTGCTGGCACCCTCCAGAGTGTTGGTGATGCTGGATCCCATGCTCTGCAAGGCCGTAACGAGCTGAGAGCGCAGACCATCCATGCCACCCTCAATGCTACCAACCCACTTGGTCTCGTTGATATCGAAGATCTTACCGTCGACACGGGCAGCCAGCAAGTTGATCTTTTGGAGACCATTCTGCACAACAGGGTCGTGGTAGTCCGGGTTTGCTTTCCGGGTGGGTGCCGGGAAGCCGGCCTCCTTGGGCGTGAGAATGGAGAGAGCCGCCTTCATGTGTTCAGGAGAGACTCCAGGGATGGAAAGCACGGCCACAGGACCGACAAGAATCTCAGCCAGCTCGTGTCTGCCTTTCATGTGCTTCACTGCAGCATGAGCTGTTCGAGACAGATCGTGAGTCAGAGAGGGATCGTCCTTGGAGCCCGATACCGCAGGAAGCTCGGCAGATGTTTGTGTCACGGGGTTGACGGCACTTGGAGGTCTCCCTGAAGCCAGTGAATCTTGATTGGGTCGGAAGTACTCGACAATGCGCAGGGCCACGTCGAAGATGCTGGTCTGGATAGTCTGGAGCTTAATGTACGGGGCGAGCGCCGGGGCTGTTCGTCCCTCGGCAGCAATTTTTTCGTCCACCTTTTGCAAAGCTTTGTTCAATTCTCGTCGAATTGATGCCCATTCCGTGGACTTGAGGTTGTTGTGCTGGAATAGAACCATGAGAGGCGACGTGCGGAGGAGGGAGGTGTATTGTCGCAGGAGCTGCGACCGGCGATATTCAGGACTGCGATGCGAAGGCGGTTGAGTGGGAGGAAACCTCGCAATCGGTGGTGGCGAGCGTGTCATCTGTTCAATGGGCGCGGCCGGTGTCACGGCTGGCGCCGCAGCACTGCTGGCACTCCGAGCAATTTGAAGTTCATAGGGGCATCGCAAAGCTTGTCGCCGAAGCGATGAGATGCGTAGCCGGGGCGGCATTGTGTGAGATGTGCCGGGCGGGAAAGCTCGAAGCAATTGCTCGGGATGGAGTGGATCTAAAAGAGTCCGCGGAGGATGGAAGCGCATCGCCGAAGTGATATTTTTTGGGTCCAAAAGGGGAAAGGCGCCATTCTCGGCGGTGACTCATTCTGCCGGTGATGAGCATGTGGCATGAGGGGCTTTGACTAATTGGTGGTTTTGTCTTTGATATTTATTACTCCAATTGAGCTCTTTTCAGGCCATTGCGCTTTTCAGTTGCGGCTGCGTCTGACCACAATGGCGTCTCAGAAGACCGAAAAGCCCGAGGTGATCTCCATCTCTCCTCTCCTTCAACGCCTCGCATATCCGGACACCGCCGAGATTCGCGTCAGTGCAGAGGACATTGCGTCTGCATTTGCTCTGATTTTCGAAGATCGATTGTCGGACATTCAAACAGCTGCATTGTTGACTCTATTGCACTCGACGGGAAAGGATAAACAGGCGGATGTGATTGCGAAATGCTCCCATCGCATGAGAGAAGCCGCTTGCCAGATTGAAAAAGCCCCACTGAAGAAAGTGGTCAAATCTCGAGGCATTCGAGAGGGAAATTATGGAGGAGGCTTGGTGAGACTATCTCACATCGCAATTAAATTCAGCATTGCTTATACTTTCGATACCGTAGTGTGATATTGTCGGGACTGGCGGAGACTCGCATTCCACATTCAACGTCTCTACGACCGCTTCGATCATCGCATCGCCTCTCTTGATGACAGCCAAGCATGGCAACCGTGCCCAGACCTCTTTCTCTGGATCTGCCGATGTCCTTAACGCTATTCAACCAATTCCTCCCAAGATATCTGCCGTCAACGCAAGCAATGTGGCCCAGGTGTACGCGGAGACGAACTACTCGTTCCTCTTTGCACCAAACTTCCACCCAGGAATGATGTATGCCAATCCTGTGCGTCGCGGTCTTGGTATTCGAACTATCTTCAACTTGATGGGACCATTGGCAAACCCTATCGAATGGGCGATTGAAGCGCGAGTCGTCGGTGTAGCTTACCAGAGCCTTGGTCCTGTCTTCGTGGAAGCATTGAGACAGGCCGGAGCCAAGAAGGCACTTGTCGTCTGCGGCGAAGAAGACATGGACGAGATCAGTTGCGCCGGAAAGACAAATTGCTGGAGGCTCTCTGAGTACCCCAATCCCGCTTACAAGGCGCCATCCGAGGACCAAGACGATGACGAGTCTGACGAGGACGAGGAAAACCCTCGAACATTGGTCAAACTTGATATCTTCCAGCTTCATCCTTCCGACTTTGGCCTACCCACTCATCCTCTCAGTGATGTCTATGGGCGCAAAATGCCCAAAGACAACGCTGCAAAGCTGATGAGTATTCTCCGCAATGAGCTTTCACGGGATGACCCTATTCTGGAATTTGTTCTCATGAATGTTGCCGCTCTACTGGTCACTTCTGGGATCTGTGAGGCCGACTCTAGCAACATGGGCCCTGGTGATGACGGAAAAGTTATCACCGAGCGTGGACCCGGCGGTGGCCGTTGGAAGGAGGGCTTGCGCCGAGCTCGCTGGGCCATTGAGAGTGGTCAAGCTCTCAAGTGTATGGAGCAATTCATTGAAATCACAAACAGACTTCAATGAACAATCAAGTCGAGCGCTATATTTTGGCCAAACTTGATTTCGGGCTTGTCATGAACTTCCGTTACCTTTGATCTTGACTGGGTAAGATCCACGATCTGTTAGATTTTCTGATTCTTCTATGAAGTCGACATTAGATGCGTGATGATTTTGGCTTGTCGCAAACTGTGAATATGAGAATGTAATCAATTTGAACCTGTTTTTGCATCAAGAAAGATCATCTCGGTCATGTCAGATCTTCGATCGACCAAAGCCTTGAACTTGTAATTTATGTTCCATGCAAGTTGATGAACGTCAACTCCCAGCGCCGATCGATGCATCATTCGCGCAAACGACAATAAGATAAAAACGATATTCCCGCTCCCTCCAACTCCACGGTCATAGACATCCAAGCGAAAAACCACGCTGCACTCAGTTACCGAGCTTCAAACTGGACCATTCTATTCACACGAAGGCAAAGTCAGTCCATCTGCGTCGAGAACCCAGATCAAGATAAACCTTACCGCTTCGTGCGCTCTTTGTACAGAATACGATGTCCACAATCCTTGCACCGGATGGGGTCGCCGCGCTTCAGGGCCACTTGCGCCGAACACTCGCCGCAGATGTACACGACCGACGGACTGTCGATTGCCATGGAGGTGAAACCGCCTTCGTTGCCGCCGCCCATAGAGGGGACCTGGTAAGCTTCGCGAGACATGTTGGAGACTTGAGCGGTAAGGGTTTCGGAAGCGCTTAAGAAGGTCGGTAGGAGCGAAAGGTTTTGCGGAAAGGATGGCGATGGAAGTGAGTCGATCGGATACTTTTTTCTTGGAGAAATTCATTTGCTTACTTAATGGCGGTGATGTGATGAGTCAGCATTTTCAGGATGCCTGTTTAGGAAGGCGCTCATCGTGGAATGAAAATTGAGAATTGTGATTAGATCGCATAGGCTTTTTATGAAATGTGTCATGAGAATACTGTTTGAGGACTGATTGATCATAATTTTCTAAATTGAAGATGGTATCGACCGAGTACTATGCAATGAAAGCAAATTTCCAACGCCATGCAAATGATGTAGATCAAGCAACCAGGGTAAATGATTATATGTTGAGTTTACCATCCGCCACCAATTTTACCAGCAAGCTCGACTACATTGCTAGTATCATTAGCTGATGTCTGCTCTTTGCCGACGTCGCTTTCAACCTGACGATATGTCGTATATACCAGCTGGGACAGAGGGATTTTCATAAACTGTGACCAGCGACGCAAGCCTTCGTGGATTTGAGCATGCTTGTCCGTAATTGATAGTTCGGTGGACCGAGTATCGGTTTCCAGCTCAGAATCAGATTCCATGGAGAAGTAGGCCTCATCTACGCGAGCAAGCCAGGCCCGCTGCTCATGAGGTGATGGCTTGGATGCCCCGTCCGAAGCATCTGTCATCTCAATTGTCTGAGATGATATAGCCTCTCGGGCATCTTCCACGCGAATTTGACCACCGCCATTTGTGCACCCTCCCGGGCAAGCCATCACTTCCACGTAGGCGTAGTCGGATCCAGCACCAGACGAAGATGTTGCGTTGCGTGACACCGGCTGGCGTCGGCTGGCCATAGGCTTTGCCCCCGGAAGCCGAGAAGCCTTGGCGGGCTTTAACTTTCGGACAAGATTTTGAATGTTCCTGAAGCCATAATACCGGGCCGCTTTTATGATTGGCTGCCCTTCATTCGACATGAGGACGTACTCGACAACATCGGCATTACGACCTCGATTTGTCACAAGGTTGCTGCCGGGGTTTCGAGCTTGGAAGGTCATCAGGACATGGTGCAGATAACCTCCGGATGTGCCTGTAGCGAGCGACTGTTCCCCTCGAGAACGTCTGAATGAAATGAAAGAGTCCAGTGTTTTCTCAGGAAATGGTGGGATGGCAGTTGAAGGGAGTGGTTTGAGAGGGATATTTGGTAAAGAAAGTCCACGTGAAGAGGCCAGAGAAAGGAGTTCACGTGTAGTGATGACACAGTCAACATCGCGAACAATCTCCTGAGATTCGGCATGCTCTGATCGCCAAGATGCATCCGTCAGCTCCTCTCGACTGGCCTCGAGTTTCTTGTCAAAACATGGCATGACCGCAAGGTGCCAAATGCGTGACGGCGGCACTCCCAGTGACTTGCTGAGAACAGTCTTTAAGAAGGTTCCCGACAAAGCCTGTGGGGACTTGAGTCGAGACAAGTGTGGCAAGACAAAAGGATGGGTTTTCTCCGCATAACATATCCATCCCGGACACGCGGATGATAGTATTGGCCGCTTTGGAGTGTTTTGTGTGTCGCTGGCGGCAGAAGATCCTTCGGAGTTGATTGAGCTGGAAACTTCGTCTGCAGTCAACACCAAGACAGCTTCTCGCATAACGTTTGTGTCCACCACCCATGTAAAGCCGCTGCCATGTTTGCCACCGCCTCGAAGTCCCTGGGGTCCACTCAAGAACTGCTCAATCATGTGCCCTGCATCTTTCTCAGATATACCATAGGTCGCAGCCAAGCCAGCTCTAACTTGTGGGCTGACACTGGCGACAAAGATCTTTCCCGTCGCTGCTGCCCCGGTGTCTTGTATCACGGTTCCATTCTGATCGTGCGCGAGGGGTATTTCCGGATAAGCATCGAGGGTATTAAGCACTTCATTATGGGACTGCAGCGAGATTAAAACTGCCTCTGCTGAAGTTACACAGCCCGAGCATGCAAGACAATCTGTTAAAGAGATTTGCGCTTGAGGAAGATTCTCCGGCTCGACTTTGTCTTCGGTCGTTACTTCATAAGGGTTCTATGATTAGAGATCAGTAAGAAATTATTCATCTTTGACAAGACTGGTAATGTAGAGCTCACTGGTTCATTCTTGGTATTCTGCGGTAAATTTTCCACGGGCTTGATGCACGCGACCCCAGGCGAGATGAAATCATTCAAATCGTCCGCCGACAGGATCGCGCTCATAATGGCAGTATTCCGCTTTGGCGAAAGGACCCCGCACAAGCAAAAAGAGACAAGCCAACTCTCAGTACCTCTTTGTATCTCGTATAAAAGAACTGGAGAATAGTTAACAAAGATCTGAAAAAGAAAAGCGGAGGAGCTGCAGAAATCAAGAACCAACGAGCGTTACTGGCTTTGTCATCGGTGGCGACATCGGCGTTGATAAGCTCTTACCGCCCAGGCGGGCGATCTAAATGCTGATTGGTCGGAGTGGAACTACAAAAGAATCAAGTCGATTGACTTGAAAGAGAGTACGAAATGGTAGGTGTTTAGTCAATTCTAAATCCAAATAAATAATTGAAGTCTCATTATTTTAAGCTCAAGCTAGGGAAAGTAAAAATATTTAGGTGGTATCGGGAGAAGCTGCTCTGATCCTTCAATCGTGTTTGTCCAGACTGTGTTCAGCTGAGGGCAGTGCTGGATAGGTAATCTTCGATGGGATCGATAACAGATCGAGCAGCGATCAGTGTCAAGTTTTTTCATGGAAATTTTATCAAATTCTCGCCCGCCTTCAAACCATGCAGCATATGGCACCGGTCCAGCAATCGCTACCTCAAAGTCGGGAAAGTCCACGGGACTCTCGAAGACCAAGAGAGCCTTATTTTCTGTGGTTAAACACGCATTGTTAGCTCCTATCCAGAATTTAACACCACATTCTCGGATCTGCTTATTCTGTAGGAGCCCTTGGATCAAGCATCTCCAACCGGTGGACCAGCCGTAATCTGGACAGAAGAAGATGCGACATCCAGGCTTAAAAAGCATGGAGCGAGTGGGATATCCACAGATGCTCAGTCTAGCTCTCCTCATGGACCAGGCCAACTCCTTCGATCTGAGCTTTACAATCCATGCGTCTGGCAAGCGTGACTCCACAACCTCGATATCCTTTTCTGCGACCATTTCCGAGGAGATGATGCTTCTAGAAACATCTTCTTCGAAAACAAATTCTAGAGCAGGAATATTTTCTGGTGTCTTAATGTAGACCCACGTTCCATCGCCCCTGCCAGAGTCACTGTTGATTGCGACCCGCGGGGGTATCTTCCAAACAGTGAACAAAAATTGCTCCAGTACTTCCTCCGGCATATCCTCAGGAACTGTATGCGACTTTTGGAAATCAGGTGGTACTTCGTGTACTTCAAGGCCGATTAAAGGCGGATTTGGGAAAAATCGACTGACGGGCTCAGGACAAGGCTTAAGTGTATAACGAAGAAGTCGAGGCCCAGTATCACGTCGCAGATCAAAAACATCACTGATACTGCGAGGACGGCATTCGTCTCGTTGGTAGTAAAACAATTTCCATAGAGATGTTTGAATAATATCAATAGTCACCGATGCTTGATCGTGGTACCAAATTCCCCAAAAATGAAGTCTAGCCAGATCTTTAAGATTGTTCAGGGAAGCAAGCTGAACATTTCGCACATCTCCAAAAGTATAATCAAGGAATTTCCACTCCTCAGGGGGATTTGGTAAAAGGCTCAAGTTATATAAGTTGACTGGTTCATCGGGAAAAGCAAGGTCGCATGGGAGCCCAGCATCAAATAAACGAGTTATTTCCATCACAAAATATACCTTAGACAATGATATTCAAGCAAAGCAAGAGTAAGTGTGTTTAGATCACCTTTTACTTTGTAAATCACACAATCACGGAGTCACGGAATTTGGCGATGACAGGTTTTATAATCTTTTCTTCATGATGCAACTCAGAATAGACGCTGGATCTAGCGTGAAAGCGAGAAAATCTTACAAGGCCCATCAATGCATTCGAGTCTTTCAAGAGATGGATCTTTGAAGTGTCTTCAAATTTCACGATTCTCTATAGTAATTATAGACATGGATCAAAGAGGCTTTCATTCGAGTCGAAGGAATCGAGTCGCGTTTCCCGTGGTCGAGTCGGTCAAAACAAAGCGGAACGTCAAAGCAGCTAGACATACTCGAAAGTAAAGACTATCTAGATATCATCCTATATAAAAGGTTATGATTCAAATTATAAGACGCATCTAGCGATCAATCCACCCTTGAACCCTGATCTACCTCAACTGATTATATCCTACTGCACAAGAGTTCCCTTTGCTTCACCATGACGCCAAAACACTTTCATCTGCCTATAAGGCTCAGAGATTCAACCTCTATGAATTTTATCCGAGAAAATCCCTCAGGACTTGAAGACTCGAGGCAACAAGAACCAGCATCAGGTCCTGGATCGGCCATCAACCGTAGGGAAAATCTTAGGCAGGTAGCCAAAGATACTCAGGATCAAATACCGGGAATTCTCTATGAGAATCGAAACATGGCCCCGCGAAGTGGATATTTGGTGACCCCTGATAATGTCCCGCCTTTGGACAAGAAGCAGCCATATTATCCGAAGCTGGCAACCAGTGTGATGATGGTCAAATCAGACACGTTAGATGCTGCCTTGGCTCTAGAGGGAGTCAGCAGCCTTTACAATCATATGGATAAGCAACCAGTCTGTGTCTTGAACTTTGCCAATGCAGAAACCATCGGCGGAGGCTGGCTGAATGGTGCAACCGCCCAAGAAGAGCAAATTTGCTACCGGTCCACTCTCAGTGCAGCGCTCCCTCCTCGATTCTATCCTATGGGTGAAAAGGAATGCATTTACTCACCTTGCGTTTATATATTCAAACGAAACGAAGGGGATGGGTTCGAGCGCAGTTCTCAACCGGCGACTGAACTCCCCCGGGTAAGCGTCGTCAGCATGGCTGCAACTCAGCACCCAAGGGTAACCAGGGAGGGCGTCTTTTATAAGTATAGTGATCCTGCTGAGCGCATATTGATGCAGGAAAAAATGCGCATTGTACTTCGTACTGCGGCGTATAATAACCATCGGAGGCTGATTCTCGGGGCGTTGGGATGCGGCGCATTTGGCCATCCACCTCATGAAGTTGCAAACTGCTGGAAGAGAGTGCTCTTGGAGAAAGAGTTCAAAGGCTGGTTTGAGGTGATTGTATTCGCTATCTTGGATGGCAAAGAGCAACATAACCTTCAGATTTTCCGCTCTGTGCTGCGTGATGCTCAAGTGTGAATCATGACCTGACGTTTGTCTGCCGTTGAACATATTCCATTTCTCTTGTCGAAGCTCCCGTTCTTCACTATGTATTTTCTTAGTTTGATTGAGATAATGTCGAGATGGTTTCGATTAAGTGTAGCAAATCATGTATGTTGATTTCTGATTCTGTAGATTCCAGCGAACCTTGAAGTAGCCTAGATGAGTAGCTCTATATCTAGGACACGTCGGATACCTAGTTTTAGGCCCTCGAGTTGACAAAGGAGCTTTGAAGGCGCTCTTGTGTTTTTGACATGCAGTAAGCTCTTTGTTCTGGGCCCAACATCTACCACTTGTAGAAGAACTGTTGATCGTTCCGCAACAATCGTATAACCGTCCAGGTGCTAGGTATATAGTGACCGTCGAAAAGCACAACCAGCAGCAGACATGATAGTCCTGTCATGGCCATTTTCTCGCCTATTTTCATGAGCTTCCCCGCATATTCATATTATCAGGGTGGTGGTTTCATTTCGCATTGGGTGCATTCCAGCCCTGGCGATGCCAATTTCGACATCCTCCAGCCAAACTAAATTTCACAATCCAACAGGCACAGAAAGAAGGGGTATGCATGAACTATTGGACTGAAGGTGTTTGTACACTCTCCATCTAATCCGTACTTAGTTCTTCGCTCGGGTAGAGCGTCGACGACCAGCAGTGGCCTCGCTTGGCTTCTGGTCTTCTTCACTCTTCACGGTCGAAGCACTCTTCGTTGACACTCGGCCCTTGGGCTTAGGCTTTTCCTCGGCCTCTGAGTCGCTTTCTTGCTTGACCGTGCGCTTGCGCTTGGAATTCGCTGTGCTATTTGCGCTTTCGTCGATGTCTTTGGTCACAGCTCCGGTCTTCTTTTGCACGGCTGGAACAACAGCACTTGTCCGACCTCCGACGGTCAAGAAGGTAATCTTGTCTCCATTGGGAAGAACGGCTGGTTGGTTTTTCTTCCCTTTGCCCCATCGATGCTTGAAAAGCCAGTGCTCGGGAAATTTTTCTGAATCGGCCAGAACGTCAAGAGCAGTAGAGCAAACATAATGGATCGAAGAAGTGAGGTCCTTGATCTGATCATCGGAAAGTGTATTGCTGTATTGCTCCGGATGAATTTTGGCATGATATAGAATCTCATCACTGAGAAAATGTTAATACGGTACAACTTAATTTTTCAAATGTACTTACCCCATCCAATTGCCAATTCCACTGATATTCGCTTGATCCAGTAGAAGAGCCTTGATAGCTACTCTCTTGCTCTTGAGTTTCTCGATCATCCAATCCTCGGTCACGATATCTTTATCGGCAACGGGATCTGGCCCATTCTCCTTCAATGGCGTGTGGTTGCGAATATCGTCCGCTGGACAATCCACCAGACGGACTCGACTCAATCGGCGGGGATCCACAAACGCGGCCTCAGTCTTGGGATCATCGCTAGTCTCCAACAGAAACTTCCAATATTTCGGTGGCCACTCTGCATCTGCAGGCTTGTCCGAACGATAATAGTAGGTGTCGGTGTCCTTGATCTTCAGCCATCCCGCCATGCCAAAGTGCATCACAGCATGTGGGGGAGACGACATTGTGATCCAGAAATATTTGCCTTGTTGGCCGGCTCCGACTATCTCCTTTCTTTGCATTGCTTCTTGGAACTCGCTTGCGCTAGTGCCCACTTTACCAAAGATAATATCATCATGTTGCGCTTGTACCTTGGAGAGTGTCTTTCCAACCAGATGCTGGCGAATGAAATGTACAATACGCGATACTTCGGCGAGTTCGGGCATATTGACAGGAAATAGACAATAATGAAAGAAAATGCAATATCAATATGAAGTATCGAGGAGCTCGACACGCGCGGCCTTGACGCGTGACACGTAGTCACCTGATCGTCAACGCTAACCCCGATGGAGTAACCGTATTGCCGCAGCTGTCGCATGCTGCAAGTTGAGATCATTGACAGGATTACCCCGTATAGCGTTCCTGTTGTGTTTGGCAGGTCTATTGCTTACATTTATAATCTTTGATCCTTGATCCTCGCCCATCTTGACTCCAACCACATCAGGCATCCTACACTCCGTCCAAGCTGGAGTGGTTTTGGGCCTCGAAAACGGATCAAAGTTCGGGGGAGCCGGCGAGCAAAACCATGTCCCAAATCTCGTCGACAGAGGCTCCCAGACTGACTCCTCAGTTCTGCTTTGACGAACGACTACTGCGAGGTCCGTGGGAAGAACCCAATTTGAACCTACTGAGACTGATGCTTTCCTCTTCCAGATTTCCTCCGCATCTCCCGGTCAACCATCGATGATTCTATCGCGCAGAATCTTAATGCGTTGATAACACCTGCCAGGGCAGGCTTTGATCCTTCATCCACCGCTGTGCGGCAAATCGACTCGAGAGCTCGAAAGGCCATTGACCCTAGCGCCTGTCAGGGTTTCAAAGATAACGTGCTATTCCCATCATGGCAGACTCGCTCAGATGTACTCAACTATTGTGCCGGAGTAGCGACTAGTCCTGATCCGGAGGACCCGGATTTGATTCTTCGGGAAACAGAGTCCGCGCGAGATCGAGAACGAGTCGTCAATGAGCGACTAGATCCCTATTCAGCCCGTTTCTTTCCCCGTGAAGCACGTACGGAGTCTTTGGCAAATCTCATTCGAAATCAACGCATTGTCGAGGATATTATTCGGGCTCGAACATGGGGCCTGGTAACAGAGAGATGTAACGGCTCCCCATCATCCTGGGAAGATGCATTCAATAGCTGGCGTCAGAATCACCAACGATAAACACTGCCATTCCTGATCTTCTGACTACTCTCAACTCCTCGCCCTGGCAGAGAAAGGCATCTGTTCCACTTGATTGTACATTACAGCATGTATATACCTTGGAAGCTGCCTAGCAGGTGTATGCCCTGCTAGGTAGCATTGTAATGGTCAAAAACCTTTATCTCAGCATAAAGCTTCAAGTCCTCAGCTGCAGTATGCTTCATGTGTTCTCTCCATCTATATCCTTTCCCAATAAATAACTGGCGCTCGCCATGCAATCTATACCGCCCTATCTTATCGGCGAATTCATTCTGCCAAGGGCGGACTCGGAGAAGCCGCTCCCCGCACACATCCATTCCTCTCCTTCGCACCAGTCAATTCTCCCCAGCCATCGCCCACCATGCCGCAACCATTGAATTCCAAGGACCAGTCCTTGTTCCGCCAAGTGGTTCGCAATTTTGAGCTGAAACAGTACAAGAAAGGTGCGGGTCCATCCTCCACCTCAATCCTTCAGTATAAGCTAATCATCACCATTGTCGGAACAGGCATAAAAACGGCAGACCAGGTTCTTCGCAAGAATCCCAAACATGGCGATACGCAGGCGATGAAAGCTCTGATATTGAGCCACCTGGGGCAGTTGGAGGAGGCGTTCGCGTTGGCCAAGGAGGCTCTGCGGAATGACATGAAGTCGCACATTTGCTGGCACGTCTACGGTCTACTTTACCGCCAGGAAAAGAATTATGAGGAGGCGATTAAGGCTTATCGCTTTGCGTTGCGCCTTGAGCCAGAGTCCCAGCCTATCCAGCGGGATTTAGCGCTTCTTCAAATGCAAATGCGCGACTTTCAGGGATATATCCAGAGCCGCAACGCCATGCTGCAAGCACGCTCAGACCTCCGACAGAATTGGACTGCGCTAGCGATTGCCCATCATTTAGCTGGTGATCTGGAACAGGCAGAGAAGATTTTGACGACGTACGAGGACACATTGAAGGAGACACCGCCGGTTGCAAATATGGAGCACTCCGAGGCCGCTTTGTACAAGAACACAATCATCGCGGAGTCAGGAAATTTGGAGCGGGCTCTGGAACATCTGGAGAAGGTAGGCTATCGGTGTACCGATGTGCTTGCTGTGATGGAGATGAAGGCCGACTATCTCCTGCGACTTGACCGCAAGTCCGAGGCCGAAGAAGCATATAACGCTTTGCTTGACCGAAACCCTGAGAACTCCATTTACTACAACGGATTGATCAAAGCCAAAGGGATCGCAGACGGTGACCACAAGGCTCTAAAAGCCCTTTACGACCAGTGGGTGGAGAAGTATCCTCGTGGTGATGCGGCTCGTCGCATTCCTCTGGATTTCCTCGAAGGGGAAGAATTCAAGCAAGCAGCCGACAATTATCTGCAGCGCATGCTGAAAAGAGGCATCCCATCGCTCTTCGTGAACATCAAGCTTCTGTACAGCAACCCCGCCAAACGCGACGTGGTGCAGGAATTAGTGGAGGGATATGTTTCTGGTACATCGAGTGCTCAGCAAAATGGCTCCGCTGATGCCAACGGCGAAAAAAATGAGTTTCTCGCATCTTCCCACTACTTTTTGGCGCAACATTACAACTACCACCTCAGCCGCAACCTGCCCAAGGCCATGGCGAATGTAGACAAGGCTATTGAGCTGTCGCCACAAGCGGTGGAATACCAGATGACCAAAGCACGCATCTGGAAACATTTTGGCAACCCCGTCAAAGCCGCAGAAGAGATGGAGAAGGCCAGGCTACTGGACGAGAAGGACCGACATATCAACTCTAAGGCAGCCAAGTACCAACTCCGCAACGACGAGAACGACAAAGCCTTGGATAACATGAGCAAGTTCACGCGGAACGAGACAGTCGGCGGGGCGATGGGCGATCTTCACGAGATGCAGTGCGTCTGGTACTTGACCGAGGACGGGGAGGCATATTTGCGACAAAAGAAGCTGGGCCTGGCACTTAAGCGTCTCCACGCGGTCTACAGCATCTTCGATACCTGGCAAGAAGATCAGTTCGACTTCCATAGCTTTTCCTTGCGGAAGGGGATGATCCGAGCCTATGTGGATATGGTGCGGTGGGAGGACCGTCTCCGCGAGCATCCCTTCTACGTCAGGATGGCCTTTTCTGCCATCAGAGCGTATCTACTTCTCCACGATCAACCAGATCTTGTACATGGACCCATGCCCGAAGCGAACGGTGCCGAGATCACCGATGATGCCGAGAGAAAAAAGGCCCTCAAAAAGGCCAAGAAGGAGCAGCAGCGTCTTGAGAAAATTGAGGCGGAGAAGCGCGAAGCACGAAAAGCCACCGTCACCAACACCAAGAGCATCGATGGAGAAGTCAAAAAGGAAGATCCTGATCCTCTTGGCAACGCACTTGTGCAGACCAAGGATCCTCTGAAAGAAGCTACGAAGTATCTGACGCCATTACTTGACCTTAGCTCGCAAAACATTGAAGCGCAATGTCTTGGCTTCGAGGTCTACATCAGGAGAAGTATGTTCAGCCTAACAAACCCTTCGCAAGACACATTGCTGACTCGGACCCTGCAACAGATAAGCACTTGCTTGCCCTGAAGTGTCTCTCAGCCGCTCATGCCATCGAACCCTCTAACCCGACTCTCCACATCCAGCTTTTGCGCTTCCGCAAGGCCCTCGATACTCTTTCTGAGCCCTTGGCTCCTCAAGTCGCCGAGGTCGTCAATTCCGAATTCGACAAGCTGCTTCCCAAGTCTCAAAAGCTCGAGGATTGGAACGAGTCCTATCTGTCGGCCAACAAGAACAGCGCCGCACATGTGCAAGCAGCCCTGTCTGCCCGCCAACTCTTGTCTGCGGAATCGAAGTCCCAGTGTGAGAAAGATCTTCTGGCCACTCTTGATTTGCCCGACATCACCATTGACGAAGCTGTCCTCGCCCTCGACCTGCTGAACAAGTGGGGCAGCGACCAATCCGCGTATCTCCAGAAGGCCAGCAAGAAGTGGCCCGAGTCTTCGGTCTTCCAACGGGACTGAAGCATTTGAAACAGGGCAGTAGTTTTTGTCTGATCCTCTCACCTGGCATACAACCACTCATGTCAAGAGTCAAAGGACCATATTGGAATTCCTCTTCAACGCTTGTGGATCTGCATCATGCATCGATAGCCACAATCGGATTTGCAGAAAGGGTTGCTGTGCAGTGGAAGGATCAAAGCAAGCCAAAAGGATCTCTGTCGACTTGATCAGTATCTTGAAATCCATCCAGATAAAATCAAAACTTTTTATGTACAACTACCAATCTCAATAGATTTCAAGTACCGCTCTGAAAACAGAGCTTAGGACATGCACATATTGTTGAACCACTACATGATGGAATTGGATTGAATTGAATTTAATCATGTACGTCCCCCAGGGAAACCATCAAAAAGCGCCACTAATGTACAAGCCGAGGGAAGAGGGATATGCAAATTGAGAAGAAAAAACTAAAAGATCCCCATGACCATGTCAAATGTAACCATACCGCAATCGCGGCGGCATTAAGCACCATCTTCACCGTCAATGTTACCCATAATGGGCTTTCTCTTGATGGTCTCCTCGTCTTCACCGTAGCCGTACTTGATCCACATGCGCTTCCAGAAGGGAACGTGCGGCGGGCGCTCTTCGCCAAGAATGTATTCGGTCATTTCGGCGAGACGGTGAGAGCGGGCTTCGTCCTCGGGGGAGAGAGTCGCCAGCTGCATACGCGAGGCGATGCGCGGGTCAAGCACAACGTCGTCCAGCCACTCCCGTTCCTTGGCTCCCTCTTCTTCCTTGTGGACGGACTTGTGCCATTCCTTCTCTTCGTGCTCCAGGAGAGTCTGCTGTTCAAAGTGTCCACGCGACTGCGCGGCGAGGGAGTCGTCAGACGATGGCGTAGGATCAGCAGCTCCAGTGAGGTCAGAGTCTGCGCTGAAGGATTCGTTCTTGTAGGGTCTGACGCTGTTGGCGAGGACAAGAGAGGCAACCTCGCGACCAATGCTGTCAGCAAGACGTCTTTGTGTGAGGAAGCGATAGATGCGGATTGGAGTGTTGAGGAATCCAAGGATATGTGGGAATTCAACGGGGACGGAGACGTCAAAGGATTGAGGCAAGGACGGGGGGAGGCTAGCCGAGGCGTAGTCGACAGGCATAATGTAGGCAGCTTCGGGGCCGGTAGGCTTTTCCTTCTCCTTCTCCTTCTCCTTCTCCTTTTCCTGTGCCTTCTCGGGCTCGGGCTCGGGCTCGGCTCCGGCCTTGTTCTCGGGGGTCTCCGGCGCGTTGGCTGGCGCATCAGATGGCACATCGCCAGCAGCAGTATCTTTCAGCGTGGATTCCGTCATTTCCGACGTCGAGGTTTCCACTGGAACAATCGGTGGGTCCAATGGACCAAGCCAGCCCTCATGCAAGCCGCGAACGTACTCTTTCCAGGTGTGCCGACCAACAACTAGATCACCCTTGGGGCCAGGTTCGTCCTGAATCCCCAAGAGTTCACGCGTAGCAAGGACAACTGCCTCGACACTTTGATCCTCTGCGACGGTACTCGACTCGCCAGCCTTCCGTCTCAGCTTACGGATCTTCTCCGCGGTCCCGGCACGCACATCTCCTTCCCGACGCCCCTCGATCACGACATAGTCCAGAGATGCTGCAGTGAGGATCGGCTTGACATATTCTTTGAAGTGATCGCGGGCATTGCGCAGACCATCCCCGGGAGGGGCAGAGAGGTAAACAGTCAATTTCCGACGCATCTGTTCCACGGGCAAGGTCTCCTTCCCCAGATGACCCACGAGCTCACTCCATTTCTGCTGCACACGTCGTTTCTCGCGGCGATCGTAGATCAAGGCACCGGTAAATGAGCCAGCAATGGTCAGGAAGATGATCCAGTTTCGAGAGGGCAATTTGAAGCGGAAATTGGGCATGCCTGATTAACACGGTAATGTTAGTCTGTTCGAAACGATTGAGGATTGAATGGAATTGTACCGAGCATTCGGAAAGCTGGATTTGGAGGCTTTGGAGTCGTATGAGGCTGGCTGGGCCCAGCAGCAGCACCTGAGCTGGAAGAGTCGGCCATTGTTGTTGCGCAGCAGCACGAATGGCAGTTGGACTCGAGGAAAAAAGTTCGCGGAATTGAGAACTGATTAGATTGTCTTACGTAATACCACCACATCAGTCAGCGATACCCAAGGTCGTTAAAGGCATAGTTTCTATGGTATACTAACAAATTAGGTTTATATACTAATTTTTATGTTTTTAAACCCTAATTTTAGCTTAGTTTTGATGATTTATGCATATAATTTATAGGGTTGCGGCGTAGGGGGTGTGTTGACATGTCAGTTGACATGTTTCTGCCTTAGGCACCTAAAACCCATAGTTTACTCCGCGAGATAGTTAGTAGGTAGGTAGAATTCTAGACATCTCTCTCCCATCCAATCCCTCCCCACACAGTACAATTGTACACTTTCTTATCCAATCTGGCCGATCTGAAAAACCTCCAATATCCTGACGCATAGTGAAGACAGAAATAATATGATTGGCCGTATTGCTAGCACCAACTTCGGCGCTTAGGGCCTCAGCTCCGGCACAAAAGCTATATAGCGCCATTTCGGTCGATAGGCTACACCTCACAATTGCAGCCTGCGTGCTGAATCTGCTTGGCCGATAATTAGCCCACCAGAAAGCATGCATCCACTATTCCTGCAAGTGTTGCACAAAGCGCATACGTCTTTACCGGCACGGAGGTTTTACGCGGCTAATCAAAAATTATGATCGGCGCTCTATTTTAGGGAAAGCGGTAGTGGTTTCAACTTTGCACGAAAAGTGACGAGGTTCATAAGTTTTCTATATCCCTTCACCCTGACCCTTGACAGCTGCAAGAGAAGGGAAGTTGACAGGGAATGCACGCATGTTTCGTGACGACGCTAGACTGGAGGCTTAGATCACGATCATTGAATTGATCTACCTTCAAGCGAACAACCCCACATCGAGCGCTTTGCCGCTATGTAGCACCATCATGTTTGCTTGCGACCCACAAAACGAGCTAACTAAATATAAATCTTGCTGTGTCACCAGATGTCCGATGATTCTAACTAATCCAATCAACATCCACAATGAAAATTGCCAAGAACTCAAGAGGAATATCTGTTTCGTATTTGACTGGGCGTATCGCCGCAATCTTTACCCAGTATGCAGACGCTGAAACTCTAGAAGCGCCCGCATGCATCCTATTGAAACCAAAAAAAAAGACTGCGGCGCATGGGGGTGCTGTTTCCAAGTCCTACCCTTGGGTTCGTTTCCTAAGTCTAGATATATAAAGGGCGATTCAACCAAGCCTCAACGTGTTTACTTTCAATAGTCTCACTATTACTCAACGGTTCAGAATCGAAAAATCACTTTCTTTTCTTTGGTAATACGTTCCTTCATCACTTGTCACCAAATATGGCGTCTAGAGCGTTTTCGACCAGTGCCAGACAGATGAAAAAGCTCGACTGGACATTTAAGGGAACCACTGTAGACGTCACATGGTTGACCGAACAATTGAATGATTCTATCGACGGTGTTCCAGGACTCGAGAACGTTACGAGTGGGCAGGTCAAGTAAGAACACCTTCAGGGCGTACCTAGGTATCTAGTACTTGCGACTCAGCTGACTGGCAACAGTGGGAACCCTCATCCGACACCCGGAAAAAGCGACCCCTATCATGGATCTGTGGAGCTGTTCAACAAAGACGGACAGCGTGTCACATCTGCGCATGGTTATCCGAATGGATATGTCAAGTTCTCTATAGAAAAGTTCAAGCCTATCAAGCTGGCTGTTCATCCGAAAGCTCCTGTCTTTCCGCCGGCAGGTCCTACCGGTTCAAGGTCTGATCAGAAGCCTACTCAGTCTGGTTCGAAGTGATAGGGCGTGCAAGGTTTCGAGCGATTTTGAGATTGACCGAGGGTCGCGATAGGGGAAGCCCTTAGGTATAAGGGTGAACACGCAGGAGGAGGTTGTTCTTTCTGTCTTTCTAGCTAGACTGTTGCGTGCTCTTTTCTCCTCCACATAAGTCTCAAGAGGACCGTTCACTCTTTACTTGCTGAAATGGAATATGCTTATTTGTACTACACCGACAGGTGTAAGGTGACTTCAGGACCCGATTAATGGTATTTATTTTCTTATCCTACATTTGTCACCCAATCAGTGGCATGATTCATGACATCATATGACTAGTCACGTGGTGTTTGCAGGTTGAGATGCGTTTGGATCAATCCTTTACGTCCCTGTCCTTTTTTCTTCTTCCACTTCTTTCTATTTTCACCTTCTTAACCTATACATGGTCAAGTCCACTGCCTTCTTGCGATTAATTGCTCTGAAAGGCACCTGGATATGAAATCGATCAGACATACAATGATGCGATCGTTGTCCTCACTTTGCAGGAAACCACTTCCAATCCCTCCTCCGGTACCTCTTTTACCCCAAGACGAATCGGTGGATGAAGAGATCTGCCCAGGTTACTACTCCAAGAAATTCTACCCAGCGAATCCGGGCGAGATACTCGCCAATCGCTATCAAATCCTAGTCAAGGTCGGCTGGGGGATCTCCTCTACCGTATGGCTTGCTCGTGATATGCGGGGGTATTGTTACTTTTACTATACCTATAGCTGTTCTCCATTGCTAATGGATTGTCTAGATACCAACAGGAACCGGAAAGCGTTGTAGCGCTGAAGATAACTAATACCAACCAACATACCGCCGATGATGAACGTGAAATTGAGGAGCACATTGCGAAGACCGATCCATCCCACCGTGGCTATCTACTTTTTCGAACTTTTTCAGAATATTTTGAGGTCACCGGCCCAAAAGGAAGACATCTATGTCTAGCGTATGAGCCCTTGAGAGAGCCATTCTGGCTTTTTCAGAGGCGTTTTAAAGACGGGATGATTCCGCTTCCAATCGTTAAGACGTACATTCGTTTTCTTCTTGCAGGCCTGGATTACCTTCATACAGAATGCAGAGTTGTCCATACTGGTGTGTATTTTCCCACCAATTGGTTCGTTCGGCAATGTCAGGCTTACGTGTCTTGTAGATTTAAAACTTGAGAACATTATGGTCACCTTCGAAGATCCGGCTGTGCTTGGCGACTTCATGAATTACCAGCTCGATCAAACGATGCAGTACAAAGTCGACTCCACGGGCCGACCGGTTTATCGCTGTCACAACGAATTCGGGCCACTGAGGACAGTGAGGAATATCCTACCAAAGATTGTTGATTTTGGAGCATCCACAAGACTCGATGGTCAGGACGAATGGGGCATATATCCTATCCAGCCAGATCACTATCGCGCGCCCGAGGTCATCCTTGGCTGTGGATGGGATTTCAGCGCTGATATATGGAATCTGGGCATTCTAGTGTGTTCTACCTAGACGTGTTCCCTGGTTAGGATTGATCATAGCACTAACATCTCATCAGCTCTGGGATATCATCCAGGGCAAAGAACTGTTCCACCAGGTTCACGATCCACATGGCCATTATGAAGCGAAGGCCCATCTAGCAGAAATGATCGCCTTACTCGGTCCCCCTCCTCCAGAGCTGGTCGCAAGATCCCAATCGATGCTGGGGTATCAATGGCCGGAACGGGTGAAAACCCCGGACGGCGTGGCCTGTGAAAGTGCGGAGCAATATTTCGGTGGCCCTTTTTTCGATCAAAATGGTATTTGGAACATTCTACTTCGGTGTATAACACTGGACTGTGATTTTATCCGGGTACTAATGCATCAATAGGCAAATTTTTGCATAAGTGCTTAGTTCCGAATCGAAAGCTCGTGGATACACTCCCCTCTCTCGAAGAGAAGGAGAGAGAGAACTTCTTGTCCTTTGCAAAGATGATGCTTGCTTGGCGCCCGGAGGAGAGAAAGACGGCTCGCGAACTAATGGAGCATCCATTCCTTCGACGAACAACGGAAATACGCAGGTGATGGAAGACAGGAGAAAAGAGACTTTTTGGATACTGCAAACAACGTAGAAACGACAAAAGATTTGAGTTGAGAGATTAGGCTGGTGAATAACGGTCGACCGCGCACCTGGCTCGAGGTGGACCGTATCGTTGCCTTGTCGATAAATCTGAATTGACGCTCCTGCTGCTCGCCGTTCGCGATCTAGTATGTAAGCCACATCCTTCTTGTGAGCAGCCGCAGCCGCAGCCGATTTAATCCTTCCGCTCCGGTCTCGACCGAGACTTCCAGTTTCGGTCCTTGAGGATTGTGCTATAACAGACCTAGATAGAATTCTTCGACCCCTTTGGAAACTGCGTCGCTTTGTTTCACACGACGATGATCCGACTCATTCGTGTTTCCATAGAACTGAAAGCATCCTTAAGGCTTGACAGCCGTGAGAATATGCGCCTCTGCCTCATGCAGTGTTTCTTGTGAATGGCGATGGACTGGAGCAGTATCCTCTAGTGCATATTTCGTATGCACTCTATCTACCGACTCACATGGTCACAGTCATACCTAGGCAGCTTGGGTTGGAGGCCGTACGGGACCCTTGGAATGAGGAGACTTATATGGGTCTTATGCGGACGAGAAGGAGGACCAAATACTTTGACGATGAATTTAATATCACCGGAATCATCGACTGGGAGTGGGCGCATATAGACTCTAAGTTAGTAACTTTCAATCGACACAGTATATACCGTCCTTATCATTGTGTCTCATAATTAATTGTCGGGACTCCCAATTGGAGACGGCAGAATCCTAGATACCCTCTTAACTGGCTCTTATATACAGTAATCATTACCAGGTGGAATACCGAGACATTATTAGAGTGAACGATTGGCGATATATAGAATTTCAACGTATACATATAAAGCTGTATCACAACCTGAATCAGACTTATGATTAGTCTTATTGTACGTTTAGGTGCAGGTGCTTTCGGAATTGAACATCCTATGGGGAAACTATGAAGGAAATTAGCTGACGAGTAGAAAAAAAAAAAGAAAGAAAAACAATTATAGCACAAAAAGTGTGTGATATAGGTGTTGTGCCGGCGGGTGGTCCACTCGGCTGTGGGGTACGTCAAGGCACCGAAAAAAAAATAATTCGACAGCTGCAGGATTCGAACCTGCGCCTCCGAAGAGAATTGATATCGGATGAACAATATGAGATTGTTACCATTCGAGTCAATCGCCTTAGACCACTCGGCCAAACTGCCTAGTTAACAGACTTGCCCAACTTTTGAATACATGAGCCAAAACCTGTTCTTTACCACTATAAAAGCTTCTAGAGGCCAAAATCCATGAGCCAGCGCCATCCTTCTGGGAGGGCCGCGCCGACAGAGAGGAAATTGTAAATCTACGGTCTACGGCAGAGCAATTGAAGAAGGGCTAAAATGCTAGCCAGAAGCCAAGCCCAGTCAAAATAGCCACAGAGAAGAAATGATCAGCATCGGAATGCCTCTTCAAGAGCAACATCATATCTTTCTTTATCTTGGACCTTTTGCTCAATCAAACCAGCTGTACCCAAAATAGAGTATGACATCGTGATAGTCCAAAACTCGGGTATGTCATGGCTCTTCGCGGATTTATATTGAATGTGGTCGTAAAAGATTGTGGAAAAGGCCGAGGGGCTTGTAAGTGCGAGAGAATACCAGAATGTGCCATTCTGAAGTCCTTTTTTCATTATCGAGTAGAGATTTAAAGATTAGAAGACGGGTAGAGGTAAGGTCGACCTCGGTTTGAAATTCACAGCGAAATCAATAATCGCGTTTTAATAAAAGTAATGTTAGCGGAGATTCGAGTTGGGTGCGAGGACAAACACGAACTAAACGAGGGTGAAATGGCGTGAAGACAAGACGTGAACGAGAAACTAGGCGACAAGATCACGTTTAGCTTAGGCAAGGCTTAGTGTCTATTCGAAACTCACGGAGAATACTATTCACTGAAGATGAACGGAAAGAAAATTTGGGGTTTGAGGAAAGTAATAGTCTAGTCATAGGAGAGAGGTCGGGCTAATGGAAATAGTTAGTATTTGCTTTGATATAGGAGTAGATTCTTGAGGACTTCTTTCTCTTTATTTGCCGCTGATATTTGAGTCGATCTGGCTTTTTGGAAGTATCTTATAGCACTTCATCAAGTACTGAGTTTTGGTAGAGTCGAGTCAATGCTTGCCTTGATGCTGGACTGTATTTTGGTTTAAAACTTTGGTTTGGTGTACAATATTTCTTATATATCGGTTCATAATGGGAATTCACATTGAAAGTTCAGTTTCCACGCTGGATAGTTAGTTACTATGTTTCACAGACATACATCACTAGATATATTGCTTATTTCTTAATTGTAACTACGATCGTATGGACTTTGTGGTCTCCTCGGTATCCCAGCATGGCGAATAGATGGTGCGATTCAAACTTCCAAATAAATTAAATTGCCACAAACACTTACTGTTGCTAGAGCAAGTGCGAAACTGTACCTATTTATTTATGCGTTCGGTTTAGTGAATTGCAGTCCACAAATTGATCCAAATGATGCATAACTTAAACCAATTAGGAAATCAACCACGAGAAATCGAGGTAAAGTAAGACACTAGTGGAGATTGGGGGCCAAACCGGGGGCAAATTGGATGTGTCCAGACTTTTACATCCTGGCCCAAAGTACAAAGCACCGGTACTTCATTATTTAATAGTGTACTTAAAAGCTGACCATTTCCCCTCCTCCCTACAGCAACCCACATCCATCTCCTTTTTCGAATTCAATTCTCCAAACCAAAATGGCCCTCAAAACTCTTCTTCTGACGACATTTCTCGCTGTCACATCAGCCGCCCGGGAAGATTGTCCAGTTGGTTGGCTCCCCAATACCTACGGGGTCACCCGATGCTGTGCCGGCCATATGGTCATCGAGGGAATGGGCGAGGCCTACTGCTGCGTCGAGGACATGAGGCTTTATAAAGAAGCACTCACCAACACCGCCCTCCTATACTCGACGGAAACGGCCGACGACGATATGAACTGGACCACGGAGGAGCAAACTTGCTTCGCGACGGTTCACTTCACGGCCAGCGACTACTCAGCCCAGGTCTCATCGGCGCTCAGCAGAGCCGAATCGACCCCAACGAGCACCTCCGCGGGCAAGGTCACCTCTACGGCGACTTCGAGTTCTGGAACTAGCTCCGATGCGGAGTCTCAGACTTCGACTCCGACTACGAACGCGGCCATGCCGATTGCTACGGCGGAAGAGGTTGTGCTTGGTGGTGCAGCTGTTGCTGCTGCTCTTTTCATGCTGTGATTGAACATATGATTGGTCCCAATGTTGTTTTGACTCGGAAGGCTCGCACGTCGACAATGCAGGGACTCTCGTGTACATCAATTGTGTAAATTGAAATCTTCATTAAGCTATGGGCGTTATGCATTTAATCCACAAACAAATCTCGTTCCTGTATAAACCAGGACCACAAGGTTACATTGTGCCACCTCTACAAATGCCGAACCAATCATCGTTTTCCGAGGCTTAACACTAAGCGTAGACTAGTCACGTTCTAACTTTTTTTTTTGGGCGTTTCCTCCGGGCGCTCCGAGTGCCTATTAGGAACCCTATCGGATGCATTGGCCCTTGCGCCTTGCGGGGCACCGGATAAGCAGTCCCTTTCTGGGGCTCTTAGTCTCCGATGCCAGCCCTATCGCCGAATTCCACTTTGACCCGAGAGGGTCCGCCAAGACCAGAACGGGTTCCTACTAGGGCATTTGAGGTCATATCAAGCGAAGGCAGGTAGAGAAAGCTCAATCTAAAAGAAATTAGTATTTCTAAGTGAACATGGTATGTATGTAATTGGGAGAATTTGTTCCAAGCTAGACCTTATAGAGTCTATAGCTATAGATAGGTCGCGATTTTAGTCGAAACACTCACAGGCCTACCTTCGCCATGCTTGACGCTGATAGGAGAAACTTTAGTGCTCATGATCTCAGGCAGGTTTGCGTTGCTAGCCATGGCTAGGTTGGGTATCGCTTTTGTTGGGATAGGAGTGGGAGAAGGTTGATGGCGGAGTGATAAGCACGAAGACCCCTATCTAATTTGTCCTCGCCCTTTAATCCATGTAAGCTTAAATTATTACTCGATTGTATTTAATTTCGCTATCAGATAGCATTCCAAATTCAATTAGAGTGGGTCGGCTTGCTTAATGAATGGCATTGAATAAAACATTTCACGTTCTCATCTACATAGAATAAAAGCCTGTAAAACTGCAAAAAACGAGGAACCGTGCTTCGAGTTACCAAGAAAATCAGTCAACTCAGGGTCAGGGTTGGCTTAACGCATGGAATGAGAACTCTAAAACAAACGATCGATCCTAGTTTCCGCATCTCGCAGCAGAGGAGCTCCGCTCTTCATCTTCGTCAATCCTCCATCGGAATTCGCACGTCCTCAGCACGAGTGATAGCTTTGATGTCCGAAAAGATGTCTTCGATAGAAGAGAAATGACAGGTCTGTGCGCGTTCATACCCGCTGAAAAGCATTCCAACCACGCGACCTTCGGCTGTGTAGATGAAAGACCCGGAATCCCCAGGCTCGGCAATGCTTCGTTGCGGTGTGCCACAGATCGCATGCTCAAAAGTAGGCACAACTTTAGAGCCCCCTGGTACCCTAACGCGCACAATCACAACCTGTTTCATCTTGCTGTAGCCTCCAGCAGTGAACTCGCTTGTTCTTCCAGACTTGTAAAGGGTGCTGTTTCGTGTGAGGCGTTCAGCTGCTAGGGTCGTGTTCTTGAATGGCCTAGAGACACCTTGGTGCTTATGCCAGAATGGCTAGAGCCCAGACAATTAGCTTTGTAAGCTTCGATTAGGCAGGGGGAGAGTTCTAACATACCTTGTTATGGTGAACTAGGTCAGCTGCTGGAGGCAGACGTTCACGATCAATTTTTATTAGAGCCCAGTCTGACACACGACTGGATCTGTCTTCCCTAGAAAACAGTCGGTAGAGTCCGCTACCAGCAAAAACATATCCCATCTTTTGGGATTGGCTGTCAAGGAATGCCTGGAAGACATGCTTGCTTTGCTGCTGTATTGTGATATACTCGAGCCTTTCCCTATACCAAGTCCTATCGGGGCCAATGATTATGTCGTCCGCTCCTTCGTCAATCGCCCGAGCTCTGGCGTGGATCTTTTGGAAGCGATCATCTTGATATTCCCGAATTCTCATGTTGTGGTGGGCAATCGTATTCTGCAGATCAAACGAGGATGGCTGTTCAATTCGTAGAAGTTGCTTGGCCATCTTATCCTTTGGGAAAAGCGGTTGGAATTCCCAGGAGGCAAAGGCTATCGAGATAGTATTAGCGATATCGTTGGAGCTGTTGGAGTTAAAGTATAAACAGACTCACCTCGGTGTGCTCCATTGATATTGGCGAAGTTGGAGCGATGGTTGCTTGGGGGGTAAATGCAGTGGAAGCACGTCAAACCAAATGGGTACCATGCTGGATCATTTCGAAATTTCAGCTCGACTATCCCCCCTAGTGTCGAAGAGCCTGCTGAGCTATTCTGAATCCCAATACTGACACCTGGAAGAACGTATCGGCTGCATGCTCCGACGGGAAGCTCGGGGCCAATTTGAGGCTCCGTGCAATCCGAGTGATGATCATTCTTCATGAAGAGAACATCTATATCTCGTTCCGAATACCTTGCTAAAATGCCTTTGACTCGTCGTAAAGAGGTGACAAACGGGCCAACAGCTGACTCGAGAACGCTGACAATTAACGTTACAGGGTTCTCATTTGGCGTGGACTCAACGCCATAACGCCAGCAGCCGATCCCAGTCCACTCTTGGATATTGCACATTCTCAAAATTTCATTGCAGATACGTTCCCACTTGGCAACGATTGAGTGAGTTTCATCGACTGGAGAGCAATAAGGAGTTCGTGCTAATTTTGCATCGATCAACTCGATAGAGATGCCGGGAAACTGGGGGCTTAGTGTCGCGTGTATCTCTCTGGCTGCCTCCCGCCATCGAGTTGATTGTGGTGGTGATCGGTGAGGAAGAGTGACAAGGAGGGTTGGTATAGGCTCAGCTTCACTTCCGACTATCGAAATTCTTCCAGTTGCCTGGAGCTCGGGATCGGAGATATGGTATCTTCTTAGGATAGCCGTGACCCGCCTGTAGATTTCAAGAGTGTGGCGATCGAAACCAGTTCGCTGGTCGTAGGCACGACTAACCGGGGCAAATGTAGCAGGCAGGGAGGTAAGCACTGGCCCACCTGCACGGAAAGGGGACTCGAGAAATCCGTCGCCATCGACGTCTGAATCTCCACTCCACAGCGACATCGAAGTGGCCGAGCTGGAGGACGTGAATGCCAAAGAGTGGGCATTCGCTCGACTTCGAGTGATGGACGTTGAGTCAGACATCTTTCAATGTGATGATGAGGGATGGAAGGAAGACAGGAAAGCGTGTGGGATATTCTGAGCAATGAATGACTCAAGGTGACGGTGCCGACGTGTATGCAAAAGGATAGGGTAACCGGAGGTTTTGAGTGATGATGGTGGAAGGGGAGGAAGAAGTGAGAGATGATTGAAAATGCCCAGAAACGGTTTAGTAGTGTATCCTGAAAGAGCTTAACACGGATGATTTCCATGGTTCCAGTTTGAAGGTTATCTTCCAATGTAGATCCCTGGGTTGGTACTTCGGTACCTACTCGAGTACCTACCTTGGAGGGTCGTCAGTTATATTACCCTTTGTGGAAAATAGCAGAAGATGGAGTCCAGAATAGAAATACATACTGAGGAAGAACCTCGGAAGGAGAGAGATTGAAGAAAGATGTGAATAGAAGGAACTATCTGAGATGGAAATCAGAACTAAATGCATGTGGGGCGCGAAATGGTGCCTAGTCAACTAACAAGTTAGTTAAATAAGTAACTACCTTGGTAGCTATTCAGCTACTCTTAGTTAAGTGACTTTTAATGTTATCAATACCAGACATTATTGTGGTGCTTGTGGGCTCTGGAGTCTTTCCGGGACGACGCAAATTCCCCGTCTAGATACTTGCGTTGGCCGCCGTCAAAATTTGGATGAAGGTACATGGTTGAGCATCATCCGTTTGGCTTTAAATAACTTCATTGGCCTGTCCCGCAATGATAGACCGCAAAAGTTATGGGTCTATCAACTCAAAGCTTGCTAGTGTCGCGTTGGCATTCATACTCCGCAAATTGCCTCGGCTGAAACCCCACACTTTTACCCCATACAAAATCGACGGTTATGTGCTATGCTACACTTCGCAACAAGATCCACGGTTATATGCTACGCTGCACTCCGTAACAACATCGACGGTTATATGCATTAAAAGGGATTCGGGCTATCTTCGGTGAATTTTCATGTCTACCGATCATCTCCCCAGGTCTTGCATGCCATAGTTTGACCTAGATAGAATGTCCTGCCGGAGAGTCGGTGGCCAACAGGGCCTTTATAACCCGACGTTTCCAGCGCTGGTACATCCTCCCTGAAAATATCTATGCCTGCTTCTTTTTTCGAGTCCAAGTCCCTCGACGAGCCCTGCATTTTTACGCGGCTACATTTAACGTGTCAAATAAGCAGGAATATGTCTTTGAAGCTCTATGCAACTGTGGCATGCCTTTGCTTTGCTCTTTACAGGCTTTGCAAGTCTGGGCGCCGTCCCCCTAATTATCCCCCAGGTCCGCCAACGTTGCCAATAATCGGAAATCTTCACCAGATGCCTAGCAAGAATGGTCATCTGCAATTCCAAAAATGGGCACAAGAATACGGGTAAGCTGAAGGGATGAAGGAAAGGCTAGAGAAGGTGATGAACTAATATGATGCAATAACAGGCCAGTCTACTCCCTGATCCTGGGTACAAAGGTTATGATTGTACTCAACACAGATCAGGCAGTGAAGGATCTTTTAGATAAAAGGAGTGGCATTTACTCCTCTCGACCAGATATGTACCTCGGGCAGATTGTCAGTGGAGGTCTCCGGGTGCTTCTTATGGTAAGCAGAAATGTTCTTATCACGAACCATGCCGACGCAGGTGGTGATTTTCCCGTTGCGTCTCTCTTCTAACATGACTGACTTGGATTCCATTGCAGGAATATGGAGATACATGGCGTATGATTCGCAAAATGGTACACAACATCCTCAACGTTAAAGCAGCCCGGTCCTACGTGCCCTACCAGGATCTTGAGAATAAACAAATGCTCCATGGATTGATGAGCCAGCCTGATCATTTTATTGATCATATTAGGCGGTATACCAATTCATTGACTACCCAAATGGTGTTTGGCTTCCGAACCACAGGCATCGACGATCCCAAGTTAAAGCGCCTGTTTGAGGTATACCGGTTTGCTCTACAGCCGATAGCCCACAAAATGCTGATTTGCACCTTGTTAGGGGTTCGAAAAATTCTGTGAAGTTACGGTAACGTCAACTGCCGCCCTGATTGACTTGTTCCCAATTCTCAAGCGCCTACCGGAGTTTATGTTGCCGCTGCGGAGATATTCCAAGGAGCTGCACGAGCAAGAGAAAAACCTTTACGTGGGTCACTGGATGGATATCAAACGATCGATCAAAGCGGGCACGGTTAAGGTACGCTTTCGATTTCAGTCAATTCTTTCATGGCTTAAGGGCCCATACTGATGCGATCCGCGCCATCTAGCCATGTTTCTGCGTTGACCTACTCAAGGCCCAAGATGCTCAGGGGTTCTCAGATGATCTTGCTGGATATATCAGTGGTTCTCTATTAGAAGCCGGATCTGACACAACTGCTGCCACCTTGGTTGGATTTGTCCAGGCTATGGTCGTTTCCCCCGAGGTTCAAAAGAAAGCACAAGAGGAGATAGATCGAGTATGTGGGAATCGGCTACCTACTATGGAAGATGAGCCAAACCTTCAGTACATTCGCGGATGTGTCAAAGAGAGCATGAGGTGGATGCCTACCGATCTTCTTGGTGTGCCACATGCAGTGACCAAAGATGATGAGTACATGGGCTATCTAATCCCTAAAGATGCCAGTGTTATCTACAATGTTTGGTATAGCTCTCCCTACCCAGCAGGAGATTTTGAAAAGACTGATTTAACGTTTCAATTAACAGGTCCATCCACATGGATCCAAACCGCCACCCGAACCCGCGAAGCTTTGACCCGTCTCGCTATGCAGAGGACTACCAGACCGCAAATGAGGCAGCATCGAACCCTGATCCCTCTAAGCGTGATCAATTCGTCTTTGGTGCAGGCCGTCGAATCTGCCAGGGAATGCACATTGCGGAGCGATCGCTCTTCCTCGGTATCTCACGGATGCTGTGGGCATTCAACTTTGAGAAAGCCCGAGATCAACATGGAAATGAGATCTCACCCGATATAGGGAAGTTGAGTGAGGGTCTTTTTGTGATGCCGCAGCCTTTTCCGGCGAAAATTACTCCCCGGAGCAGAAACCACGCTGGAAGAGTCCACGATGAGTGGACTGAGTGCCAATCACTGCTGGATTCAAATATGCAGTGGAAGGAGGTCCCAGAAGGAATGGTGTTTAGTACTTACGCCCCAGATATGATAAACGAGTAAGTCTCTGGTATTTGATAATGCCGTGCACAAAGTGAGCTTGCCTGTTATTTGTCTCTACTTCAGTTGAGAGGCAGGGCAGGTGTCGAATAAGCCTGCATTTCTTCTAATCTGCCTGGGGATTTATTGCACTTTTGGTGGTATATTCATTCATTTGGTCACTTTCTCTAGTTTTTTCCACAAATGATAACATACATTTAGTATCGGAATATAAATGAAATGAGATTGAATGAAGCGTGAGAGTAGTCTGTCATGCTTTACTACTAGTACTTCTGTCTTCACGGCTTTGATGAGCCTGGTTCGATGGACAACGATATCGTCCGAGTCGAGCATTGGAAATAGTTCACCCCCTCCAACACTCGGCTTTGCAAATTTTTTGAATCAATACGGCATGTCTGAGTGTGAGAGGACGATATTTCGAGTCGCAAACGGAATGTAAACGTCTGGATTGGAACTAACTCAGCGTAGGGGGATCTAGTATCAGCGAGAGGACTCAAGACTAACTGTTCAGATATTGATGATCTTGGAAGATAATAAGACATTGCCAAGTACCAGTCACAAACTCCTATTCCTCCATCAAGGATTGATTGGTTGACAGAGCTTCGACTGTCTCGGTCGAGATCAAAATCCATTGAGGGGCAAAATCCCACTCCGTAGAGTGATATCTAGAGCGAGGGATAGAAAGGCACTTGCTCGTTCAGTGATGCTGTTGAATCAATCCGAGCCTGAAGTGACTGCGATCAACTGTGAATCTTGGATATACGATGGATATGATGGACTGAAGAAGTCAGAAAGCAGCAATATCTGTGAAATACCTCCAAGTCATCTGTTTTTCGCATTTGATGAATCATTGTTTCTGAATTCCGCCACGGGGGACCTTCCATCCGCCCGTGGGAATCCCCTGCTCCTCGTGCAGGGGGAAAAGTTAGAGGAAAGTTAAACCGATATTCAATGGAGTTTGGACTAGAAGAATTCAGAATCGAATCCTAGTCCTCTGCATTGAGCGGGGATACGTGTTTCCACTGGTTGGGGCCGAGAATGATATACTCGAATGGATTTTGACCGCCAGATTGGAGCGCACAAACTGAAGTGACGCTCGTAGCGCCCTGTCAGACTCGTATTCCCAGGTGTGTCAAGTCCAGTCAAGTCCAGTCAAGTCCAAGGGGATATGGAGATGAGGTGTGGATTATAATCGCCTCCTGAGCCACCGCTTCTTCCACTCCCCGCCTTCTCCTTACCCACTTTCCCTTCATCCTTGCCCCTCTAAACTCTCCATCTGCTGGGAGCCGGGGTCACCGTCAACATGGATCCCAACAATAATAATCGCATGAACATGAATTACGGGTACAATGACCGCAACTACAATGCGGCAAACAGCCGCGCCTATCCCACCACCCCCTCTGCTTTCCCTCAACCCATCTACCAGACTCAGGGGGCCCAGGACTACGTCGATCCCTCGAACCCAGCCTATGCGCCGGGATACTTCATGGCAAACCATTATCCTCCCCAAGCGCAGTACGCCCAGCAACAATACGCCCAACAGCAGGCCATGCAGTCGCCCCAGCCCGCCTACCAAAACCGCATGGGATACCCCAATGATGGCACAAATGGCTTGATTCAGCAATTCTCCAACCAAGATTTGAACGCCAATCGTGGGAATTTCCTCGGTCGGGTCAACCCACCTGTCCAGCGGCCTCGCACCGCGGGCGGTTCCCCCGCCCAGGGCCAGGCGCAGGCCGCACACCTGGTTCCTCCAGTGCCTCGCAGCCCCCGTCCGCCGGCGGAGAATGAGGAGCTGCAGCGTCTTCCCGATCGCTACTCGGAGAATGTACATAAACGGGGTAAGGCCGCGAAGGAACTGGTGACGGTGTTCTTCCACGAGAACATTGAACGTGCCCGGGACCGCAACATGCGGTAAGTTTTGACCCCTCGCTAGGAGGCACAACGTGGATCCTAACGATACGTCTCTTGGTAGTTCCGTCGATTTCGACAAGACCCTCCGAGACCCCAACGTGGTGGCCGACAAGAAGCGCCAGGATGCTGAAGCCATTTCGAAGAGGGAATCAGACTTCCTCCGGTTCCTGCGTACCAAAGAGACCCCGCAGAACTTCCAGACCATCAAAATTATTGGCAAGGGTGCTTTTGGAGAGGTCAAACTCGTGCAGCGCAAGACCGATGGCAAGATCTATGCTCTGAAATCTTTAATCAAGACAGAGATGTTCAAGAAAGACCAATTGGCTCACGTTCGTGCCGAGCGTGATATCTTGGCCGACTCGAAGGATAACCCATGGTTGGTGAAGTTGCATGCCTCGTTCCAGGACACGGCCTACCTGTACCTTCTGATGGAGTTCTTGCCTGGTGGTGATCTGATGACCATGTTGATCAAGTACGAAATTTTCTCCGAAGATATCACCCGCTTTTACATGGCGGAGGTCGTGATGGCCATTGAAGCTGTCCACAAGCTTGGCTTCTTGCATCGGTGAGTATTTATGGCTACGGCATGCTTTCCTTTAGTCTCTTGCCATGCTTCTATGAGCGATCAAGGTCAATACTGATCAACATGAACAGTGACATCAAACCCGACAACATCCTCCTTGATCGTGGTGGACATGTCAAACTCACGGACTTTGGTCTGTCTACCGGTGGCAAGAAGACCCATGACAACGCCTACTACCAAAATCTCCTCAAGAACTCAACATCCAAAGACCGCAATCGCAACTCTGGTTATTTCAACGATGCTATCAATCTGACTGTTTCGAACCGTGGTCAAATCAACACCTGGAGAAAGTCCCGTCGCGCCATGGCATACTCGACTGTCGGTACGCCGGACTATATTGCGCCCGAAATCTTCAACGGCCAGGGTTACACCTACCTCTGTGATTGGTGGTCTGTCGGTGCCATCATGTTCGAGTGTCTGGTTGGTTGGCCTCCGTTCTGCGCCGAGGACACTACCGACACGTACCGGAAAATCGTGAACTGGCGTGACTGCCTGTACTTCCCGGATGAGCTGGTTCTCTCTCGTGAATCTGAGTCGTTGATCCGAAGGTAAGTCATCTTCAATGGAAGGATCTGCAATCTAGACGACGGATGCTGACTCGATTTAGTTTCCTGTGTGACCCCGAACATCGCATTGGGAGCGAGGGTGGCCAGCATGGCGGCGCAACTCAAATCAAGAATCATCCGTTCTTCCGTGGAGTCGTGTGGGAGCAGCTGCGCAGCATTCGTGCGCCATTTGAGCCACGCCTCAGCTCCAACATTGACGTTTCTTACTTCCCCATCGATGAGATCCCGCAAGAGGACACTAGTGCTATCCACCGTGCTCAGGCTCGGGCAATGCCGGACTCTCAAGAGGCCGAGATGAGTTTGCCATTCATCGGATATACCTACAAGGCATTCAATGCCTTCCAGGGAAGTTAAATCCGATTGTGCTTTGAGCCCTCTTGGTCAGCAGCATGGCATGCCATGAAGCCGAGAAAGCAGGCCGGGCTTGCATCTTCCTTTTGGTATAGCATGTTTCCCGCTAGACTCGGGCCTTGGGAGTCTTTCATCTCTCACCACGAATCGTCATCAGCATATCAGCGCAATGTTCTTCAAATCATGACCCTGAGCGTTGTCTTTCGCCTTTAGTTGTCGATATCTCACGCCTTTTTGATCACGATACACTCATCCTAGCCATTTTTGGCGAGGAGCAAGAATATCTGCATTTAAGGCCGTGATTTGCATTTCATAGTTGTGCAATACAAAAGGATTTCCGTTGCCATACTTGATATACATTATTATTTGATTGTCAAAGTTTTTCTATGTGCCTGGATGGTAAATTTGAGGGAATGAAAGCGAATATCATTTTAGGAATGCCAGCGCTCGAGATCAAATTGTAGACAACGAAAGCCCAACGCCAAAGCTCCAATCCCACCACACGGCCATCATATTATCACGATGCGGGAAAGATGCCACAGCCCCAGCAAAGGTAACCAGTAAATAATCAAGTCCGCAAAGGTGCCAATCCAGGAACACCACTAAACCGCTCCTCACGCTCCGTCTTGAACATTATTTGCACCCAGAACTCCTTGCTATCCTCATCGAACCATGTCCAATACCGCCCATCACGACGATCAATCTCCCGCGCCTGAAGCTTAAACGAACAGCTCTGATACGGCTCAGCCGCAACAACCAGATACTGGAAATTCTTATCCGGCTCCTCCGCCTTCTGCTCAAACGCCGACATGAATCGCACGCGCGGCAGAACCCCAGGTGTAATCTCCTGATACTGCAGCTGGAACAACAGACCCATCTGCCGCGTCAACGGGTCCCGAACCTTCGTAATCTTGTACCCCGGTCGTCCGATCTTGATCGTCTGCTTTTTCACCTGCACGCCCATAGCACCGGGGAGAGACGAGGGATCCTGTCCCTTACCCTCGCGCTGCTCGCGTGCTGCACGTCGCGCGAGGTTCGTCTGGTGCTTCCGGCCTTGCGTGTGGGCGAGGTAGGACCCGTCGTTTTGGTGTACTGTCAGACATAGTCGGCACTCGAAGCTTCCGACATGGTTTTTGAAGAAGTAGGGGTCTTTATCGAGGTCGATTGTTTCTAGCGCGAGCTTGCGCAGACGTTCGCGACGGTCGGCGTTTGTTGCGGATCGGTCGGCGACACCGCCGCCGCCGAATTTGGAGCCTGCTCGATTCTGGGAAATGTTAGTACCTCATATATCAAGACAGATAGAAAAGAAGTCAGCTGGATGGTGCGCACCTGATAATCCATGGTGGGTTTGCTGTCGCTGAGAAGTTGAAGATGGCAAATCTGCGAGGTTATTCGGGGTTATGTAAGCGGGTTTTTGGTCTCAGGAACCAAAACTGTTTACAGGGAACTACATTTGCTTCTAAAGAGAAGAAGCACGCCAGATCGACGGTGATTGGATCTTCGCTTCGAGATGAGTGCTATTGTCGGTCAACGCCGGTCCTTCGATGGCCAGCTATGCACTGTCCGGTATGTGGGGAGTGTCCAAGGCACTACGGGTGACTGGCTTGGTGTTGAATGGGACGATCCAACTCGAGGCAAGCATTCAGGCGAGCATAAGGGCGTGCGTTATTTCACTTGTACGTACATATTGACATCTTACTTTTCATAGCTCGTCCACCCTAATACAGACTCAGGCAAGAGCTCTCTTCCCACGGCGGGGTCTTTCGTCCGCCCCTCCAGACCATCAGATCCGCCTCGAAGCTTTCTAGAGGGTCTGCATGAGAAGTATGCTTCTGAGTATGAACAGGAGGTACAGAAGAATGCATCGGATGCTGCTTCGACTCGGAGAACTATTGAAATTAGCGGCAAGGTCGTCGAAGAAGTCGGCTTTGACAAGATTCGCAAACAACTCGCCGAGCTGCAGGAACTTCGAATTGTTCTGTTAGATGGATTGCGTATCTCGGGTGTACTGCCCTCTTATGATCAGCCTGATGATCAGGTTCGCGAGTCGGCGCCCCAGATTGCAGCTACGTGCCCGAAGATCATTGAATTGGATCTTGGTCGCAGTTTATTGACTCGGTGGCGTGATGTCTGGGACATTTGCAATCAACTAAAGAATCTTAAACGATTGAGACTTGAGTTAGTTGGTCGATTTTCTTTGTGTATACGAGACTCAATAGGGATGTGCTGACTTGGTATAGCGGCAATCGCTTCCAGCCTTTGGAAGATGACTTGATATTTGGGAGTATAAAAGAGTTACATCTAGCAGAGACGCTTCTCACTTGGGACGAGGTATGTGATTGGTGAAAACAACCATCTGCTCTATCAAATTATTGACTTATTTATCAAGGTCGCTATAATCACATCCCGATTTCCAGCACTCACCACCCTTACGGCATCTGCCAATCAGTTCACCAGCATTCCCTGCTCGCTGTCAAGTCCCATCACATCTCTAACCCTCGAAGACAATGACTTCCACTCATTGTCTACACTGCGCTCATTGGCCGCTCTCGAAACTCTCGAGCATCTCTCTCTACGCGATTGCAACGTCACCACCATCAACGATACTCCCGGTTCAACCCCAGACTTCAAATTCTCACCAAAACTCTCCTCCCTCGACCTATCACGCAATAACATCTCATCATGGTCATTCCTCAACAATCTCTCCACCCTCTTCCCAGGTCTGACAACCCTCCGCATCTCAAGCAACCCGCTCTACGAACAACCACCCCTCCCACCCTCAATCGCATCCGCAGCATCAACAATAAGCGCCTCAAAACCAATGACAATCGACGAAGCCTTCATGCTAACATTATCCCGCTTCCCGCCCACCCTCCACATATTAAACTTTAGCACCATCTCCCCGCAAGACCGCTCAAATGCAGAGATGTACTACCTTTCCCTCATTGCAAAAGAACTCTCTGCCACATCGCCAGATGAAGAGCCGAGAATACTAAGTGCTCACCCCCGGTATCGGGAACTCTGTGATCTATACGGAGAACCGACCATCGCGAGAGCGACTGTATCCGATGGTTCGGGGCAAAGAATCATACATCCCCGGTCTGTAGCGGCGCGCTTAGTTCGGCTGTCCTTTCGACTAGCACGTCCATCTGATACAACTAAGATGAACCATGCCGAGAGTACTTCTGATGCGTATGTAAAGGAGATCCCTTCTTCTTTCAATACATACCAAGTCAAGGCGATTGTGTCTCGTCATTTTAAGCTGGAGCCATACTCGTTTAAGCTTGTTTGGGAAACGGATGAATGGGATCCGGTCGAAAAGACTACTGATGAAAATGCGACTGAGTGGGTGGAGGATAGCGAGGATGAGGTTCTTGCGCCGGCTGTTGCGCCGGTTTCATCGGTTGATACGAGTCGGTTTGTGCGAAGAGAAGTTGAATTGGTTAATTCTACGCGTGATATTGGGTATTTGTTTCAGGTTGAGATTGGGGAGTTGAGGATTCGCGTTGAGCCGAAACATAATTGATGAGAGAACCTACGCTGGATCGAGGAACAAGATACTGTCAAGATTGAGGACCTTCATTTAATCTGGATATTCTTTTCAACTCTCAATTGGTCGTGACCATTATGTATGTCAGGCGCCAGAATATGGAACCCGTGCAAAGAAGCGAGATATGCACAGAAGACAAGTGATACTCGTCTGGGGAAGAAGAAGGCCAAAACGCCATGTTGCTTTGCTCGCTGCCCAGTCTCCCGAACCCCGATAGAAACAGACCAGCAAAAGAACAGAAAAGAAATCGGAAATCGATTTGCAACGCCTGAACAATGATGCTTTTGCGCGTAACAAACAAAATCTAGAGATGAGAAGGATGCATTGGCAAGCGAAGTGATTACTCGCGCGCAATCCACCATGATCGGACTGCCATGCAGCAGATCCGCTTGTAGATTTGAGTAGTGCCTTTACCCTCGGCCTCTTCTTCGATGAATTTTTGCGCCACGAAGAGTTTAGTGCCAGCTTCCTTTTCGCTGGTCGTTCCGACTTTGGGCAGGTTATTGGGGAAATCGGCCCATCGTTGACCGAGGTGTCGGGCAATGGCGATGGAGTAGATGATATCGCGGTTCTCGTACGTATCCAGCAGCTGGCGACAGCGCCCAAGGGTATCATCGATCTGCTTGGCAGAGCTGGCTTCGTTGTCGTGGAGGGTCAGGAACTCGCCGAGTTCGCTCCAGAAATCCAATTGTCGTTGCATGAACTGATCCGGAGGGTTGGGCGGGGTGGCGGCATCCATGCCTAATGCACGGGACAAAGCATTATGCTCCAGGTAGTTCCAGCTGAGGAGAGCTTCAATCGCATTGAGGCGAGCTGTCGCAGCAAGCAAGTTGAAGTCTTGTCCGTACTGACCATTCTCTGCATTCGGTACTTGTCGGCAGAGGATCATACTCCTCCAAATCACCGAGGCCTCAAAGCTCTCCAACCGGGCAAGAGTGTTTCCATCGCTGAGATTCCAGTCATTAAACGCATTGATCAACGCTGAGTAGTCTGCCATCAATTGCTGATCGGCCATGAGGACTGCCAGAGCTTTTTCCGAGTACCAGCGGACTTCTAATAATTTGTCAATGGCGGGAGCATATGTGGCCAGGAACACGGCCTGGATTTCTTCAAGGCGACCGGGAGGGAGTGTCCCCACGGCATGGGGTGGCGGAGGCGCAATGCCCCTTAAAGAAAGCAAGTCATTGACCTGGAGGTTTTTCGCTGTGAACAGAAGTATGTTAGTATTGGCTCTATGAATTTCTATGATTTTCTGACGGGGTTTGTGGACTGAGTGGGAATTGGTTGTGAAAAGATCGGGGGAGCATGCGCACCTTTATAGGAAGGCTCTGAGCTCTGAGGCCGGGGATCAACTGAAGTCTGCATATTCATAGAATGTGGTGTACTGTTGGCGCCCAAGGAAGAGTCAATGGAAGCTCCGTGTTCAGGCTGATCGGTAGATGCGCTTGGTGATTCGGAATGGAGAGACGGTGCAAAAGGTTGCGAAGAGGCAGGCATGTACCCCGGAGGGGCAGAAGGGTAGGCAGGTGCCGCAGATGGAGGAGGGCCTTGAGGATTCACGACAAGCGACGGAGGAGGATTTGGAGCTGGTTGGATCGCTGAAGGAGTAGATGCTGACGGGCGAAACACGGGATCGTAGCCTAAGCAATCGCGTTTGCTCTTGACGCAATTTCTGCAGACTGGATGACCTTCGTCGCACTGGAGAAAATCAGTGATTAGTCTAGTAAACCGAGAGCGAAAAGTCGAGCCGAGGTCGTGGGTTGAGCGGGAGACGAAATAAACGATGGCGGGGTGCGGGCACAAGCGAGATCGCGCCCCGCGGAACAAATCTAAATCGCAACACTTACCTTGATTCTTCGCTTGCGACAGGTCAAACATCCGGTTTTTGTTCGCCGTTTGACTTCTTTCTTGTGCCGCGCGCTTGATAGCATCTTACTAGGGTCGCCAGGCATCGAATAACTGCCATGTTGCGGCACATTCGATGGATATCCGGTCATATACTGTCCCACGGATGACATGGGAGGCATAGGGGATCCAATTGGCGCTTGCGGCACCTGGCCATGCTGTGGCTGGTTATTGTTGCCCGGGTTGGCATTGACCGCGGAGAAGCCACCGTGATTTTGGTACGCTTCCGGACTCTGTTGCTGATAGGCTGGCTGTGGTTGAGCCTGGAATTGATGTTGCGACGGCTCTTGAGACAGCGGATGTCCTTCGGAATGATTTTGTGCGGCAGGTGGATTCTGGGCATACTGATATCCTCCGTTGGGCGCAGTGGAGTGGTGCGTTGAGCCATTCGTGGATCCTGAGGGAGGCACACTGTTTGCTGTATCCCCTGGATTGTCGGAGCCAGAGTGAGTTCCATGGTTTTCGAAAGGGCTATCATCACCGAAGCCCGAGTCCATGGTTGGAATGTCGGTCCCTATAGCTGGTAGAGATGAATCCAGAGACGGCAAAGTCGTATCAAGCGCGGGGAGCGACAAATCTGCGGCCGCGGAAGAGCCAACTGATGGAAGTGAAGAATCCCAAGATGGAATACCTCCTTCGGTCATGGATTGGGATGTATCCAATCCTGGGATGGATGAATCCATCGCAGAAAAGGATGATTCTGCCGGAGGAGCAGTGGCATTTGGCTGTTCTGTTGTATGACCCTCGTTATGCGAGTCCGCCGCGTCTGTTCCTTGCTGGGTTCCGTGCGATGAATCCAAGTTCTGGTTTGATCCGGGCGCAGGGGATTGCGGTTTTTCTGGCTCTTGTCCCGTCTGAGCAGAGGGACTGGCCGGCTCGCCCGGTTTGGGGTCCGTCTGCTCTACCATTTCGTCCAAACCACCTTGCCGGCGGCAACGTGCTTTTGATCAATCTGTTGAGTAGCGGGGCGAGGAGCTATAATCGTGTTCACGTATCGCGCCCGTTGTGTAGGCTGAGTGTAAAGGTCAAGGAGCGTGGGGTTCGTCGCTGAGTAGAAGCACGACACCAGATCGAGCGGGTTGAGACGTGCAAATCATTTATTCCCTATGGTCTAGAAAGACCGCAATGCGTTAGCCTACAGTTTTTGACTTGGTCATAACAAGTCAGTCCTCAACAAATCTCGTGCAGAGGATGTCAAAAAGGAGACCCAGAGCCCCCGAATCACGCGCAGTTTACGTCGAAAGCCAATATACTCAGAGCCGTCACTTTCTCGCGACGGCCTGTGGTGCATTGAGCGGCACCAGCAAACCTCGACAGTCGAAAAAGTTGTTGACGACGTAATATCGAGCACAGCTCCATTGCAAACCACCATGGCCAAAAGAAGACCAGATCAAAAGCCAAGGCTGAGAAGTCTTCTGTGCCATTTGTCGTCCAGCCGATCGAGGGTCGCTTGTCGCATTCTTCGTCCTGGACCCTCCGACAGACTTCCCCGCTCAATCTCACATCGGATCAAACTCGTGTCGCATGGTTGAGTAAAGAGGTCCCGATAGCAATCAATTCAAAGGGCTTCACGGCATCGGTGTTGAGAAAGTGGCTGTAGGGTTTCTGCGCACTGGCAAGGCGAATGCGACTCGGGGGCTCAGGCGGGCTGGTCGAGCCGGAAAACGCGCGAATGCTTCAAAACGAACACACTCACCTGATCAAGATACTCCACAAAGAGAGGTTTAGACAAATACACGAGTCGCGGTGGGAAACGTGTGGGTTCGGGGGATTCGGCGGCGGACAGGAAGAGATGCGCGAAGTTGGAGGAACCAAAGGAGCTTTCCTTTCCGGCGATTCAAGTCTCCGCTTCGACGCCGAAAAAAAAATTAGAGCGGCAAGTGTATACACAACACCACTACACAGTCAAAGGACCAGGTATAATTTAACTATATTTTGAAATTGGAAATTTTTCATGTCAACATCCAATTTGTCTTATCGTAAGTGTGTCAACAATATTTTATAGTGCCCTCCATTTACGATCCGAACTGCGCGAGCACAACACGCTATCCCAGCTTTGGTTAATATTGAATATTTCTTTGATTGTATGAGATTGAACTTCTTGAAATAAGGACTTGATTGGCAAGATATCAAATGAAAATCATATAGCTCCCAAGTAATGCCTATCGTACTATACTAGCCTACGTAGTTGAATGAGAGAAGAATGACATATCTCTGCTTACCGCTATGCCTAAGATATATCATACCTAAATACTAGAGAGATTAGCTTCTAATATTTATATAGGCACACGAGCTATTGTCCAATAGTCCAGGTTAGACCTTATGTAGTCTATGCGAACAAAGCACGGCCCAGTATAGGACCAAATATGCATAATTGTCTAAGAATATTGCTCCAGATGATCTGTTATCTCAAGGCCTAAAGTTGAAATTTTATCTCCTACCTAGTTAGTCTATCGAAATGGTCTCCCGAGGTCATTGTATTGCCTTGATTTTGCCTTAATCAGACCAAGAGACGTATGCCCAGCGTCAACCGCATTGATGGTGATTCCTTTGCTATGCACACGCTGGACATTTAAAAATCTCTGCATCCTTCCCTGATTGCTGAAATTCTCTCCACTGGATATGCCATGTATGCCCTAGTGAAGATAGTCGAGAGTAGTGAATGTACCGGTCACGACAGTTCTCGAGCGGGCTGGATTCAGCGTTTAGCAAGTCATAGCATCAATTTGTTGCAACCAAACGTTTGCAGAATGACTTGCATAGGTATCGAGCAGTGAAGCATTTCAGAACAACATAGCTCGAAAGCCGAGGTAACGTGTAGCAACACTGATTGAGGTCACGACTATAAGCTGCAAGCCCGATGAATTGAGCATGCCATACCCACAGGTGGAAATATTGGGTAAGGATAATGATTCCGGTCGTGTATATCACGATGAAGCTCATCGTAACAACATAATATTAGCGGCAAACTTATTTCCTGATGGCCTTTGGCTTGCGCTTCTTGAACACAACACCCGAGGCCTCCTGACTTTGCGGTTCCTCCTCAGTCGGAGGTGCAGATATCCCACTAGGCTCTTCAATTTTGACTTCCGTCTTGACCTGGGTGGACTCGACCGCGTCATTGGCCTTTGTGTCGCTTCCTTCGTCTTCTGCCTTGGCCAGAGATACGGGCTCGGGCTTTGTATCTTCGGCACTCGGTTCTGAAGCGACAGTTTTCGTCTTTTTGATATCTTTCGTAGAAGCAAGTAACGCGTCCAAATCTTCATCATCGTCCTGTGCACCGGGGTACGTTCTCGTCCTTGAACCCCATCCTTTGCTCACAGATTGCTCTGGAGCATGTTCCTCCTCCTCTTCGTCTCCCTCGTGTTTTCTTTTGCGCACACCAATAGACTTGGTAGCACCCTCCACACCCTGCGGCTCAATCTTAGTCTCGGAGACTGTTTGCCATTCTCCAGCCAGAGCCATATCCGCACGGTATTCCTCAGGGACAGCGACTCCCATTTCAGCCAGCTGCGCCATTTGCTTCTTTCTTTCCTCAGCACTAACAGGTCCTGGTGCCTGTTTTTTAACCGGGGCGGCAGGACGTTTTGAAGGGGCCGGGGCGCTGTCTTTCGCCGTTGAGGATCCGCCACCGACGGCTTGTCGCAATCGCTCAACTTCGCTTTTCGCTCGTTGTGTCTCTCTTTGCTGGCGATCATTGTCCTTGTGGATTTCTCGCAGGAACCGTTTCAAGCTGCCTTGGTGTTTGGGGCTCGCTTCATGCTGGCTTTTTTCGAAGGGTGTGTCGCGGATGAAGATCTTGCATTGTTTGCACCAGAAGCGTGGCTAGAGCGATTATGTTAGAAGGTAGACACGAAATTAAAGTATCAGAATCGACTCACTGCTGACTTCCAGTATTCGGCCATGGTGGTTGTGCTGGTTGAAGTCGAGGTTGGCGCAAGGCGATAAGATCCCAGGCGATCGGTCTAGTCCCAAAGTAGAAATGCTCGTCCATACATGTCACTATTTACTCAATGTTACTTCTTTCTATAGCTCGACACAACAGAAAGTCAAACGGGACATTGCTTCCTTCGAGGCTATTTTTAAGAAGCTACACGCAAGATGTTTTGATAGTATTCTATATTGCACAGAATCTATGAAATATATACAAGGTCTATCTTCATAGATGTCTAGACTACCTAGGTACCTTGGCAACCAAGTTCCATTACAGGTCTGCTTGTTCCGGGACAGGACTCTTCAGTTTGCCTGTTTGAAGAGCAAGACGAATATTGTCGATGGTCCATTCTTCCATCGCAGTTTGCGTCTGAGATTGAATCAGTTGATATACTTCACTCGCTGAATCCGAGCGACTCACCTCCTTTGTCCAAGTGCCCATATGAGGCACAAGCATAACATTTGGGTTGCGCACCAGCCCAGGGTGAATCTTAGGCTCTTCCTCAAACACATCAAGACCGGCAGAAAACACCTTGCCCGCATCCAGAGCTTCCACAAGCGCTGCCTCGTCCATCACAGCGCCACGGGCAGTGTTGACAACGACAACTCCATCCTTCATCTTGGCAAACTCATCCTTGCTGATGATGTGATGGGTATTTTTCTAAAACGAATCAATCAACCGGACTTCGGACTTTTGTAAAAGATCATTTCGTTCGAACCACTTACATTCAATGGCAGATTCAAACTGAGCACATCGCTGGTCGACAGCAACTCATCAAAAGTCACATACTGGGCTCCGTCGGAGAGATCATCGCCCAACTGACGGCGATTGTGATAAATGACCTTCATACCGAAGGCTTCAGCCTTCTTTTTCAAGTTACGCCCAATACCGCCCATACCCAAGATTCCAAGGACTTTTCCTTGTGGATCATGGCCCAGAGGCGGAGCCGGCTGACCACGCCACTTGCCCTCGCGCAGAGCTTGCATACCCGTGTTGAAATTCCGCAGAGCACCAATAATCAGGAACATATTCACATCGGCAGTAGCGTCGTCCACGGCAGTGGGTGTGTTCGAAACTCGGATTGGGGGATTGCGTGCACTGCATGCATGGACATCTACCTGATCATAGCCAGCACCTATCGAACGAAGCAAATGAGCATACTGAACAGTATCCACCAGGTGAGTCTACTGCTGAACATACCACAGTGCGCCAGGTACTTGAGCGAGCTCGGCAACACGTTCACAATCTCTTCATCGACAAGGCCTGTGATGCTGACGGATGGGAAAGTGCGGAATGCTGCGACGACACCATCGAACTTCACATCTTTACACTCCTGGATGAATGCGTTTCGATTGGTAGCATCGGGCTTGACAAGTTCTCCGAGTTCGCCTAGCGAGTTCCATGAGGCGTGAGCACTATTTCAACCGATCAGCATCTTTCTGAAGATGATACTCTTCCGAAGAACACACTGGTCAATTCTCCCAAGAAGGAGAATCTTAGGCTTCTGCGAGGCCATACTGACGGAACGCGCTTGCGCAATCCTACGTGATACATTATCAGCTCGATCATTGACATCCATCAGAGAGATATAGGCCCAGATACGCCAGACAGAAGATTGTGCACCACGTACCGATAGCAATTATGAGGGGCAGCCCGGAGATGTCCGGTGAAGCGAGCAAGTCTGCGAGTCGCGGCCACCTTCAAAAGCAGGAACCCAGACAGAGGACGAGAATGTGCTATGCGAGCGAAACTATACCAACCGGAGACGGGGTAATTGCGGGTATGAGAGTTATAGAAGACATGAAGCATCGGCCGAGAAGAAAAAGGCCCCACGCGCTGGTTATCTCGGAGTTTCCCCGCAATGAGTGGGATGTACCGCAGTCTTACGAATCAAACGTCCACGATAGGTTTTGTTTTCATCGGGAGTACTCCCGACAGTCGGATAATAGCGAGGATCAAGTGAGATGCATATATATAGACATAAATAAAAGATTTAAGAGAGATTAGTCGAACTATGTAGGTTGGTGCTGCCCAGGTGCTTCTGCGAGATGCGCCCCGGCAAAACGTAGTACTGTCGGTAAATCCGATTTCCATTATCCGGTCGATATAGGTATTGAGGTTACGTATTAGTGCAACAAGTTCCTGGTGTTGTCCATGGAGCATTGGAGTATCTGGACCTAGTATGAAGCCCGAGTGCAGTTGCTAGTAATACATCAAGGTACAGCGATAGCAAATGCCTATCAAATTCTTCTATTTACCCTTCAATTAAAACCCGAGTCCAGTCAAATTTCCTCCAGCGCTTCTTGAACCCATCGGTTCTCCGGTCTGCTCCACGGTGCCAGCGACCTTGACGCTTGATCACGTCCGGGGCGACGTCGAGCATCCCCCCGAGAACCTCTCGTGCAAATAAATCTCCTCGAGGCCAGCGGTTCTCATCCTCGACGATGTGACCCAGTCCACCATCAAGTTCAAACCAGACGTGAAAGTAAGGCATTTCCTTCACCAATGTTCGGCGGAAGGCAGATCTGCCCATTCCTTGCTTGGCATTCTTCAAGGTGTCGATGAGCTTGCGATGCTGAGACCACTCGGACTCGGCACTCAGAATTGCTTCTCTGAAGAATGCGGGAGAGGTCTCTCCAAGGCTGTACGGCAAAGGAACCGCTTCCATGGAAGCGTGTCGCTTGCGCTGTGGTTGGGCTGCGTTCTCGTAAAAGATCACATCCCGGCCTTGGTCGTGATACATGCGAGTCAAGCTCTTCATGAAGTTGCGGATCTCTTCCCACTCGTCATCATCACACTCCATGAGGTTGGTACGATGCTGAATGGGGACGATCGTGGCACTCCCCTCACTAATCTCGGGTTCGGTCGGGAGCGTGAGATACACCCTCGTCGCTAGAGACACAACAGGTGCAACTGGCGGGGTGTTGGTATCCTCATGATGGCAAAGTGGGCAGTTGTCCAAGATTTTGTTCATTCGTCGGAAATCATTAATAGTGGCACTCTTAATGTCAATCTCAGAGCGGTGCACTCTTTTAGCGAGCTTGGAGGCTTGATCGTCCATGTATTCCAAATCGTTCTAGAGACACGTCAGGGAGATCGAAACGGGGGAAAAACAAAAACCTACCTCGAATTTTCCATCACGCGCAATGCGCTCTGCTAGCCGTTGTCCCTCGCCACCCAGCTGGCCTCGAGTCTTTCGCTCCTCGCGAACCATGTCTTCGATACTCATATCTTCATTGTCTTCAACTTGGCCCCTCTCACGTCCTCGCTTTGTATCAACCGGTTTGACTTCATTTCTTGCACCAGCCAACATCCTATTATGCTGGACATCAAGCACCACAACGTCGGATTCCTTGCGATTGGACATGGCTGCAGCTGCAGCGTGGTACTGCTCCTCGAGGTCAGCGGCATCGGGTGCCTTTTTCAATTTCGCCTTCATCATCTGCGCCTTGAGGCGGTTCAATGCTGTGAGATCGAGATGCTGTGTAGTCCTAGCCGGGGGTTCGGCTTGCAATGTTTGACCCTGGCCTTGCGCTTTGAGCTCCTCTGCAGGGTCCCGAACGTGCTCCTCTGGACCCCTGCGAATTTCATTTTGTAGCTTTCGCTCCTGGAAGAGTTCTCCACTGGGTTTATCTTTGCCCACGTAGGACTCGCCATACATCTTGCGGCGATCCACTTCAGTTTCCTCTTCTCGGGCTTCGTCAAACGATCGCAGATCACCATACCGCTCAACGGCAACCTCCTCCACGGACCTGCCGCTTTCCTCAGCTTCCCGATAGATTCCTTTGAGTTTGGTCATTCTCCATTGGGAGCCCGAGTCCCCGAATGTGTAATCCACCTCGTGTTGCCCAGGTTCTTCATCAATGTCTTCGAGAGTTTTGCCTTCGTTGAGGTCACGAAGATGACTATTAAGCTCTTTGTTGTGAATCTTGAGTTCATAATCTGCCTGGAGCATTTTTGGCTTCGAGGACTCCTCCAACTGTGTAGTCTGTGGCCGATGCACGTAATCGATATCCAGCGCGGAGGGAGCTTCCATCCATGAATCTCGCTTGAGACGGCTCGGTTCCTCTTGAACTATCGTTTGAGGAGCTTGCGATTCGCTGTCATGCTTGCCGGAGGGGTTATGCCGACGTTTATGATCCCGATCATCTCCGTGGTCGGTGGAGTGACGCGACCGCTTGTGCCGGTGGCCATCGTCGTCGCGGTGCCGTGATTCATGGTCTCGGTGATTTCCACGATCGCGCGATCTGGATGAATGTCGCCGATGATTGTGACTGGAGCGATGCGAGCGGTGATGTCCTGAATGCTCTCTGCTGCGGTCACGGTGCTCTCGGTGTCGATGGCGTCGCTCCTTGTCACTTTTCTCTTGACGCCGTTCTTGATCCTCTGCCAATGATTTCTCGAAATCTTCCAGTGTCATTGTGTCCCTCCTGAAGATTGGGTGTTCTGGAAGGGCGTGGATAGTGAGCTGCAAACGCGAAAACCGAAATGACGTTTGGCGTGGCAGGCGGTCCGGGTGCAGATCTCCGAATCCCGCGACCATAGAATTTACTTTGGCACAAGACTTCGTTAAGTGCACAGTATCACTACTACTACCAGTTGATTCTTCATTTTTGAAACCAGACTAATGTTAGTATACTCAGAGCTGTTCAGGAGACCATTCAGTTTCGTGTGTTAAACCTAGTTGTAGTCAATTCAACTAGTTATTACAGTCTTGTTTGAGTCAGCAGCATAGCTTTATAGCTGATCAAGTATGGTTTGAGATATAGCCTCAAAGTCCCACGAGAATTTCTATGTGTTATGATGAGATAACTCTTTATATGACAATACTTCAAAAGAATATAACCCATGATTTCCGTATACGGGTAACCACGCTAAACCGCATTGGGCGAGTGGGGTGTTGTACTGCAACGAGCCAAAGAATTCCCGCGAAAAAAAAGAGCTTCGATTCATCACGATCTTACTACTTCTGCACGCATTTGATCTCACGGGGTTTCTAATCTCAATTCAAACCTTCATCTCTGTCTAGACACTGACCACGTCAAACTCACCATGGCGTCTCCCGTGTCCGTCGTCTGCGTGGGCATGGCAGGTAAGGCGATGGGACTTTCATAGATGCCGCGGAAGATCAAAAGCTGACTGACAACGCAATACAGGCTCTGGGAAAACAACTTTTATGCAAAGAATCAATTCTCACCTGCATTCGAAGAAATCCGTTCCATATGTGCTGAATCTCGACCCCGCCGTACACTCGGTGCCCTTCGACAGCAACATCGACATCCGTGATTCGATCAACTACAAGGAAGTCATGCGACAATATAATCTGGGTCCTAATGGTGGAATCTTGACATCTTTGAACCTATTCGCCACCAAGGTTGATCAAATCATCTCTCTCCTCGAAAAACGCACTGCTCCGAATCCGGATAACCCCGCCGCAAAGCCCATCGAGCATATTTTGGTTGATACCCCTGGCCAAATTGAAGTCTTTGTGTGGAGCGCATCAGGCAGTATTCTTCTAGAGACTCTCGCGTCTTCTTTCCCGACTGTCATCGCATACGTGATCGATACACCGCGCGCCAGTTCGACCAGCACATTCATGAGCAACATGCTCTATGCATGCAGTATCCTCTACAAGACTAAGCTCCCGATGATTCTGGTTTTCAACAAAACCGATGTCAAGGATGCCGAATTCGCTAAGGAGTGGATGACCGACTTTGACAAATTCCAAGAGGCTCTGCGCCGGGAAGAGGACTCTGGTGCCTTTGGAACGGAGGGTGGTGCCGGTGGCTTCGGAGCTGGCAGTGGATATATGGGATCGCTTTTGAACAGCATGAGCTTGATGCTGGAGGAATTCTATCGACACCTGAGCGTGGTGGGCGTGAGTTCCATGACGGGCGATGGCGTCGACGAGTTCTTTGAAGCGGTGGAAACCAAGCGTCAAGAGTTCAATCGAGACTACAAGCCCGAGCTTGAACGTCGGAGACAAGAACGCGAAGAAAGCAAAGCCTCTGAACGGGAAATAGAACTAGGCAAGCTCATGAAAGACATGAATGTCTCTGGATCGGGCCGCAGGGAGCGCAAGGGTCCCGAAACGGGACCGGAGACTGTCAGCGAGGCTGAAGATGAAGAGGAAGATGAAATCATCAAGAGAGGACTAGCCGATGGGGAGGATGATAGTGAAGAGGACTACGAGGCACCACATGCAGGCGATGATGCCGGTCTCTCCCATCGGTATCAGCAGGCCCTCGGTAACTCTCAAAATCTTCCTTCCGATCAGGACAACAGCTTCACTAGGTACTTGCGTGCCAGCAGTATGAACCAGTGATGGGCTTTGGTCATCCTTGGAGTTTTGATTTTGACATTGGAGTTGAGGTATAAAGGCAGTTTTTTGGTCCCTGTATCGGAATCGCATCCACGAATCAATTTATGAATTACGAACCTATCCCATTTTTCAATTTTCACTCCAATAGTATGCTATAGACCTTCTTCCCTTCATGATGCAAACGAGACAAAAGGAACTTAATGACGTCATTGTATATCGCAATCGAAATCGAGTGTGGAATCGAGCTTGCTTCCTCTTTCACTTCAACGTCGACAATACCTACCGAACTCCAACCTGATAGCTTCATTCCACCAGCTGATTCAAAATGGACGTACGTGTATCATTGAATCTATCCTCAGTCCGAGAAAACCCGCACGGAACGGACTCATTCCGAGTGGAAGCTGCTTGATACTGGACGCTGACGCATTTGTCTCTGAAAAGGTCTTTCACACCTACACTTACTCCACAGCTGCATGGCTTTCATTGCAAAGCTTGCCCTTGATTGCTGGCCCCGGCATGCTTATAGCTATGCTAATCAATGAGACCCGGCCCGCATCTGGTACTATCCCGAACCGTCAATTGCCGGAAGAACTAGACTGACTTCTCCAGATATCGAGGTTTATCTTGCGCGCTGCCTGGGATTTAGTCTAATCACGATCGCCGTTTTGACAGTCATGCTGACTGGTTCCATTCCTCTCGGGTCTACTACGGTCTCGGAACCCGTCACCACCGAGGAATCCGATCCGAAAGCTCCCTATGCCGTGCCAACTCTGGTAGTAACTTCGGTGTTCCACGCGGTTTCTGCATTTTACGCCTACACTTGGTTTATCACTGGTGGACAGGGTGCTTTTGCCGTTGGGGTAGCTGGTAGCTCCGGCCTGGCGGCTATCGGGCTGTGGTGTGTGCTCTTTGCGAGCGACAATGGCAAAATTAGTCGTCGGACTGGTGCTGATAAGAGAACGACTGGATTTCCATTTGCGAACTCGGAAGCTGCGAAGAAGCATGAGGGTAAGAAAGGGATTTGAGATGCATTTCTGCATCGCGCGATAAGCTCAGGTTCACGAAGAAATACGCGATAACAAGTGAGAACGATGAATTTTTGTGCCATTAGCCTCCCATGCTGAAAACGTGATGCAAGAAATATCTGTCAATTAGAATATAAAAGATGTAGAGGAAGTACAAGAGGAAAATCCGGCTGAGTCACATTCTCAACTGGATCGATTTGCGGTGCCGCTTCAACCGGCCTCCCTTTCTTCTCCGCACAGGCAAAAGCAGCGTGCGTCTTTCCCCACAGAAATGGAGTCGAACTTGCAGCGGCCTTCGTCTCCTCGAATGTCGAATCTCCCTATCATTGACCAGAATTCCGCCTTAACCGCACACCTCGGCCCTTTTCAACCGGCTCCGCAACCGTTCGCGCCCTTTCGCACCATTGACCATGTTGGGCCACAGCCGCCCCAGAACACAATCCCGACGCAAGACGCGATCGCGCTAGATACTAGTACGCATGAAGCTTCTCACCATGGAGTGCCATTGCTGCAGACAGCAGAGCAACCTTCTCAACATCCCTTCGATGAGGTCCAATCCAATGTGTCAGACTTTATGAGCTTCACATCACAATGGCCCGGTCTGAAGCTGAACCCAAACCCGCCGAACTTGGAGTTTTGGAGAAATAAACTTTTCAATGTGGATGAAATGATCACACTGAGTGAAGAGCAGTATGCTATTGCAGTCCACCTGCCTGACTTCAAAGTACACTGGTAGCTGATATGCTGGATCCGTAGATTCCATACTTACTTTCCCCATGTCGACAATGTTTACTCCCGTCGCTCGAGCCAGCGACAAAAGCGCAGACCATTTGTGTCTCACTACTGGGATTGTCGACTGAAAGGCCGGCCGCCAGGCACTCCCAAGTCCGATGACCCAACCAAAAAGAAACGCAAGCGCACGGCGAGAGAGCGAGATCTTTGCGATGTCAAAATCAAGATTACCGAGTACCTTCCTGGCTCCATGGTTGCAGATACGACTGGTGGGTTTGAGACTATGTCGACCGAGCTACTGCCCGGATCCCATACTTTGTATCCGACCCAAGGGAATCAATCTTTCAACGTGCTCACGCCAGAGTCAATACTTCCGGAGGGTCATCCTGGGGTAAATGGTGAGAGATATTTTACTATACAACGGGTGAACGGGAATGGTGCCAATGGTAAAAGTGATGGCGTTGGGGGAGGTCACCGGCACACACTCGAAGAAAGCGACCGAGTCAAGAAGAACAGCGTCCAGCGAATGCTCTTGAGGGAAGATAAAGAAAGGAAAAAAGCCATGGTATGTCTCGAATCTCTTCTACTGGGGAACTATTAAAGGCTTGGCAACTCCCCGCAAAGCTACGTCACTGCCGATGTCGCGTCCCACTGGTTCATTTGCATCATTTCTCATTCCTTCGATTGCAACTTATCGCCCTCTAAACAAACGTCCATCTCTAACATTTGTTTGTTTCCAAGTATCGAGCAATGGCCGACTCAGCGCAACCACAGCAAAAGAACTACCACACCAAGGCGACAGGCCAGGCTGCCACCACCGCAATTAACCATTCGGCTGAGACGAACCTCAAGCTTTATGGAAGCTGCTTTTGGTAAGTCAGTTTCATAATTGCATGTATTCATAATGCTCTATGATTTAAAAGTGGCGCGCTAACGCCATGGTTGAAGTCCGTTCGTGCAGCGCGTGTGGATTGCGCTGGAATTGAAAGGCATTCCATACCAATACATTGAGGTCGACCCTTATAAGAAGCCCCAGTCTTTGCTGGAGGTCAACCCACGGGGACTTGTCCCAGCATTGCGACATAACGATTGGGGGTGCTATGAAAGCAGCGTGCTCATGGAATACGTATGGCTTTCGCCAACATCCTTCAACCATTTGCCTTGCCATGCTGACAAAACCGATAAAGCTCGAAGATTTAAATATCGGCACGCCGCTTTTCCCGACAGATGCGAGGTTGCGCGCACATTGTCGATTGTGGGCAGACCATGTCAGCAAGATAACCACTTCATGCAATGGTAACCGCTGACACATCACAGATCAATCGAAACATCGTCCCGAACTTCTACCGGGTGCTGCAAGAGCAGGACCAAGAGAAACAGATTGCCAATGCGCAGGAACTCCGCAATGCATTCAACCAGCTGATTGCGGCAGCACATCCACATGGGCCCTTCTTCATGGGGTCGCAGATCTCATTTGTAGATATTCAAGCTGCGCCGTGGGTCATCAGGCTCAGTCGGGTGTTGAAACCCTATCGTGGATGGCCCGACGCTGAAGAGGGAAGTAGGTGGGCACTCTGGGTGAATGCTATCACGGAAAACGAGCATGTTCGAGCAACAACAAGCACTGATGAGCTGTATCTTGACAGCTATCAGCGTTACGCCCGTGAGTAGCCTCTATGACTGAACGTGACGTCTACCGTCGAAGCTGACCGTGGTCTTTCGAATGTCAGAGAATCGCCCGAATACCTCTCAAGTTGCGAAAGCAATCAACTCGGGCCGTGGCCTGCCTTGATTTGGACTAGGTTTTCGGAAACAAGTTGAGGTATGGTGCTTGCTCAAGTCCGACTTGGCTGAATTCAAAAGCGACCGATGGCCACCGAATTGAGGGACCAAGAGATCAAAGACCAAGATGGCTGGCAATTGCCTATCGGTCATCATGCCAATTGATTTTTTGAAGCCAATAAATGGAAAACCCAAACTTTCTGTTGTCGCTTTCGGGTCCAATGGCGGCGGACTTGTTCAACATACCTCGATCTGGAAGACTCAACACCACGTAGGCTCAAGGCACTTAGCTAGCTCGTGCGCCTCTATTGCCAAATTTAAATCCACCTCTTCCACTTGCATCAGGGCCTCGTGGGCTGCGAGTCGGCTGTTGTAGAAATTGCTGCTTGTCCGGATCAGACCGATTCTCCTGTTGACGATCTCGCTTTTGTAGATGAGGTGCATTTCCCTTGGCGGGACTGGCTGGATCGTACAGATGTCTGGATTTGCTCGATGCCGACGAAGAATCTCTCTTTTCGCGATAGTCTCTCCCACCACGACCTTTACCCTTCCCTTTGCCGTCTCCGGAGTGGTGTTGTCGAGGCGGGGTTGTACTTCCCGGCGACGAAGCGCCAGAGGTAGTAGCCGACGGGCTGCCGAAAAGCCTCTCGCGCACCTCCTCATATTTTCGCTGCTTCTCCTCGCGGTTCTTGAGTGCTATTGCCTGACGCTCCTCGGGCGTCGGTTCAGGAGGCTTGTTGTCTTCGTCCGAATCGCCGTCTCCATCTAGCCTTAGCTGACCCACCCCGCTTGTTGCGCCATCCAGGGAAGAGGTTTGGCGTGTTGCAATCTGTGGCCTTCGACTGAGCAACGTGACTGCTGGTTTGATGTCCTGCTTGAGAGGTACATCGGCGCGGGACTCCATATAGTGAAACGTTTGTGGGGATTCACTGCCATGGCAGGACTTGAATTAGAATGAGAGCCTTAGGTCTGGGACAACGCATCAAGTACATACGCTTCTGCCCATAGCTGACGGTTAAACTCGGCTTGCTCTGCCCTTCGCTGGGCTTTGGTGACTTTGGATGATAATTTCTTTTCCTGCGGCGGGGTCGGCTCAGTCGCTAGCTTCTGTAGACAACATAATATATCAGCAAACTATGAAAGAAAATGAAGCGAGGACCACCGATCCTGCAATTGTGGGTAGCAAATGGACTTGAAATCCTACATACATCGGCTTGGGACTCCCAATCGTCCTCCCAGACATCGGGGACCCCGGGTTTTGCACTCATGGTCCACAGGAGAGCGGTTGAAATGGGAGAAAAAACAAGCAAGGAGTGGAAGAAACTAAGAAAATGCTCCAATTCACAGCAATAATGCGATATGTCCGGGTGTAAATAATGTCGAGAATGATTGTAGGAAAAGAAAATTCACCGTCTTGGGCCACCGCCTGCGTCCCATTGGCAGTACATGCTCCGCTCTCATCGCTAACACTCCATCTGCTCTGACCCCGCAAGCTTGAGCCTCTTCCCTATAAAACTAAGACTATGGCCATTGGTACGTCACTTCCCTCTTGACTCCTCGATACTCCTCGTTTGTGGACTTGTCACCCATCCACTTGAGCAACACCAAGCTCCTGTCAGCCCGTTCCGGTCTATCGTTCTGAATATCGTGCAAGTAACTAATGTTTTTCAAGATTCTAAAGATCCAGACGGTGATTCTGAGATGGCATCATCTGTCGATTCGGTTCCCACGGGCTCCGAAAGTGCGCATGAAGGTGCACGTACCCCAACCCACGCCCAAGTCACCTCGGCTGCCGCCGCAGCCGCAGCTTCAGAGCTCTCGCCGCCAGGTTCCCAGTCGCAAAGCATTCCTGGAGTTTCATCAACAAGTGGACCAAAGTCTACGGAGCTAGATATTCCACAAGTCCCTACAAAGGGCTCAGACAATCCCACAATAGCTTGGAAAAGCAAGCGTTCCATGGAAGAATATCAACGAGCAATGGACCATGTGATTGATAAGGAATTCAACCTGGGTATGTGATTCATTTCTACACATCTATGCTAAATTGATGACTGACTGCCCGCAGATGAGTTTGGGGATCCTTTTGACGAGCGTGACATGGCGTAGGAGCTGTTTTGACCTATGATGTTGGCTATGGCACCGGGATACCCCATGTGTCTGCCAATATTGATGATATGAATGATGAGATATGATCTTCTTTTACCCCTTGGCACCGGTATGATCGTCGCTTTGCCTTGTATAAGAGCTTCATTGACTCGTGGCCTTTTTTTAGCAAGTTCTACCTGGTCGTTGGAAATCGTTTCAGGATCATTGAACTTGATTTGAGACTCGACAGAAAACTTCACACAATTCCTCCAAGCTTGGAATCTAGTACTTCTGAGGAAAATTCTGAGCTACCTATCAGGCTCTCGATGGCGAGGTATTTCTAAGCGAAGTGAATGCCTTCTTTAACTCTGTTCTAAGAGTCGAGTTTTAAGAATGAAACTTTAAGCTTGCAATATGATCCGGGATCACAGCAGGCTACTTCTGTTTTACTTCTATTCATTCAACCCTTAGAGGTCAAACTATATATATATTCCTATTGCTCTTCAAGATAGTAACAAGTGGATGACAATGATACTTTTTCTCAACTATCAAATACCTATCTGCCATTGCAATGTTCTAAAACGATTCTTGACAATTAACCTTAATACACTCAACAAGTTTAATACTGTTGATTTTCCCGCGCCAAAGCGGAGATCAACACCGCCTTTAGGCAACTTTTCCTTAAAAATCTACATCTTAGCCTCATCATCACCACAATTTTCACCTCCCTCATGTCGACATGGGCTCTAAATCACCCGATAATGATAGTCACACGGGCGGTAGTAAGTCATTTCAATCTCGCCAACTAAATCCTAGTCGAGCAGCACTCACTCTATACAGATGAGTCGCCCGGCTCAAACAAAGACAGTACTAGTGGCGGGGAGCCGCGAGGCGTACACTTGTCTCGAGATGGTGACAGCAGTCTGGGTGACGATGGCGGAGATGACGACGATGATGACAAAAAGACCAGCGCTGCTACCTTGCCGCTGACATCTCACACTGGAACGACAAATGTTCCAAAGACAAAAAAGAGAAAGAAGTCTAAGAAGAAGACTTCTGGACTCAAACAGTCGTCACCACCTCGAGTTCCTTTGAGTCAGTTGTTCCCCACCGGTCAATACCCAGTTGGGGAAATCCAGGACTACAGTGTTGTGACTGAGAACACTGCTCGCACGACGGCCGAAGAGGTGCGATATGACGAGCGTGTCCGCATGCAAGATGACACGTTCCGCCAAAATTATCGCAAAGCCGCTGAGATCCATCGTCAAGTCCGACACTGGGCACGAGAAAGTGTTCGTCCGGGTCAAACCCTCACCGAGATTGCTGTTGGCATCGAGGATGGCGTCCGAGCGCTTCTTGACAATGCTGGTCTTGAACTCGGAAGCTGCCTTCAATCAGGAATGGGCTTTCCGACGGGGCTTGCACTCAATAATTGCGTTGCCCACTACACGCCCAATCCTGGCCAAAAGGAGATTGTCCTGCAGCAGAGCGATGTCATGAAGGTTGACTTTGGTGTTCACATCAATGGGTGGATCGTTGATAGTGCGTTCACTATGTCCTTCGATCCCGCTTACGACAATTTGCTAGCTGCAGTAAAAGATGCGACCAACACCGGCATCAAGGTGAGTTAGAAAAAGCTTGTTGATCTATGCATAACTGAGCTGACGTTTGTTAGAATGCCGGCGTTGATGTCCGCATAAGTGATATCAGTGCTGCCATCCAGGAAGCAATGGAGAGCTACGAGGTAGACCTCAATGGCCTAACATTTCCTGTGAAGTCTGTGCGAAGCATCAGCGGGCACAATATCAAACAGTACCAAATCCACGGTGGAAAGTCGATCCCTTTTGTCAAAAACCATGATCAGACGAAAATGGAAGAGGGAGAAGTCTTTGCCATTGAAACCTTTGGAACTACAGGCCGTGGTCATCTCGTCGATGGCGTACGTTTTCTCAAGCTATCTTGAACATTCATGAACTCACTCTCTCTAGCCGGGTGTCTATGGGTATGGAAAAGACCCATATGCTCCAAAGAAAATCACGTCACACCTTGCATCGGCCCGGTCTCTTTACAAGGCCATCACCGACAATTTCGGTTCGATCGTTTTCTGCCGCCGCTATCTCGAACGCCTTGGCGTTGAACGGTATCTGGCTGGCGTAAGTGTATACTTGTATTGTTTGTGGTCATGCTAATCATAGGCAGATGAATAACCTCGCATCCCAAGGAGTGGTGGAAGTCTATCCACCTCTGATGGATATTGCGGGGTCCTACTCGGCACAATTTGAACATGTAATTACCCCCATTACCAATATGAGAAGAGCAAGGCTTACTTTTGCAGACGATCTTGTTAGGAGATTCCGGCAAGGAAGTCATCAGTCGTGGAGATGACTACTAGGTTAGACGGATAACACGAACCCTAGGATGAACAGGCTCTTTTCCTGGCTCTGTGCCGTCATCTATCACCATCCAACATGGTCCTGACCATTTCTCTCGTCAATGTTCGAGGCCTTCAACATGGCTTCTTTGCGTTCGAATTCTGCTTCATCAGTTCAGAAGACACCAGCTCAATACTTTCCTTACCAAGCAATATGAGCTCGACTAGTCTTTCTTTATGATTTAAATTCTCATAAGTAAGCTTTTATAGTAGCGTTGCACTTTTGAAGGTAGGTTCCCCTTTTCAGACCATGCTATCCTTGATGAGCGATCTCGAGTACGAACGATATTCATAACGAAGATTGATCATTGTAAAAATGATTTTGAGACTTCCATTCTAGTTGCCAAGCAAAAACTCATTCTAATTACCAAACCACAATAAAGAAAGTGAACCATTCATAGAATTGACTACCCCAATCCGCGTACTCCGTCGTGGTTGACGGGGCAACGACCGAGTTTCGTTTAAACCCCAAGCAAACCACTTTTCGTCTTTGCATCGACTCTATCATCGTTACCACCGGATCTTTTACCCCAGAACATTTGGTTATTGTGAATTCACTGAGAATACTATATCTGCATTTTGACATTCCCCACGGGCGATTTCCCCTGAGCCGCGAATTCCAGAGTTTTGACACATTCCACACGCGTCAACACCAACAATGGGCACCGATCCCGCCCAGCCACAGGCGCAAGCATGGTACGTTCGCGTTTTCTTTAGTTTCTATCTTATTGAACTTGCGAGACCAAGTATTGGATCAATCAAAACTTTGGATTTCTCGGATTTCCATTCATCAGGGGCTGCTACTTCTGGTGCCCCTCATGCATGAAGAAATACTTGAACCTGCGGAATTCTTCGTGATTGCATAGCTAACTCAGAATGTTTCTGCACATTACAGTGGCACCACTGACTCGGCCCCTGAGAATTCTGAGGGTTTGTTCAGCTTTACCCCCATCAAGGCCTTACGATCTCTACCCCGTCTATGGGAGCGCAAACCATCCACTCCCTTTGGCGCCGGTCCCAAGTCGCGAAAGCTGTGGAAGCGATTCCGCTCATCTTTTGGCGGCATGAAGTCCCTTGAATCCTCGAGTGTTTTGGAGAGCGACGCGTTGCAGTCCACAATTAATGCGTCGAGGGACTCGTCCTATCTGCGCGGGGTGAAACGCCAATGTGTTGGACCAGGCGACTTGGAAGATCGAGCCGATGATAAAGTCCAGCCATCTGGACGTTCTTTTCTAGAGACGAAGTGGGAGTCGGAGGTGATGCGCAAGAAACGTGAGTGTTATGATTTGTTGTTTTCTTCCGTTCCTAACCATGGATCATAGGCAAAATGCCCGATGCTCCCATTGAAATATACGACGAGAGCTCACAGACTGCGTCATCTTCGAACGATGGCAGTCTCGGAAAAGGCGCTAGTGAAATGCCGACAACAGCCGGTCTTGATGTGGATGGCGATCTAGCAATGACCGTGTCACCCCAGCCGTTGCACGCTATCCAAAGTCCGGCCAGGACATCCATTTTCCAAGATTCCATGTGCCTTGCGAACTCAAAGTCTCCGCTCTGTGACGCAAACTGTGCGCAGAGTGAAGAGCTGCGACCATTGGATCAGCAAGATGGCGCAATGATTGACAACGCAGTCCAGCACGAGACTGAAAACAAGACCACTACAACTGTCGTGCGCGACCTGACTCAAGAACAAGAGGGAACACTGGTACGATCGGCGCTGCGGAGCTCGCTCGACGGGGAGGACACTGAGCTCCTCAACAATTTCTTGTCCAGGGCACAAGCCAAGCGGGCAGCCAAAGCGGCGACGACCACTTCTGGAGATATCGATGCATCTGAGAAATCATCTAGCCCTGAACAGTCACCCGATACGGAATGTGCTACTCCACGATCACGTCGGGCTCTCGTGGCCTTGGATACGAACTCGCCCTCACCAGTCAAAGTTCACGTTTCGCCATCAAAAGAAGGCCCTCTTCCCAGTGATGAGACTCGGGAGAATGATATCATGAAAGAAGTACAAGAGGACGAGGCGCCCCCAAGCCCTGCATGTCGACGCAGCACACGCGTCAAAACTCCGGCAACGAGTGGGCCCCCGTTGCGCAACACTATTGCCCTCCGTCGGGCTAAAGGCAATGAGTTTGTCTTTTTGCAGCGGACTGAAGCCCAGGAGCTGGCACTGGCGACCAAGCGCAATACTCGGCAAAACAGAGGCAACGCAGTGCTTCCGCGACAGGCACTTGAGACCATGTCACTGCAGACTGCAGATTCATCACCGGCGGATGGCGAAAAACAAAACAAGAGCAACCGGAAAGGCTCTAGCAATGCTCGCACAAAGGCCCCACCAAAGCAAGTTTCCTGGAATGAAGATCGGCTCGCCGAGTATGAAGATGAAAGGCAGACTCTTGAGATTACAGGGCATGCCAGCAGCACAAATGATTCCGAGAGTGCTTTGGACCCAGAATCTACAGCCAAACCTTCGGAGAAGAAGTCAACCACCAGCCGTACTAGCCGGAGCCAGCGGCTCCAAGAGGCAAAGCGCGAGGAAACTGAGAGTGGCTCGACCGCATCACCCGCCGCGGCTTCAGCTCCTGCCCCACGATCACGACGAGTGCGCCGGTTGGGCGACTCGACTATGGTCTCGGGCACGCCTGTTAAGACCGGCAGTGGCCGATCCAGCAAGCCTCCAGTCACTTCAGCCCCAGAGACAGCAACAGAGCCCTCGACCCCGACAAAAGCCCGCCGAAAGCTAGTTCCCAAGTCTCCAAGCTCATCGATGCTTCCAGCACCGACATCGAAGAGCACAGCAGATCAATCGTTTGTCAGTGGGATTCCAACCCGCAGCGCCTCTAGTTCCAAGGCCGCCAAGTCGGAGGGGGCCAAGCGGAAAAGTATGCTTCAGGCGAGCGCAGGCTGCACGCCCATGCCCAAGCGAGTTCGATCAAGGACATGATAGTGACGATGTGAAGCTTGATTATACTTGAGTTATACATTGTTTATCCCACAGTTGCATATAAGTGGGATGGAGTTCTTGTTTTTCATTCATTCGAGATACCACGCTTGCCTCTGTTTTTTGCTCGTACAAATATACTTTTTGCAGTTCTGATTCACCGACTTGCTTCTCATGCTACCTAGGCACCTACCTCCTGGTCCCTAAAGTGTATACTTGGGAAACATGCCATGTAGTCATAAACTTGCATTTGAGGTATAAGTGACTTGGTATATCATAAGCATTTTGTGTATAAATTCCGAAACGTGCTTACCTCCATCTTCACTTCTTTGTTTGTTGATGCCCGTCAAGTCTGCCTGAGGCGACCTACACACCCCTATGCATGTATTTCTAGTTTCGATCGAGACAACAACCTCTCCATCTCCCTGCTCCTTTCCATTCAAGCCATCTAACCCGCTTACACACTGGCTGCCGCTCATCAAATCAACACAGAGACACAGGCGTTGCCCCAAGCAGTTTAGGTTGCCTCAGCTTATGTAGTGCTGACGACGCAAAACGCCCAGCCAATCTAGATACATCTTCTCAAATCGCGTTGAGGAAAAATCGAAGAGATTCAAAATGAACAACCATCTACTCCCCTTTCCATACAATCAATCCCAGCCACCAACCTGGCTGGGAAGTATTCTCCGACCATTTTCCAATCTCCTCGTTGGAAAATCCAAGCGATACGAACCACAGAAACCACCAACAACACCGACTCCTCTCTCAAGCAACGACGATGAAACCCCTCCCATCCGCATAATCTGTATCTCAGATACACACGGTGAAACACCTTCTCTTCCACAGGGCGACATCCTAGTCCATGCAGGCGATTTGACAGTCTTTGGTATGATCGACGAGGTACAAGCGCAGATCCGGTGGCTATCGTCACAGCCACATACCCATAAGATTGTCATTGCGGGAAACCATGACATTATTCTCGATGAAGCAAGCGATATGAATCTGGCTATGCACTGGTATAGCAGCGTCACTAAACCGAAGGGGTTGGACTGGGGCGGAGTCCGGTATTTACAAGATGAAGCTGTGACGGTAGAAGTTCGAGGGAAGCAAGTGAAGATCTACGGATCACCGTTCACGCCGGAATGCGGCTCTTGGGCTTTTCAGTACCCTGCGATCCGTGACGTGTGGTCTGGGCGCGTCCCTGATGATACTGATATTCTGGTTGTTCACGGTCCCCCGGCTCTATATGGGGATTGTGATGGTGAGAAGGGGTCGAATGGGATTGCTAAGGTGAAGGGGGATGGATATTTGCTGCGTGAGATACGAAGGGTTAAACCTAAGATGGTTGTCTGTGGACATATCCATGGGGCATATGGCCTCGCTGTTATCCAACATGGTGGGTTGGAAGAAGTGATGAACGGACTACAGATGCGGTGGAGGGGGCATGGCTTCGTAGGAGCTCTGCAGCAGAGAATTTGGAGCATGGTCACCACGAGAAGGAATCCGCCGGAAAAAACACTCGTTGTTAATGCCGCGGTTGCACCCAGTGCTTTGAGTAGCGAGGGCAAAAGCGCAGTGGCTATAGATTATCACTAGTCAAACATTAACTAGCATTCCATCTGGCCATGACCCCTAGAGAAAAGACCGGTAGATGAGCATCTAGATAAAATGAATATGCGGCTGCCAATGCAAAATATTCTTCGCAGCCAGCTGACCACTAGCCCTTACATCCTCGAACGAGGAAAGCACCTCATCATTATCATGTGGAATCACCAGCGTCTTTTTGAGCGGTGCGACTTGACTTGTCCATTCCGGCACCGACTCATATATCTTCTCCTCCTGATACTGCTCCAGCTCTTCGCGCGAGACAATCGGATCTGCTTTCCGTGGCAGACCTAGCCCGATACGCTGGTTAAACGACTCAACCAGCAACGCCGGGATAGCAGCCAGAACCGCATACCGAGATGCGGATTTGTCGTGTGGATCAGGAATAGACGCTACTGGCCACTTCGCGTACCAGAAATATTCAATCTCATTTCGCAGACCAATATTATTGTTCAGCACCAAATGCTCATAGAGCCGGTATAGTGCAAACAAAGGAGTATCCTCTGGTTTGCCTTTTGGTGCTCGATAGACGCGCTGGGAGAGACGTTCGCGGTATTTATCTGGGTGAGCGAGGAGTTCTTCTGGTGTTGGTGGGGGAAAGATGGGGAATTGAGGAGTTGATCTGCGCCAAGGGAGTTTTAAGTGGGGTGTTAATCGCATCTTGGTTCGCTATTTATGATCTCTGGTGTGTGATTCCAACTACTGTACTTCTTGAAGGTGGAATGAGGTGGAGTGGTGATCGGTATATCCCAACTTGAACCGAGATGTGAGTTCCGAACCGATGGTCAGATGTGATGAACCGGACATGCGTATCCTCGGTAAACTATGAGGGGTAGGCAATGATATCAGAGAGTAAGTCTTCCGGGTGAATGTCGCTCGTGGAAGGTTAGTCGAGGGTGGGACTAGGACTAGGTTTGGTTCCCCGCATATGAGGGGTTGATGGACGATCAGATAGGCAAGGTTTGTGGACACAGCCAATACGTCATTCTGCAGGTTATCAATGAATCGTACTTGAGGCTTTTTTCAGCCGTCGGATGGTTCTTGACACCATGATGGTTTCGTACAAGCATGAGGCAAATATCATAGATGTTCTCAAGCTGATTCCAAATTCGGCCTTTATGACAGTGAGCCAGCAATTCTACAGGCTTAGATACCAATAGTGTAGACAGTCCGGAGGGCGATCAAAACTAATACAATTGATCTGTACGCATTAAGATTGTCTACCTGGAAGCTATCAGTCCACTACAAACCAGTAAACAAATCTCTAAGAACCGGCCCGCCCATTCCCCATTCGGCACTCGGTGATAGCAACATCCAAGTCCCGATATCAACGCCGACTTCTCCCGGCACCTTGCTTCACGCCAAGCGAAGGAAACACACCAGAGGCCCGAGTTAGTGGCGCAGGGGCTCCAAGCCACGACCACGCGAGATGACATCGTCCGCTGCAGGCCAAACCCGGAGCACTCTGCTCCTGCTTGCGAGCCGGATAGTATCGAATGGAAAGAGTAACCGTGCTCCGAGGGTCTTGGACCAGGTACCAGTGTAACGGTGTCAGCCTTGCTCGGGGGTGATTGCAATTTATGACTTTCAGGGTGTGCTCAGTAACTAGATGGTCTTGATGCATCGCGTGGGGGTTTTACTGTTATGGGATTTGATTGGCGGGCTTGTTTTTCCTTCCCCTCTTTTTCCCGCTTCGTCGTTGATTGTGATGTCCGGAGCGCCGGGTATTCAATTTTGAAATACGATTTGAGCTTTGCAAATTTCGTGGGATAGGACGGGTGGTACTTTGGTTGCGGTGCTATTGAGACTGACGTCGGGACAAGCAGGGTCCAACGTAAATATATCGGAGGATAATTGATCTACGAGGACAGGTGCAATGGATGTATTGTGTATCATTTTCGTGTCTGTTCGTTACACGTCGGTTCATCCCTTTCTGGGTATTATTCTACCTTGTTGTGCATGTCATCTAAGCAGACAGGTTCTTCGCCGTCTCTTCGGGCCAGACATCATAGCCAAAGGTGTCCTTCATGTTGACGAAGCGGAAGTGACGGCCCTCGGCCACCTTGTTCACCGCCTCAAAGTCGGCATCGCTGAGGGTGATGCTCTTGAAGTTGGACTCGATCCGCTTGGGGTTCGAGCTCTTGGGGAGCACAACGTAGCCGCGACGCAGACCCCAGGCAATCAGCACCTGAGCCAGTGTGTTTCCACCCTTCTCGGCAATTTCGTTCAGAGTCTTGTTCTCGCTGACCTTTTCACCGGTGGTGGGCACCTGGTTCTGCGAGCCCAGAGGCGAGTAGGCCGCGGGCATAATCTTGTGCTCGAAGCAGTAGTTCACCAGCTCGGTGTTGGGCAGGAAGGGGTGGACCTCGACCTGGTTGACGTGCGGCATCACCTTGGCGAACTTGCGCATCTGCTCCAGCTGGGGGATGGTCCAGTTGGAGACACCAACGGCCTTGGCCTTGCCATCCTCGTAGATCTTCTCAATGGCGCGCCATGTGGGCTCGGGGTTGTCGGTCAGGTCCTTGAGGATCACGTACTGTCGCCATGTTAGCTGGGGGTGTAGCTTGGTAATTGAGTACAGTGACATACCTTGCCATCAGAGCCGATCTTGGGCTTCTCCTGGGTCTCCTTCTCGGCAGCAATAGGCCAGTGCACCAGATACAAATCAATGTAGTCCAGCTTCAGACGTCTCAGGGAGTCCTCAACGGACCAGAGGACATCCTCATAACGGTGCAGGTGGTTCCACACCTTGGTGCACACGAAGATGTCCTCCCGCTTGACGGAGGGGTTCTCCTTCAGGAAGTCCCGGATACCATCACCCACCTCATCCTCATTGAGGTAGTACCAGGCACAGTCGAGGTGACGGTATCCGGTGCGGAGAGCAGTAGTGACGGCGGCATAGGTCTCGCCCTTGGAACCTTCACTAGCAAAGGTACCAAAGCCAACACCGGGGATCTTAACCCCGTTGGACAAGGTGAAAGTAGGAGCAGAGGACATGATGAATCAATTGAAGAAAGTCTAGAGAGGAGAGAGAGAAGAAAAGAAGATGAAGTGGGAACGATGGGGGTTTTGTCAAATGGTGGGGTTCATTTTGGAGGGGTTAAACAAGTCATCGATTCACCCTTTCATGTCGGGCAAGATCCTTCCGCAAATTCTATATGGATTGATCCCGACGATCTTTAAAGTCAGTTCCTCCTGTTCTCACTTCTTGTCTGACTCTGCAAGTATCCGGTGCCTGGGACATCTGGAACATACTCTAGTTTCCCCTCAAAATTGCACGCGTAATTTTCAAAACCTCCGGTCATGACATCACGGAGAAAACGGCGTTTGACCCCCGATCGTCATCGGCTCCATCGATCTCAAGCCGGTTCCATGGGCAAAGCATCAACATGGCCAATCGCAACAGGATGGCGCTCGAGCGGGCCAATTTCCAGCCCACTCGGCGCTATGCGCTGCTTCACGCCGGGCCAGAAAACTAGGCCCCCAACGGACCAATGGAATGGCCATCATTTCGGTGGACCGTCCTCCGTACGGGGAGAGCATCTAGAGCATCAAACCGGATCAGGGTATCAGGTACACGGAAACACACGCAATACGCCGCCATGGCACTGGTACCGAAGACTGGTCTTGAGCTCCCGACACGGACCCGGACCTGGTAAGCAGGTTGTCAAATGATGACGATAATTCGCAGGATGAGACCCGGGGAGTGGATCCCCTTGCATAGTATGGCTGCCATGTTTTCCCGTTTGCCAATTGAGACTGGTATCAGATAGCCCTGGTGTATATATACACGCGCCTGGCCTCATTTATCTTTCGTCTGTCTTCCATCCTCTGATCCTTGTTCATTCTCCCATTGGGCTTTGGTGCAGTCTCGCCACGACACACCCTTCTTCCTCCATCTACTTCGCTATACTTCCTACCCTCGCCCATCATGCCTCGCTTTGACGATGCGGACTTTGGTGTTGATGCTGGTTCCAGCGAATCTCGCCAGAATCCGCCTCAGCCTGGTCGCTCCCCTCGCGATATGCGTGGTGGTAACCTGGCCATCCCATCCGAGTCCGGCAACACCGTTGAGATCCCCGCCACCCGAAGCTCCATCAGTGATGCTGCTGCCTTAATGCACAATCTCAGTCTGTCCCCTTCCATGAAAGAACGCCGCAACTCTCGTAATTCCTTTGGTACTTCGTTGCCCATTCCTCGCTCCCCTCGGCAATCCCGTCTACCCTCTGCTCAGCGGCCGAGTGCCATCTCTCAAGACATTCTGGCGTCGCAGATCCAGGATATGTCCAAGGAGAAGGTCAAGAAGGCGAAGAACATGGCGTTTGCTTTCGATATTGACGGTGTCTTGGCTCACGGCAACGAGCCCATTGAGGAGGCCAAACAGGCGCTAAAGATCCTGAATGGTGATAACGAGCTGGGTATCAAGATTCCTCATATCTTGCTCACCAACGGTGGTGGTAAGACGGAGGAAGCTCGCTGCAAGCAGCTCTCAGAACTTCTGGAGGCCCCCATCTCCACAGACCAATTCATTCAGTCGCATACACCCATGCAAGCACTGGCCGAGTACTACGAGACAGTGCTCGTGTGCGGTGGAGAAGACTTCAAAGTTCGCGAGGTTGCCGAGAACTACGGCTTCAAGAATGTCGTACACCCCAAGGATATTCTTGCTTGGGACCCCACCGTCTCGCCATGGCGCAGCTTTACCGAGGCTGATCGTGCCGATGCCAAGCCGCGCGATTTTTCGAAGATGAAGTTTGACGCTATCCTTGTATTTGCTGACTCGCGCGACTATGCCACTGATATGCAAGTGATTATGGATCTCCTCCTCGCTGAGGACGGCAAGCTCCTGACTCGTGCGAGCGATCCTGTTGCCAGCCGCATTCCCGTCTACTTCTCTCAGGGTGACTTGGTTTTCCCCACTGACCACAAGGGTCCTCCCCGATTGACTCAGGGTGCTTTCCGTATCGCTATTGAGGCTCAATACAAGGCCATCACTGGCGTCGAACTTGAGCGTGTCGTGTATGGCAAGCCCGAACGCGCCACCTACACTTACGCAGACGAAGTGCTCAAGGCCTGGATGGAGCAGATCCATAGTGAAGCCCGTCTGCCGCAGAACATCTACATGGTCGGTGACAACCCGCAATCGGACATCATCGGTGGTAACATGTATGGCTGGAACACCTGCCTGGTCCGCACTGGTGTCTTCCAAGGCAAAAAGGGCGAGAACGACCCGCACAACCCGGCCAACTTTGGTGTCTTTGAGAACGTTCTGGAGGCTGTGAAGTCGGCTCTCGCTAAGGAGCTCGGCAAAGATTTCCAGCTCAAGTGGAATCCCAATGTCAACCCCGTCATTCACGGCGAGGGTGTCTCAGCCGTTGAGTAAATGCCGGGTATTTCAGGAAATTTACGAATCATGTGCCTTGTCTCACCGCGATGAACAATTGAAGAAAAACCCCAAACGCGTCAATACTGTGATCGGCTATTGGAAAATTCTTATCGAGGACGGGCTTGTGTTTCAGTTACATTCCATACGACTAACGACTAAGCGACTGACCGATGCCTTACTGAAATTGGCAAATTCAAGCAGAAGATGTCTAAGAGCAAGAACCGACAAGATTGTTCTGATACCGGCAAGGGTATCAAGCTGAGATAGCTGAGATCACACGTGCTTGGCAGGGGACCTTCTGTTCATCCCAGAGTCCTGCTTTTATCATCTACTTTAGACTTTGGGCGTTTGCAGTTCCATTTCCCGGTTAAGTGGGGTTGGTTCCTTGGGCTTTGGGACTTTTGATATCCATCTTGTTATTCTTGCGAAAGCTATTCTACATCTGTTGTTTCTTCCCTTCTTCCCTTCTTCCATCTCTTCAATATTATCTGTCTAGATAGAATTATTTCAATCTTTCTTGACCTTGATCGTGTCATTTCATAGTTTTCCCACGAACCAATATAGTTGCTGAATCTACCATCATCAAATACTTCGTCAAATCTTTGTATACCTATTCATTAAAGTCCTCAAAATAGTCGAATGTTAGTGATATTCACAATTGTCCGTAATGACAGCCTGACAAGGCAAATGATGATGGTATAGCCCCATCGCCTCAAACCAGACAATTCAAAAAATCAAAACAATCCCACGATGCACCCGGCCAAGGTCCAACTAGGTAGTGTAATCAGAAAGCAAGACTGGTGTCAAAACAGACTTTTGAAAATTACCATCCATCCCAACTCCCGACACAAACTACCTACATCTAGAACAAATCCGTCTCGGCAAAACACATACACGGGTTCCATAAGACGTCTCGAATGTTCTAGAATCGGGAATCTAGAAACATGCTAGACACTGGTAGTTATAGCCATGCGGTCCCCATGATTTGGGACGGCGGGCTTCATGTCTTGGTTTTAACATTGGGTTCGGGTAGTTGCTGCACTAGTATGAACTAGTGATTTGGGTTTTTCTGGAACTGTTCTTATGACTTGGTATCTGGAGGTCTAGACTGGGTTGTGATTTGGAGTTGAGTCAGTTTGTGGCTGCTAGGTTTAATGGTTTCGTGTTTGTTTAGCGAGACTGTAAAAAGATGGGATAGTCTATAGGTTTCATTATTGAGATACTTGTTTTTATTTTGAATAGTTAGACATTACATGTCACCGCATAATCAAGGGGTTAAGAATTTTGTTGGCCGTCTCATGAGGTTGTTGTTCTGCATCGAAGCGCTCGCTTTCAGCTTTATTATGGAACAGAAGGGATTCTCCAATGCCCCAGAGACGATAAACGCTTCTTGGCAGATTCTCAGACACTAGGTACGGAGTACTCATAGCTTGAACCTAGTCTCTAGCCGAGAACATAATCTACAGCGGATACTCTAAGTACGATGTCTAGATGGTGATCGACGCTTAAACAATAGTGGAGCCATTCCCCATCCTACCCCAAGCTCAAGATCGAGAGCCCAATTATCCGTGACGGCTGGGAATCAAGTTGGCTTTTTGATGGAAGACCCAATAGAAACGGGGGGATCTTCGCCCGACCCAGTGGAGACGCAGCCAAGCCTCGGTGGCTGTAAATCTGCACACTATTGTCTAAATATGTAGAAATGTATTGGTCCAACTCATGCTGGAGAGAAGCGCAAGGGAGAGATGAAAGACGGTCAGCCTTTCTCAACTATCCGCCCAGGCTTGGCAGATGAATGAGTTGAGGTGCGGGTAATCGGGAATGGGAACCGACCTCGCATCGAGCTTACGATCGTCTGCAGGGATAGACGTCATTTGGCATCTGGGAGTCGGTCGAGTTATTGTACACGGGCGCTTGGACCAAAGTAAGCCTTTGCCAACCCGGCGGTTGGTCACACCTCGGTTTGGAATTGCGATCTCGGGAAAGGAGAATCCGGACGGAATGTAGGGAGGTCAGATGACTGCCACCACCGAATCAATGGAAAGTGTACGGAGTACGGCGGACTCCGCACTGATGACCACGTCAATGAAAGGATCTGTTATGATCGTATTACTTGATGGAAATCACTCTTGTGGTGATATTGACGGTTTGATGTTTCCCGATTCTTATGTGCAATCAATATTCCTTTTCCGGTGCAAGACCAGGGTCAGGTGATAGGATATTAAGTAATATGACCCACATGATCGACTTTTAGCGAATGACAGACTCCGCCGTAGTAACGGTTAGGTAACAAGAACTCCAACGTGGTCTGGGGTACAGACGAGACGGGATTCATGACAAAGTTTGGCGGGATTATGATCATCTCTCCCGGTGATTCTGAATTTCTTCAAGGATTCCCCAGTGAATATACATGTCCTACTGAGTACTCTCCTCGGAGATCGGATGACGCCATGTGCTCCGCTTGCATCGAATTTTATAATTGGAAAGAAAAAAAAAAGTAATAAAAAAGCAAATCCAGTCTGCAGGGGTAGCTTGTTCAAACTAAAACTCCCGAAGTGTATGACTGGATATCCGACCAAACCAGTCAACGCCACCGTTTGCCATCGCCCCCTAGTTCTTTTAAATCTGTGTAGTCACTTTCTGCTGTTCTCTTTTTTTTTCACATCCCAGAGTGGCACCTTGATCCGAATCCGTGTGGACCGAAGCTGCTTTCTCCGTCTGTGCTACATCCACTTGACTTTTCCGTGACTAACAGCTTGGCTTCTTTTTTTTCTCCCCCGCCCCTCTGCACCATTTTTCTCCCTTGAGCCCTAATCTCCCTTGTCGTTGACCGAGATTCTTTCTGCTGGGGAATCCGGGGTCTCTGCTTTCTCCCTTTGTGATTTCGGCTCCATTACAGAAATTTTCTTTCGTGTCCACCTACACCAAGGTACTTCCCCGACTAGTCACTGCGTGCCCGGGGCCCTTTATAGAGGGCCCGCTCCCTCTCATTATGGCCTCTGTCACTCCTGCCCCTTCTCATCCCAAGCCTACTATCCCTCGATTCACCACTACCTGTGGTGATCATTCGCACTCGCGCGATTCAACCCCATCACCGTGCGAGACCCCCGACGGGTCCAGATCTAGCAGTCGCCGCCGCCCGTCCTTCGGCTCTATCAAGGAAGACGTGGAAGGTATGTATGATATTTAATAATCGGCCGACCATTCATCCATATTGACGTGGTCTGGGGCAGGCATTGCGCAATCGTTCGTGGACACCCATCATCCCCCTTCTCCCAAGGAGCCGAAGGAGTCAAAGGAGTCGCGCAAACCGGACAGCCCGGAGATGCAACAGACTCCCGATTTCTGCTGCCCTTGTGGAGGTTTCTTAGGATGGAAGCAAATTCGTCTGAGCGGCAAGAGTCTGAGCCGCAGCTATGGTGATCTCCGTGGACTGGGGAGCTTGCAGGCCAAGGGTTGGGCCTGGGAAGCTACTGAATCCGGCCGTGAACTCGTACCGCCCAAGGCTGAGCCCGAGGTGGTGGAACAAGCACCGCAGCCGGTTCCCGGTACATCGGCTTTGGAGAAGCTTCCACCGGAAGTTCTGGGTAAGAAAGAAGCTCTTCGGTCGATCTATTTCTTATTTATACTGATCGTTTCGCAGATCATATTATTTCACACTTGGCTCTGGATGTGCCTCCCAATGGCTATACCCCGCGCAACGTCGATCTGGTTGCATGCCTTTTGGCCTCGCGCACCTTACATGCGGCGACATTGGGCGTCTTGTACCGGAACATGACTTTCCCGCACTCGATCATCTTCTCCAAGGCCCTCAATCACATTTCACAGTACCCGGCTCTTGGTACTCTGGTGCGCCGCCTGGACTTTTCTCACTTCACCTCCGTCGGTCTGGGTCGTACGAAACAAATGAACGCCGAAATCCAGAACTTGACTTCGCGTACGCTGTTGCAGTGTCTGGACTTGCTGCCCAATTTGAGAGAATGTCTCTTACAAGAGCACCTCGAAGGAGACTTGAGCGTGGATGTGGTTCGAAAGCTTTTCATGGGTCTTCCGAACCTGAATGCGATTGATTTGTGTGGTTGCTCCACGCAGTCTTTCTCGGGCATCTTCCAGGAAGCTTTGACTACTGGCCCCGTGTTGCCTATGAGCATGCCCAACCTGAAGCGACTCTCGCTCCATGAATGCAGCACCATCCCAGCTCCGATGTTTGACCTTCTGCTTCCTCGGTTGACCAACCTGACGCATCTTGATTTGACCCACACCCAGGTCAATGATTCTGCCCTGGTCGCTCTTCCTGAGACGGCACGGATCACGCACCTCAGTCTGTCTCGGTCGACGCGCCTTCGCCCATGCGCTCTTGTTGAGTTCTTGACTAGCCACCCAGCTGTTTGCGAGTCCCTGGTGTTCTTGAACCTTCTAACCGACGCAACTCGATTCCGTTTGCTAGAAGAAGAAGACGTAACAGCCCTTCTTCCTAAGCTCCCTACCACCCTTCGCTCCCTCAACTTGGGTGGGGCCAAGGTTACCTCCGAGCATGTACCACTATTGGTACCTTTGACGAAGCATCTGGAGGAATTGGGCCTGAGCTCTGCAGACCTTTCAGTGAAGGATGTGAACTCCTTTTTCTCGCCACCCGACGAGAATACAGCTCCCAGCACCCTTTGCTACCTTGACCTTGCCAAGGTGCCTCAGATGACCATCGGAGCCATTTTTAATACTAGCTCCTGCCTTTTGCTGTCCGACAAGAGCTACCCGCTGCAGGTCGTTGAGTTCAGTGACAAAATCATCACACCGCTCCGTGAACGTAGCAAGACTCAACGCGTGTCCGTGGGCTGGACTGTGCGGGATCTCGGCCGCCGTGGCTGGTATGTTCGTGACCCGGCATCCATGCCTAATTGTCCCCTCGATGATGGCTCGCGCTCCTGGAAAATGGGCGCGCGCTGGTGGGGCATGCGCAAGATTCCCATGGCAGTCGGCGACGTCGGCGGCATCTATGGCCACTACATGTTCAAGAAATGATTCTCTTTTCTGCGCAGCGTTCCTGTTGGTGTTGTGGAAAAAGCATGCTCTCTGCTTTGATTGGACGCATTGCCGGTGGCTTATACCCTTTGATTTGATTTGAGTTTTTCTTTTTATCTTTTGTCCAGGGAGGTCTTTTCTTTGACGATCACGAATGATGATATCCAGTCTATGCATGGCGGCGCGCTACATGGTTGACGAATTTCGGCATTCTGGCTCCTCGCTTCGGGTTCGTGCTCTCGGTCCGCGTCTGTTCTTTGGTTTTGCATAGCATTCGGATCTCAGCGTTTATTCTTGTGTCTGCTCATATTATTTGATTTGGCGTTGTGATTCTCGCATCCGCATACTCTACTCATACACAAAATTCTCATTGTATTGTCTTGAAAGGAGTAAATGGTCAATTCGTAGATCAATGTCGAAAGGCGGAATGTAGGCGATATCGATCACGTGATTCGTTGCGAATGAATTGCGGTTTCTTTTCTTCATGACTTTCTTTCACTCGCTGCTCCCGCAATCTCGAAGGCTCCGGACCTTCTCCCCGTCTGCCTCACACTGGGGGATCTGTTCATCCCGATGGGTGGTATCATTGTCGCTGCCCAGGACAGTGCAAGCTGTCGAGACCAGCGACGATGGCACCTCCGAGCGGAGCTGTCTCATACAAGAAGAAAGACGGCACCTTGACCATCGCCGCGGATGAACAGACACTCACTTGGACGCCGGCCGTGGCCGGTGCCTCAAGTCTGACGATCTCAGTACCCACTATCACCAGTAGGTTCTTGTCTCTTGATTCTCATCTGTCGTGGTTGCTAACCAGTTGGCGATGATTAGACTTACAGCAAACGTCGGCCTCGAACCCGAAAGTGATGCTGAAAGTCTTCACTCTTGAGCCGAACGCGCCACCGAACAGTAAACCAGTCGATCATGTCTTTTTGTTCACCGCGAAGGAAGGTGCCCGCGCCCAAGCTGATGCGATCAAGGAATCACTGAGTGCCTGGGTCAATGCGGCGAAAGCAGGAACAGCGTCGCAGACTCCGACTCCGACAGGCCCGGCAGGAGGCGGATTGTCAGCAGCGATGGCAATCGCGAATGCAGTCTCGTCTGGGAGTTTGGCCAAGAATCCATGGGACGACGATAACAAACTCAAGGCAGATGTGGAGCTGCAGCAGTCTTTGTTGAAGGCGGACCCAACACTTCAACGGATGTTCATGGAGTCCATGAATACGAAACCAGACACGTTGGGCTCTGGTCAGTTCATGTCGCAGTTCTGGTCAACCCGGTTACACCTATTGCGAGCGCATGCAATCGAGCGCGCTCAAACCCGTGGCTCTTACAATGTGTTGTCGTCGCTGAAACCGCGCGTCGAAGAGAACATCACTCGGTTGAATATTAGTAAAGAGCAGATTCAGCTCATCTTCTCGCAGCACCCTCTTGTCAAACGGGTGTATGATGAAAATGTGCCCAAATTAAGCGAGCAGCAGTTTTGGTCGCGGTTTTTCCAGAGTCGGCTGTTTAAAAAGCTTCGAGGCGAGAGAATCTCCGAAGCGGATGCGACAGATGCGATCCTGGACAAATATCTCCATGAGGAGAATGTTGATCCTAGTCGCCAGGGTCATGTTCCAAATTTTCTCGATTTGGCTGGCAATGAAGTTCATCACAGCCAACGCCGGGGTAACCGTCCGGACCTGGACATGCGACCAACCGGTGTAGACAAGATGCCCATTATTCGGACGCTCAATAACCTGAGTGAGAAGATCATGGCCAATGTCGCCCCCGCTGATGGCGATGCTTCTGCCCCTATTGGTATGGACGAGGAGGCATGGCAGAAATTACAGCTGCAAGATCTTCGTGGGGAGAAAGAGCAGGCCCGCATTACCCTCAACATTCGAGATCAGGACCGCTTTTTCTCCCAAGCCCAGGAGGATACTCAGAAACGGGCGTTCGCGCAAGAGGATCCAGGCCAGATCCTCCAGCATCTCAAAGCAGATATTACACAGAATCTTCCTCTCGGTGGGACTACTCCCCTCCAGAAGCTCGTCGATCCAGGAGATGACGAGGACGAGGAAATGGAGGATGCGCCTGCGAGTCAGCGGCCCGTTGGATCATCCGCAGCCTTGCATGAAGCGTTTGGTCAGATTCTCAATGCGGTGCGCGATCGACGCAGTCAATTGAAGGAGAGTTCAGCATCTGATACCTACGGACTATCGATGGGGCTTTTTGACCGTCTCACCCTCACCCATGCGACCACGACTGAATTCTTGCATCAATTCTGGCAGGCCTTTCTATCGGGCAACCCAGATCGTGCCAGCGAAGTCAAATCTCTGTCGGAATCCTTGCAGCGCGCCATAGAGCGTATTCAAGCTGTCGCCGCAGATGCCGAGGCTGAACGACAAGTGGACGTGGATCGCATGAAGCAGCATGCCCGTGAGGTGTATGAGACCACTGGACGCAAGTTGCGGCCCAACCTGGACATGGTTGAAGGGGGTCAGAAAGTGGTGAATCAACTGCTGGGACCTACACTGCATGCGTTGCAGCAGGCTTTGAATCGATATCAGATGGCATATGAGACGGAAATGAAAGAGTCAGCTTCCGCAGCCATATAGATAGTGGATTTGGAGAATGCACTGTACATTAAGGGCCATTCAAGCATCTCAACCTCTCATTTTGTAGCGGGACGTAGATCAACTCGGCATGCCGAGGTTCCCCGGACTTGCCGACTCGCGCCATCTGGCCTTGTCCTCCTCCACTTCTTTCTTCCTCCACACCACCTCGATGAACCCAATGACCAGCTCATCTCGTCCGTGATAACCCACTTAAATACCGGAGAGACTTCCAGCATCGCAAGAAAATGCTCACATCCGGCCTCACCAACACCCCGCTCACCAAGACCCTCATCATCTACACCATCGCCTCCTCAATCGCGCTCTCCCTCTTCGACATCAAACACCTCGCCAGCATCCATGTCTCCCCCCACTTCTGGCCCTACACCCAGCTATGGCGCGCCCTGACATGGCAAATCGCCGGCTTCACCAATTCCACCGAAGCCCTCTTCGGCGCCATGCTAATCTACCACCTACGTGTAGTCGAACGAGCATGGGGAAAGCGCAAGCTAGCCGTGAGATTCCCACAACCCCGAACAAAACAGAATAAGAATCTAACATACATTCAGACCTTCCTCCTAACAACCCTCCCATACACAACTCTCCTCCCTCCCCTCCTCCTCTCCCTCGTCGCCCGCCCCCTCTCCCTAAACACCCTGAACTACCTCCCCTCCGGTCCAGCACCCACCATCTTCGCCCTACTAGCCCAGTACCACGCAACGATCCCGCATATATTCCGCTACCGCATCGGTACAACGACTTCACGTCAGCGTTCGGAAGATGACAATGACGCTTCGCCCCCGACAACGCCGAAACCCACCCCGCCTACGCTGTCCATTTTACTTTCGGATAAGTCGACGACATACCTCGTTGCTGCTCAGTTGGCTCTATCCCAGTTCCCGACTATGATTCTCCCGTCTGTGATTGGGTGGGTTGTTGGCGTGGCGTGGCGCATGGAGTTGTTACCGGGGTTGTCGCCTTCTGCGGCGGGATACCGGATTCCGGCTTGGATTGTTGGGGAGCAAGAGCGGAGGGGTGGAAATGTTGGTCGGGGTGCCGGGGAGAGGGAGAGATATGAGGATTTGAGGCGGAGGTTGGAGGGGGAAGTTGCGGCTTCTTCGTCTGGGTTGGATGGTGGGGATGGGGGACAGCGGAGGAATGGGGAAGGGCTTGTGGAGAGGTTGAGGAGTGCTTGGTGAGAGTCTTTTCTGGTTTATGCTGCTTCAAAGCATTAAGAATTTCGATGAAAGATCAGATTCGAATGAGTATACATTCGCTTAATTGGCAATCAGCCATATGCATCTAAATCTATAGCAACGGAATATCGAATAATCTACCGCCCATTGCGACTGCGTCGCATATTCTCCTTGCACTCGTTGCAATACCACTTGACTATAGAAGCGTCAGCTTAGAATCACAGAAAACAGAAGATAAAACTCACCATTCTTCCCCGGTGGCTTGGTCAAGCCTACACACGATAGATGGAACCATTCACGAGGACAAGCATCGTTATCACATGCGACCATCTCGCCGAAACTGATCTCGTTGCAGTAGCAGTATCGTGGCTCGCCTTCTTCGTCTTCGTCGTCTCCCTCGTGGAGAGATTCTTCATCCGACGGGATGATGGGCGCTTGAAGGGCGGTTTTCTTGGTATTGCGCTTGGGTGCCGGGTCTGTACTCCGCGTGGGACGGCCTCGAGATTGCGCGCCTTCGGATAAGGTAGGGAGCATAGGTGTTGAATTCTTGGAGGATCGTCCTTTGGCTGTCTCTGTTTCGAAGGCGTCGCCCGGTCGTCCGTCCATGTCCTCGCGCTTTTGACCCGTTGAAGCCGACATTCGACCACTCATGTCGCTGTCATTCTCTCGGTGGAAATCGGCGTTGGCGGCTTCGGGTTTGACGGGTCCGTCCCGGGGTGTCGATCTGGGATCGACGGGTTTGGATGAAGCATTCGGTTGGCCAATGCGATTAGAAGCTGAAGAAGAGGGCCGTTGCCGGGAGTTGCCCATCTGCCCGGCATTCTGCGGGGCTCGAGAGGATTGCGGGCGCGAATTGTTGGGCCCTGGGCTTGCAGCACCCCGTGGAGCATTGAATGTGCCCACAAGGGGGGAGGGAGCCAAGACCGGCGAGCCGGCATTGGACGTAGCGTTGGTCCTAAAAGTGGTCAATATGCTGGTCAATTTAATCAGTGTTGGGATGACATACTTCTTGCGCGCTGCGGCCGAAGTAGCATTGGGTGCGCGGGACCGCTTCTTCTCCACAGCATCCTTATTGGAAGCTCTCTGACTGCCAGCACCACTCACGGTGCGTTCCATCGGTGCGTCCATATCCACGTGCTGAGGGCGATCAACACGTCGCCGCTTGGCTGTGGCATTGTGCTCGCCCGTTGCGTTGTCTCCGCGAGACCTTCCGGCGTTTGCCTTGCGAGCGCCGCGAGACTCCTCGTAGTCTGCATCGGCATTGGCACGACGTTGCTTCCGCGCAAGAACAGCCTCGCGGCGCGCCTCGCTGCGACTAGCGGCTTCAGCCTCGAACGCCTGTGTCAAATCCGGCCGATTGGCCACTGCTTCTCGGCGCGGCCGTTCGGAGGTGGCTGCTTTCGCGGTAGTTTTATTGGAGTATGCCCAGTGTGACAAACTACCTAGCCGAGCCTCCTCGCTGATCTCCCCAGCAATGTAGGGAAAGACAGTATCCAATCGAACAACTTGCCGATCCAACTCTTCATTCGCATTGGAGATTACATGATTCTTCTCATCCGCCGTCATCATGAGGTCGGAAAGACCTTGGCGCACGCGATCAAAGAGCAGTCGACGGTTTTTACTCTCGGTTGACTCGGAAGGTTGGGGGAGCTCCTGGTAGAGACAACTCATTAGCACTGCTGATTATATGCTGCGAAGACGAAGTCAAGATAGAGCTTACCTTGGGCAAAACATCCTCCCGGACCAATCCCCCGACTATAGGCGCCGGATGGGGAGGATGAGGAACAGGGTGCGAATTCAAGGAGAGCTGCAACAGCTGGAGCAAATTCTCCTCGAGCGCCCACGCCTTCGCATCAACCTCTTTCAAAAGCGAATTGTGGCGTCGGAATTCACGTGGAAGCGCAGTGATCGCGTCGGTGAAGTGGGTGAGGGCAGGGTAGAAGCCATGGGGCATGGGAGACGTGGCGGGCAAGTCGGCTGTCGAGGCTCGGCCAAAACCAAAAGACCGGCCAACAGTCTTTGACGTACGTGATGGGTTGGTTCGTGTTTGACGATTGGACTGGCGAACCCCCTGGCCCTGAGGATTGAGGGCTGACGAGGAGACGAGAGACATGGTGAAAAGCGTAGGTCAGGCTGGGGAGGCACGTTTGATGTGCTCCTGGCCTGATCAGTGATGTTGACCTTGAAATGAAAGAATCAATAGTAGTGGAAGGCTTATATGCCACCACACATGTCCTTGCGATACCTCGAGAACGACAGCGCGACAGCGAGGGAGCAGCAGCAATCGGAACTTTGCGTGCGGAGAAAAGCATTGGATCAGGTGAGTCATGCCTGGTTTGCAAGGCATGAATTGCTTAGTCATGTTTAATATCTGACGTCACAGGAACATAATCTATTTCCATCTACCGAGGAGTATCAGACTTCCATGCTTAGCGATTAGAGTACAGGAACCAATGCAACAAATAGATGAAATTGTATTTTACACAACCATGTATTCTAGGTATAGACGATTCCAATGTCTAGCACGGTCAAGACAGATCGTATACACCATCGATAATACAAAAAGCTCGCATGCGGGGAAAGGTGGTACAAACGAAATCGAGCGCAGGATCGCCATGAACAAAGAGGCAATTAGAAAAGAATATTCTCCCGTCCGAAGTAGAGCATTTACTCGCCCTTCAGACGCTCCTGGTGGATGGAGAAAGCATCCTCCAGGAACTCTTGCTCCTCCTTGAGGTGGACGGCCTTGAGACCGGAAGCGACGGAAGCACTGGGAGCGCGGCCAGCGTACAGGACGTGACGGCGGTTGTGGTGCTCGGTCGAGTTCAGCAGGGTCTCAAGACGAGGCTGGGCATAAGACCAGGCACCAGCATTCAGAGGCTCCTCCTGGCACCACACGATGTCCTTGGCGTTGGGATAGCTGTCGAAGTTCTCCTTCAGCTGGGCCCAGGGGAAGGGGTGCAGTTGCTCCACACGGGTAATGGCAGTGTTGCGGATGCCATTGGCCTCACGGTGCTTGAGAAGAGCAGCGTAGACCTGACCAGAGCAGACAATAACACGCTCAATCTTCTCCGGGGCGTCGATGGCACTGCCATGAGCAGGGTCGGGGATGATCCACTGGAAGTGAGAGTCACCAGTGAACTTCTCAATGTCAGAGCGAGCAATCGGGTGACGGAGAAGGGCCTTGGAGAAGAAGACGACCAGAGCTGTCGAACATTAGTCTTAAGAAGCTCAAATACTGATTCAAATAACTTACGCTTGCGGAACTGGCGGTGCATTTGACGACGGAGGATGTGGAAGAAGTTAGACGGCTCAGTCATGCAGGCAATCTGCATATTGCAGTCCTGGTGCTGGCGATCCAACCTGTCTCCGGGCGGGAACACGCGGGGCTCCTCGTTGCAAAGCTGGAGCCAACGCTCCATGCGGCCAGAAGAATGCTCAGGGCCCTGTCCGTCGTAACCGTGAGGCAGAGAGACAACCAGACCAGAGCGCTGCAGCCACTTGGATTCGCCAGAGGCGATGAACTGGTCAATGATACACTGAGCGTTGTTGGCAAAGTCACCAAACTGGGCCTCCCACATAACCAGAGACTCGGGCGAGGTCAGAGAATAACCGTACTCAAAGCCAAGACTGTGAAAATATTAGCTTCATCAATTCGAAAATGATGGTATGCACAATACGTACGCGCCGAACTCGCTCAGAGAGGAGTTGGAAATAACAAAGCTGCCCTGCTTATCGCTGATGTGCTGCAGAGGAGTGTAGGTGCCCTCGTTCTCCTGGTCATGCAGAACAGCGTGACGCTGGGAGAAAGTACCACGCTCAACATCCTGTCCGGAGACACGAACGTGGTAGCCCTCGTCAACAAGCGAACCGAAAGCAAGAGCCTCAGCGGTAGCCCAGTCAATGCCCTTGCCCTCGTCGACCACCTTCTGGCGGTTGGATAAGATACGCTTAAGGTTGCGGTGGAGGGTGAACCCGTCAGGAGCACCGCTAACCTTGCTGGCAATGTGCTTGAGGGAGTTGACATCCACGGCAGTGGGAAGATGAGGCAGCACCTCATTGGCCAGTTCCTTGGGAGTCTTGAAGTTATTCCAGGCGGAAGTCAGCCACTCCTTGCTAGTGGGTTGGTAGTCCTTGCTGCGGTCGAAGCTGTCGTTAAGCATTCCCCAGACCCACTTCTTGTGCTCGTCAATGTCCTCCTTGGTGAAGGTACCTTCCTCGATCAGCTTGGCAATGTAGGTGTCAAGCTGAGCCTTCTGGTCAGCAATACGCTTGTACATCAGAGGCTGAGTGAACGCAGGCTGGTCAGTCTCATTGTGACCCTGCTTTCGGTAGCAGACCATGTCGATGACAACATCGCGCTTGAACTCAGCACGCCAGTCGGCAGCAACCTGGCAGACGTAGTTGACAGCCTCAGCATCGTCAGCGTTCACGTGGAACACAGGAGCATCGATCGACTTGGCGATATCCGAACAGTAGGGGGTGGAACGAGCAAAGCGAGGATCAGTGGTGAAACCGATCTGGTTGTTCACAACGATGTGAATGGTACCACCGGTGGAGTAGGCGGGAAGATGCTGGAAACCCATAGTCTCGTAAACAACACCCTGAGCAGCGAAGGCAGCGTCACCGTGCAGCAGAACACCCATAGCGGTATCGAAGTTGGTCTCATCGTTGTTGTAGTGCTGGATGGCACGGGCCTTGCCGAGCACGACAGGGTCCTCAGCTTCCAGATGAGACGGGTTGGCAACGAGAGAAAGCTGAACGCGCTTGCCAGAAGGAGTGGGACGCTCAAAGTTCATACCCAAGTGGTACTTGACGTCACCAGAGCCCTCATCCGATGGCTCGGTCGAACCAGCGAATTCGCTGAAGATGGACTCGTTGGGCTTGCGAACGACGTTGGACAGAACATTGAGACGACCACGGTGAGGCATACCAATGACGATATCCTTGATACCGTAATCGACACTGCGGTCGATCAGAGCCTTCATACCAGGGACGAGAGTTTCGCAACCCTCCAGACCGAAACGCTTGTCATTGGGGAACTTGGTGGCCAGGAAGGACTCGAAGCTGGAACTCCAGATCAAACGATCAAGGATACGGCGCTTGTCGTCAACAGAGTACTTGAAGGGCTCGGGGATCTCGAAGCGATCACGGATCCACTCGCAAGGCTTGCGGTCGGGAATGTGGATATACTCTACACCATACGAACCACAGTAGATCTTCTCGCAGGCGGCAATAATCTCGCGCAGAGTCATCTTCCGTCGGCCATCGCTGACGAAACGGGGCAAAATGCCGGGTCCAAGAGCAAACTCCTGGTCCAGATCACGCTCGGTGAAGCCGTAGTGGTCGAGCTCGAGCTCCTTGGGCTTATCGTAGCCGAAAGCCTCAGCCTCGCCACGAATTCCGAGAGGATCGATCTTGGCCTTGTGGTGGCCACGAGCCTGGTAGGCGCGCACCAGCAACTGAACCTTCAAGTGATTTGTTACGTCGGTGCCACCGCCAAGAGCGGAGTCGGGCATATCCTGAGGAACACCGCCGGTGGGAGTCGGGACGAGGGTAGGAGGAGGCGTGAAAGCCCGAGCCATGGGCATATTACCATCTTCCATGTTCTTGAAGTACGTCTGCCACGAGATGTGAACGCTGGAAGGGTCACGCTTCCAGGCGAGGTACATCTCATCGATGTAGTTGGCAGTGTTGCCCTGCAGGAAAGAATCGCTCGGGTCCTATTCACGGGAAAAGCAAAGTCGCGCCGTCGAGTTAGTCGATTGGCCGTTTTTCTTCTCATCGCACACCATCAATGTAGTGTAGGCGACTCGGATTGTGTTTGTTTTAGCTTACCACTCCCGGGCTGGGGCCCTCCGCAGACGAAGCATAGCGTCTGGCATTGGATCGGTCGAGAACGGCGAGAGGACGACGAGCAGTCAGGCTAGAGCCGTAGCTCTTGGAAGCGTTGCGCGTCGTCGAGGCCAGGCAGAACGACCGCCGGCATGAGGAAGTCGCGCCACGCAGCATGCCGCTGTTGGTGGCCTTCAAGGCGGAATTCCTGAACATTGCGGGAATTTCCGAAGCTCGAGACAAGAAACAGAGGTGGATTAGGAATAAGGAGGAAACGGAGCAATGAGAGAACACAAAGTACAAGATCCGACTCAGGGGGTCGAATCGGGCGTTTCGAAAATGAGATCAACTATGCGAGTGTCAGCCCGAGTTGCCAGGTTGTTGTTCTCCTGCCGGAAGTACCGAAGGGATCGGGGCAAAGGAAGCGGCAGTACATACCGGATCAGTCCGCGTAGACAAAGCAGGTGTCGACTAGTGTTGCCGTAGCACCTGTATAGAAATGGAACTCATCAGAGAGCAGAAACTCTGCTGAAGCACTTGCAACTGGGAAGGTTGGGGAAGACTGAAGCAGCTCCCGAGAGAACCTAAACCTGCTTGAGGCTGGTGCGCTGAGTCAGCCCGAATGATCCACAATTGCCACAGTCCGGCAAAGTATTTCGGGTTTTTCGCGGGTGATTTCGGTCCAATCGGGTATGCATCGATTACGAGGAAGGGGACTCAAGAGCCGTGCGATATATACATGCGCCGTGCGCCATTGATTATGGTGTTCTGTAAATCCCAGTTGCGCCCCGCCACTATCCTAGATCAAGAAGTAATTATGCCAAAAGACTCGTCGCAAATTCATTAGGTCGTGAGATGGCCAAATATAAACCCGGATGCACTAAACGATCCCGCTCACGGTAGCAATTAAATTATGTATAATGTGAGAGAATGATATGACGTTGAGCCGGAGGTGCCGATGGCCGGCATGTCATTGTAGTTTCCGCTGGTTGGGCCGTCGATTCCGCTCCGCGGGAGATCGGCAATGTACCCAAAGGTCGGATGAGTATCATCGTGCTAGATCATGTTCGCCAGTCCCTCATCGGCAGCAGGGGGGCTAGCTTCAGAGGCCCCGGTGAAACTACCGCGATGCGAAGACGACAGAGTATGAGGCGGAGGACTGCCAGCGCTACTGCGCAAACTGCCATTACTCCCACCCCATGCACCGCGTCGTAACTTCATGAGCGCGCTGAGGGACATCTCATCGTCCAAGTTGCCCATATCAACTAATTGAGCCAAGCCAGGGCTGGACAGGGCAGGGTTGGAGGTGGCCCCGTGGGCCTTCAGTGAGATGACCGAGTTGCGCGTGCTCCATTCACTGCGCTCGGTGATGGGGGTCAAGCTGGGCTCTTGGAATTTACCCCGACTACTGTGGCTGCGATTGATGCCCTCGATTCCACGGGAGCCAAAATAGCCCCCGTTTGTGAGTTCCGAGCTGCCATTTGCACTAGCCTGGGCATAGAAGCCGAATTCTTGGCCGTAGAAGCCTTCGTCATCGTTCTCCAGGGCTTCCGCATTGGCCGCTGCAACGATTGCATCGTCAAAGTACGCATCATCATAATCATCGTCGTAAACATGATCATTATAGGCATCGTCTGCCCCCGTATTCTCAGCCCCTTGGCTGACACGACTGTCGTCTGATATCAGACCTGGTTGCGAGTCGCCCGTGTGTGACGTTTGCGAGATGCTCTCCTGTCCTAGGGACCGATTGCTGGTGCTGAATGTCCGCTCAAAACGACTTTGTGTGGTCGATTCAGTGGCTGCAAAGGCCAACGCATTGTGCAAAACTTCAAGGTTCTGCTCTGTCAACACTCCACCACAAGTCCGAGCAGGTCCCACGTTTGGTATAGGATCACCGAGCGGGCCACGCTTGGCTATGGGTCCCTGATATTCACTTGCGACGCTGGGCATATGCTTAAGGCCTTGGCTAGCATCCTCTTCTTCCAGAAATTCCTTTTCAAGATCATCATCGACACCATGGTTCACGGCCTGAGAAGGCTGCGGCGCAGACGGCTTTTCAACCGGCTTTCTTTCATAGAGATGGCTGGTTTCATCATCAAAAATAGACTCATCAAAGCCTCCGCTCTGCTGATCCGTAGTGATATCACCAAAGTCGCCATCATCAAAGTACAGATCGTCGTCGTCGTCAATGATGGGTGGCTTTGGCTGATTACCTGCAAGATTTTGTGCTGCAGTCTCGGGAGGTGGAAGAGCCACAGTAGGAGATTGCAGCGGGACTTCTGCTGACTGGTGATGGCCATTATTCTCTTGAAGCATCGCATTGTTCGAGTCAACCAATCCGTCTGCATTCTTAACTGTGGAAGTCTCCTCGGGTTGCACGGAGGCAGAGGAGACTTCAGGTGGTGCAGGAGTGGTTGGGCTTGCAACCACTGGTGATAATCCCGGGGGAACCCAAGACTTCAAAGCTGGAGCAGACATTTCAAAGTCATCATCATCCGCATCCGCATTGACACCCGGGATCTTCTCTTCCAATCCATCGATATCATCTAGCATGTCATGGTCAAACTCGTCATCGAAATCATCAAAATATCCATCTTCAATCTTCCGTGCCGCCTCTTTGGCCTTGTGTTTCTCTTCAAGGAGCTTCTCCTGAACAGAAGACTCCACGCCACTCATATCAAAGCTAAACCTCGAGGCATTGCTTTTGAAGTGCCTTGGTAAGCCGGCAGGATGCTGAGAGATGTTTGGGATAATATCATGATCCTGCTGCTGGTCTGAAGGAGGGCTTGGCTTCGTTTGGGTTACGGGCCGCTCAACAGGCTCATTCGCAGGAAGCTCGACTAGGTCAGCTATCTCAGGAAATTTCTTCTCAACAGGCTCCGGAGGCCTGTCTTTCATATTTTCGGAATTTTGATCAGGCAGCGTAGAAGGCAGTTTCCTCGCAAAGACAGGTATAGATTTCTCGTATCCGGGCTGCGCAGCACTTGTCAATAATGAAGACTGAAGATAACCTTTGTTCTCGACTTGCAACACTTTCTGGTCGTCTTCGAAGTGCTCCCGGAATACAGGCGAATGGTCACTGTGTCGTTTCATCTGGTCGCTCCATCGGCTAGCCGAGGTCGGGCCGGAATGTAAAGTTGAAGAGTCTTGCGTATTCTGGTTACTCCCGTCTGCGCCAGTCGACGGAGTACCAGATACATTCCGACGCGGTCGAGGCGCCGAAAAGTCATGGACGATATTCCCACGAATCCGAGGATCATAATCATCAGGGATTGCCGGAACCAGATTCTGCTTTCCAAGCTTATTCTCCTCGGTTCGAGAATTGCCCAGCTGTGAAGAGCGCCTGCGCGCGAGAAGCGACATTGGGTTCAGCAAATGGAGCATGGCCTTGCCCGACTTATGATTGGGTTGGTCCGTAGAAACATCCCGCTCCCCTACCCTCCGAGTGGCTATAGAATCCATCTTCGAGTCCCGTGGGGGCGTAATCTGTTTATTTGTCGCAGGCTCTTCTGGCGAGGCTTTCACTCGAAGCTGACTTGACCCCGGTCCCGAGGTCGGCGACTGCTTCGAATTCTCAGTGCCTGGTGATTGAGTATTGCGTAGTCCTTTACCGATCGATAATCGAAAAGGCGAAGTAGGCTTGGAGCTAGACTCGCCATCCCCCTGCTCCGGCCGCAACCCAGTGACCAATAGCTGAGAACCACTTGGTTGTGAAGTCAGAGTCGGCTCGGTCTCAGGCTCATGCTGGTGATTTTCCGGACTCGACCGTGGACGGGTTTCCTTCTCGATTGTTGGGGACTGCGTGCCTAGGCTGACCGAGGACAGCGCTGCGGTGGAAGGTTGAATGTGAAGTTTTGCGCCATCATTCTCCAACGACTCGAACCACGGCGGGGCATCGTACGAGGGGGTACTATCGAAGGCATCGGTGAAGGTCGAGGTGTCTGGGATCTCAGGCAGCTGCGGAGGAACGCTGGCCGGGCTATCAGTTGAGCCCTTTGAAGCTGAAGCCGGGACGGACAAGGACGCGGGCGGCGCGGTCGAACGACGATGATCCCGACGCCAATAGGAGAAAACGGTGGACGGGGGCATGTTGACCGCTTGTCCCTGGCCCGCGCGGCGTTTATATAGGGAGAATCAGAAATTTAGGAGCACGAATCCATCGCGATGGCTTTTTCATTGAGGGGAACAAATAAGTGGAAGGGCGGGTCCGTTCGGTTTTCACATACCAAGCACCGGTGGGGCTTGGAGCCACTGCGCCTCTTAAGCAGTTCAAGTTGGCGAAAGCAATATCAGTGACTCGGGACTTTGGATTTGAGAATTCAATATTTAGATGCGTGTCCAATCCTGCCGGTAGAGAATTCCCTCGATTTAAGAGTGGCTGCAGCTCACTTGAGTTACACCAATCGAAGCTTTGTCCTCGTGTTGCGGTGCCTGGTCCAGTTCTATATTTATACTGCAGCTTTCCAAGGTTAATGATCACTCTTTTCGTTGGACAACCCTCGAGCGAATGCACTTGATGGTCATTATGAACTCCTCTTCTTCTCTTCATTTTGTTCTCTATACATCTTCACTCTCCCATAACCTATTCCTTATGCCATAGTTAATTCGCGTGATAAGGTGGCGCCGAGGAAATATGAGACATTGTCTATACCCAAAAGAACAGATTCAGCCAAGCCAAGACTCAATCGGTTACTCTTCAAAGAGCGAATCGCAGAAACTAGCAAATCAAGGGATGAATCAATGGTAGGGAAATCGCCTCATTGTGTACCCTGAAATTCGCGGCCGTCAAATTGCTTTTTGAAGTCATACATGGAGAGGAGGTATCGCTTTGTACCTGGTCTTTTCGAATGCAAGCAAGCCCATCGCGCTTGGAACCTTATATAATGCTAGAACGCTGGAACGCAACACATGGACCAAAAAACCTTCAAATAGATAGAAAGACTAGCGAATACTTTGTCGCCAGCGATCAATCAAATCTCGCTGCGCTGGATCAACGGGAGGCCTTGCCATGCTGGGACCACAACTATTGGGCATTGGATACCCCATCCCGTTCATGCTCATCATGCTGTTGTGATGGTACGCAAAAGATGGGTGCATCATTCCATAGCTAGTTGGTTGCGCCATCGGGCTCCCCATAGGCACATGGTACCCAGCGGGATACTGCATAGACATCCGATGTCCATACTGAGGCGTCATGTTTGGACGCTGAAATACGTCGTATGATGACTGGCGGGTAACGTGGGTTGGACGAACTTGAGGGAGAGCGGCCATGCTTTGACGGGCTCGTAGATTCGTTGCATTTGCTGGCCGGCTGCCGTTCTCCTTTTGCAGACGACTGCGTCGCTGTGCAAGTGTTTCGTTCTCAGGTGGGGCCTTGGTATCCTTGACAGAAATCCCAGCCCGACTATCGATTTCGGCGAGAAGGTCATGCGCGAAGTCACTCTCGGCAGGGTTTTGCCCTCTCAATCTTCTGAGCCGCTCAGCTAGCGTCTCGACTTCATCACCGCTCTCTTCTGTTTGAGTTGCCGGCTCGGGAACGTGAGAGGTATGCATGGTAATAGGTCGTTTTTCGGGAATGGGTTCACCGCGCAACCGAGCCCTACGGGTACTCAAAGGTTCGTTCTCCTCCAAATGCCGTCTCTCCATCAGACCAATTGGGCGGTCTTGGTCTTCGGCATTGGTCTTTTCGAGATACAGCATTGCAAGAGGAACTTCGTCATCATCAGCAGTATCGCGAGTGTCCCAGGCCAATGTCACAGGTCGGCGTCGTCTTTTCTCGCTCTGTTTCTGGGCCATTGCATCCATCTCGAGTAAAGTGTGTTGCGTTCCTTGGGTCGGATTAGATACGGCGGTCCGCTGTCGCTGCTTGAGTTCCTGCTTGCGCAATTGCAACTCGGCCAACAGGGTATTTGGCGGCCCAACGTAATCTTCTTCTGCTTCTTCGCTCCCTGACGAGTGCTGTTCCTCATCGTTTCCAGACTCTTCAGAAGATTCGTACTCATCTTGATTATGAGGCCTATCCGAGCCGGGGCCGCGTCGCACTTCACTGGGCCCCGTTAGCCTTTCTTCCTCGAATTCTCGATCAGCACTGCGAGCCTGTCCCTGGGCATCGTGCTCAATGCTTTTTCGCGGGCCATGCTTGATCAAAGTTGTGCGCTTCGGCTGTCCGTAGACGTACGAGCCAACATGACCAGCAAACGGGTGATCTGTGAACGCTGACACAGGCGCATTTGCCGATGCATCGAGAATACTTTCAAGCGTCGCAACCGCTGAATCTTGCTTTACCTCGATGTCCAAGGTCGTACTTGGAGGATCGAAGAAGACACTTGCACGAAGCTGGGGTGGTATTGTGGACTGTCTTTTGTGTTTCGGTACATCACCTGCCATACCATCATTTGGGTCTTCAGATGGTTGCGCGCAGCTTTCGTCTGCTGCAGCAATAGAGTTGATCACTTGCGTACGTCGCTTCTCGCGCTCCATGTGTGACTTGCGCGACAGCTTCGGAGGGAGATTCAGCATCCGCGGAACAGGCGCAGGATAGTATACCATGTTTGCGCCCGTTGGAGGCTCTTTGAATGACTCGGGCTTACTTGCAAACGGTGGCTGATTCAGAGAAAGCTGACGTCTGAGATGTTCCGACTCCACAGGCTCGAAATGGACACCATCGAAGTCGGTGAATAGCGTTCGTGACTGGTGATAGGTGTCGCCGGAGGCAGCTGAGGAGGACCGCCTTGGGTGAGCTGCGGTCTCTTGTTCATCGTACTGGTTGCTGTAAACGTTCGGTGTATTGTTATAGACAGCGAGCGGAGCGGGGATCATTGCAGACGGCGCAGGAAGATCGGCAATCTGCGCGGATTCCTCATGGTCCGGCTCCGACACCTGGGCAAGACGAGATCCACCAGACACTGAGCGCTGTCGCGTGGACCTAGTCGACCCATGGGGAGAGGCAGTGACTGACGGTGGCAATGCACCGTTCTGAAAGTTGATCGAATTTGAGGTTGAACTGTAAGAGCGTCGTTTTTGTTCTTGGTCCATCTTCCGGATTTCGCTAGCAATGTCTGCCGTGCCGGAGGCCAGTCGCTCCGCAGTTTGTTCCAATCGCTCGACATTGCCGGTGTACGCGCCCTGAAGCGATTGCAGGTCTGGAATGGGGTGGCTGAGCGGAATCGGAGTGTCGCTGGAAGGGCCTTGCAAGGTCGGAGAGGGGGATGTGTGTCGCGCGACAGTCGTGTTCAACGGAGGAACGGTGTGGGGATCATTGCAATGATCGGCATCGTAATCGTCGTCCTCGACTATATCGTAACTAGCAGAAGTCATGGATCGGATCATCGAGCCTAGATCGAGGCCCGATTTATCGGCAGTCCTGGCAGTCTCTAGATGACCAAGATGATCGGGGTCTTGCAGCGGTTGGAAGGCATAGTCATGGGGCGATGGGCTGCGAGAAGCGTCGGATCCGGAGTTGGAGGCCAGGTCATGGTCGACCTGGGCGACAGCGTTGTAGGCCATGATCAAAAGCCACTCACTCTTGGCGGGCCATCCAGACTCGGTCGGGTTGGGAAGTGAACAAAGGCTCGTGGGCAAGGGGTTGGTCAGTCTGATGTTCGGGTCAAAGAGCACAGAACATGATGCAGGGCGGGAAAGAACGGATGAATCTGGGCAGGGACTGAGAGAAGTTGCATCTGTGTCACTGCGAGAGATGAAATTTTTGCCTCTCTAAAATTGGAGTGTCATACAAAATGGAGTCAGAGTCAGGCTTGGAGACCAAGAACAGGGCACCGAATGTCTCGGACCACTTTAGGAACGGCGTCTGCAGTTCCCAAGTGGGGAAGACGGTCTGGCCCGTTGGTTCGATTCTCGATTCCCTGGGGGAATTCCGAATTCACTTAGATAGGTTTATGGGTAGGACATTATAATAGGGGAACTGTTACTATTTCTGATCATTCACACATTCGAAGGACCCGGTACTCTGTAGCCAACAGACAGGCTGGGTTTCAATCATATATCGCCTAGGAATCCCTAAATAGGCACTACATATTCAGGATTCAAACTATCAAACACTACGGGACTAGTTACCGTAGCGAAGATCGTCCCAAAAATGGAACCAACAGGGCAATTTCTGGTCCATTCTACAAACACTCAATCACGCTCAAACTTCGGGACAGCGTTGAGATGGCAATGGGATTTCTCGGGTGCTTATTTTCTGCAAAGTCAAGATATGATCTATACTCCAGATATCACCTAGCCACACGTGCACTTACCTGATCTGTGTCTGTGTCGGGCATGTGACAGGTCAACATGGTTCTTTAGTCAGGATCGTTTCCGGGTTAGTTACTAGAAGCTCAACCATAGTCCTAGCTCTGTAGGTCAAAGCGGATCATAGAAGTAATCGGTTCAGTTCTATCGCAATAAGATAGCTCAATCTGCTGGTCCACTTAACTGGGTGCACATCTTGACATTGACCTTTGAATTCATAGTTCGTAGTAACAAGGTTCGCTGGTTGAAATGAAGAGATCAGTATATCCGATCAAGTTCGACGACGTGGAATTCAACAGCTGAATCTACCAGCACTGATCCCACCCGCACTTCCGATATCAATAAAAGGCTTTGAATAGAAGCAAGATCGAGAACCCGCCAAGCCATCAGTCTCGATTAGGAAAGAACACGAATGTGGGGCAGCACGTGACTACGCGGTGCTCGACGCGTCTGAAGTGACAGGATTCCATCATCGTTGATTGAGAACGGTCCGTACGGGGATCGGGATCGACTTCATGTGCCAACATGTCTTACTATGACATTGACTCCATATTGACAGATGCGCAGGTGATTCAATCCATACATCTGTCTAGCATCATTTCTATCAGGCCCATCACGTTCTAACACCTCGCCATCCAGAAATTACCATGTACTTTTGAACTTGAAGTCCCCGGGCTCGGGATTCTCGAGGGTAATCCCGGAGAAGATGTATAGCTTGTGACTCCCACCCGAAGCAATCCATTCGGGGTGCTGACCCAGATCAGATCAAACCTGGGACACGCATCGATCTCCCACTATGGCTAGGTGAAATGCTCTCAATCGGGTGAGATGGCCCCTCCCGAGGCAATGGACGCAAGTTTGGTTTCTAATTCTCGCTCAATTCATTAGTGGCCGGCTAGGGACTTCCCGCCTGGTCACTCTGGACATGCCCGAGGCTTTATCGGAGCGGGTAATGAATGCGCTGAAAGCAGATCCACGGACTGTGGATTTGCGTGCGCTCGCACCACACTTTTACAGCCTCAGTGAGCGGATCCTCGAACTCTTTGAGGAAGAAGAGATGGTCGATGTGTTGAGTGATGTACGTTCTCCTGGTGGTTTCGCCTATTCTGAAATTTGACCATGAATTGACCCCTGAGTTAGACCTTCAAGAAACGAGCGGCTGAGATTGCCGATCATGCGCATAACCCGCGTGGAGCAGTCGGGGAAGGAGTGGAATTTCTTCGTGGGTTAGACGAGACGGAGCGGCAACGTAAGTATACACTCTATTGTTTTGCGCAGAGGCCAGTGACATATTGACGTGTGCTAGTGTTCCGGGCGGCGCATGACCGTGCAAAGGAGATGCGCATTTGGTCCGGCGAAGCAAAGAGGAAATGACGGTCCTGAAGGAGTGGCAAAGTCGAGGCTGAGCTGGACTCACAGTGGGAAGACCAAATTTAATAGCAATCTGATGATTTATGTCTCTGTTAAGCGATTGGCGACTATAAAAGATTGATGTACATATGTAGGCCATCTTGAAGTCATACCGGAGACGAGGGTCGAAGGAATCGCTCGGACCCGCGACCAAATCCACGGGATTGAGATACCGACTGTATCGGATGAGTCTAGATCGTGACCGGCTTTAAACATCACTTGAACATCGTCAGAGTAGATCCCCTGATCATGGCAGCTTAATCAAGCGAGAAACCTGGTCTTCCCTGTTCTATAACTTCGCAAATCCATGGAACGCAAAAAATGGATCGAAATCGGACCATGATTGGACTGGATTGATCGCCAAGATCGAAGCGATCTACTCCATACATACGGAGTAAATGGTAACATATTCTGTGCTTCTCGTATAACAGTGGTCAGACGAATTGTATCAGGAAGCGGGGAACAAATAACGATATCGATGAATGATGCTGCTCAGCTTCGACGCACCAAACTCCCCCTGGCCCGACCGTAAGGGACGCTGAGACACAAGACTCCACGGGCGTCATCCGATTGGTGTCTGATGTCAGGCACTGCCGATCCTGGGATCCCCTCGACGAAGGATGATTTCCGACAAGTGCAAATGCTTCGAATTCTTCCATTCTTTTCAAATCCAGCATTCCATCTGGTTCCCCTGGCATTTCCTCTGTACAATCCCGCTATCACTCGGCGTGTTGACACACTGAATTTCTCCATACTGTTCTTTTTTCCGTGCGAGGTATCGGATCCCATGCGCAGTGGACTCGTCACAATCGCCCTCGCTTCACCCGCCCTTTTCCCTGGTTCATGGTGGACCTCCTCGATTCCCTCCCCACAAGTTCGATCAGTCCGCTGGTCATTGCTGCCCTTTCCAGTGCGACTTCTGCGCCCCTCGCTTCGTGTGCTTGACGCCTCAACTGTCCCTTCCGATCATCCAATACATTGTCTAGGGATCGCCCAATTGCCGTTCGGGGCGTGCATATCCATCAAATTGTCCGATGCGGGTGGAGATCCCAACTGCGACTTGCGCCGGAATCTGATCGCTGATTGCACAGAACGGTCAATCCTCGTTGTGGTGCGTCAAGCATGCGCATGAGTTGAGAAACCATGGAGACGGATAGAAAAACTCAAAGGCGGAGCTCGGCCGCTCCGGGCCCTCGAGACTCTACAAATCAACCGGACTCTATACGTCGCATCCGCACGGTTGGCCCCAGGCGTTCGAGCTGTATGTTCCACGCTGCTGCCCGTTTTCGTTCAGTTTCAAATCAGACCTCGAGATCAAAACTGACATCCACCAGCCATCGCTCCAGAACAGACAGAACGGCCTCGACATCCTTCGTTGTCTCGTGTCAAGGGTAGAATCAATATGTATAGTCCACCTCGGTTGACTAGCGAGAAGTCATGGCTGAACGACCAATCCCCCGTCCGAGGGCCGAACAGCACTCCGCCTCGACAACCTAGTATGTTTATTACCGACTTGGCTCGAGGCTCGAGTGAAGGAAGCTTACACTGTGATCTTGCAGGAACCCCGGAGGCGAGCACACCAACAATGGTGAATCCAGCTTCCAGTCTTTTACAAGACCTCTTGAAAGAGCAGCGCGCCAATCGCAACTCGCGAGGAACTGCTCCCGACGGGTGGGATGAAAACGGTCCACGGACACCCGAAGGTCCTCGAGTGCAGGAGGACACCGCATCAGAAAAGGCTCGCAAAGTCAGCGATGCTCTTTCAAATGGACAACGACAACCGATGGGCATGGGTATCCGCGAAATGGATCAGGTAAGATTTTGGCGCCGTGGCCAGGAGATTTGACTGACGCTCGCAGTACGTTTCGAAAATGAACAAATTGAATTTTGATCTAAAGCTGGAGATTTTCCACCGCACGCAGCAAGTAGGTGCCTTGGAGAAGAAAGTGCAGCGAATGCACGAGATGGAAGAAGAGCTGGAGCGAATGCACCAAATGCAAGAAGAGATGGACCGACTTCGATCTGCAGAGAAGGAGAATAAGACACTTCGAGAGTGCAACGAGCAACTTCGAACGGATCTCAAGACGAAAGATCAAGCTGTTGCCGAGGCTGTGCAGTTTATTTGCTCGCTGGAGGCCAAGATTGAGGAGATCCAGTCGAGTGGACGCACCTCGCAACTCTCCATGTCTCGTCTTGTACTCGATGGCCCGAATGCCTCTACACCCAAGTCGCAGACTACCATCAACATTCCCGAGAGGACGTCGTCCAAACGACAATCGCGCACCAATCGACCAAAGTCGACCGAACCCCGGGAGCTCAGCAATGCACCATCGTTTCTGCTCGCCGATAACAAGAGTACTGCAACACTTCGAAGCCTCTATGGTCCAGATAACAACAAATCCCAGGCTACGCTGGGTGAGATGACCAAATCTGAAAGTCTGCACTCCATGAACGAGGCCACTGAGCTTGGTTCTCCTCGACTTAGTGTGCTCAGTGAGTGCAGCGAGTTGCATCCCTTCGATACCACAACCACATGGCAGGACTTCGACAAGCTTGATATTCCCCTTCGCAGATCAACATCTGTCACCGGCAGCCTAGACAGTTATGTACCCCCAGGCGAGCGCGAGGAGAGCCAAGGAAACCAAGTCGATCAGTGGATGGATCTGCGGCCTGATATGTCGCAGACTATTATTAAAAGACGGAAAAATCGAGCAATGTCCGACATCTCTAATTCGGGCGCGCCTAGTCTCGGCGGAGACCTATTCTCGAACAAGCCTCGTGGCCGTGGGCGCTTAGATGCGTCTCTCTTCGGCGGTGCGAGGCTTCCACCGACACCGGATACGATGAGTACGGCGTACGCAGCAGCAAATAATGGTTCCAATGGCAGTATCGCACCCCCAAAAAGCCCTAGACATGCGCAGCAGTCTATGTTGCCTGGCCGTCCCCTCGATCGTCATCGCTCTGCCGATGAGCTCACTACTCGCCGTAGTTTCGACGGCAGCGATATCACAGATAGTATGCAGACGAACTGCAGCGATACTCCTCGGCGGAGCACGACAAACGTCGAGTCACCAACATTCTTCCCGTTCAACACCGTCGCCTCTAAAGCCAGTGAAATTCTAGGCCCGGGTAGCCCGAACAACCCTGCAGTCGACTCTTTCGGTGGTTACTTCCAGCAAAAATCCAAGGAAGCTTCTGCGCTCGCGAATAATGATCGATGTCAGACCCCTTCGACCATCGTCACCTCTGGAGGTCAGGCGACAGACGGCCACTCTTCACCACCCTTGACACCCCAGGACTGGATTGCGGCCGGAAAGCAAGGTCCTCGATCTCGCAAGGAGCGGGACAATGGACTTCGCATCGAGCAACAACCGGATGAGCCATCACAAGATGATGCCAACCAGCCTGCTTTCCACGATGATCACAGTCTAGACTCATATTCCGTCGAACCTGAAGTCGCGGGTATTCCCACGCTAGACCTGGAAACGCTTGACATTCTGGAACAACCCGCTCAACCGCAAGCAGCGGAACCTCATCCTGAACCTCAACCTGAAGCCGAGCCCCGTCGACGTTTCAGTTTTCGCCCGAGTTTCCTCAGCCGCTCGCATGGCCCTCGCCATCTTCAGTCCTCACCCATGGCTCCTGATTATCCCGAGGATGACGAAGATGGCGCGCCCTCTCCGATCATTCCCAAGACTAGAAACATGGGTGGCGCACAACGGCGGCCCATGTCCCAAATCATCAATTCAGCCGAATTATACTCATCTAGCCTTCCAGCTGGCCATGGTGATTTTGACGACGATTTCGCTCCGAAGGGTCACCGAGCTTTCATGGAAGCGCGGGAATCAAGTGTCCCTGCCCACTCAGGCTCCAACACGATTGCCGCACGGCCCAAAACATCACATAGCGCCCAGAGTTCGGATTTCAAGCGTCGCAGCTCGCTGGGTCTTTTCGGTTGGATGAAGGGTGTGAGCGGGAAGAAGTCGGAGCCTTCGACTCCCATTGTAACTGACAAATTCCCCGACTCAGGTCAAGCACTAAGAGAACAGCGCACCTCTTCGCGACTTGGTTATGAGGCTGGGGGAGCTTCATTCGGGCGAGCGTCTTCTCCCGACTCCATGGATGCCCCGGTTGTCCGGCCACGCTCTGAAATGACTACTTACTCTGATGACCAGGGTCGACGACCCAGATATATGGGTCGACGATCTCGCCGGTTTAACTGAGCTGGTAGAATGTCGACACTGTCTACCCGTCTTGTACTCTATACCCATTCCTCTGTATAACACCAACACCGTCTGAGCCAAGACAGTGTCAACACTACCTCAGCTACGCCCCGAATAATGCTCGCCGGTTAGATCTCTGATCTGATCTGTGGATGCTTCGTCATGTTTTATGCCAACATTATTCATGTTTGATCCCTCCCTGCTGGACTAGGAGAGATCTGATGTATTCTGACACATTTTCAAATATGGTTGGTAAGTTGGATTTTTAGCGATGTTGGTTATACGTCTGATATTTCAATGTTCTTCACATCTTCCAAAATTGATTTGACTCTTGTCAATTTCATTCGAGCAAGCAATCTGATCTTGAACGTAGTGTCACTTTTGCCCCGGACCTCATTAGTACGCCTGCATCCTAGATATCCGTCTTTCCCTGGTTTCCAGCTCAGCTGGTCATTATTCCACCGCTAGTAAAAACCCTTTCCTGTTTAAATAATATAGTATACATGAAGAATAGTCAGAGATAAAATCATCAAAAAGCCAGCGTTCAGACATTCTGCCACGCTTGGAGTGGTCAATAGACCATCGCATCCAGTAGATCCCATCATATTCACCCAACAAATCATCGGACGAGAAGAACCGAGATACTAGTACCAATCATTACCCTTCTCGCCGAGTTTCGTCTTTTTAGGATTCAACGAGATAACCCGCTGCCCAGGAAGCGTATCAGCCGTAAAGGCAGCCTCAAAAATACTCGCGATCCCACGCCGGGAGTAATTCATGAAAGAGTCATAATCATCGCGCTGCCCATTTATAGAGCCCCATTCAGGCCCACGCGGCGATGTCCCATCGCCCAGGTCCGTCCAGCGGGTTACGACAATCGCCTGCCGGAACACCAAATTGCGCGGATCGGCGCGGTCCTCTGTGAGCTTGACCTCGATGAGGTACTCGGTTGGACACTCGGGACAGCGACGCATGGGTCTGCAAAAGCCGCATAGCGTCGTCAGTGCATTCGGGTCGTGTCTTCGTCCCGCGAAACGATCCTTGACTTTGTGCTCGGCGCCTTGTAATCCACCTGTTTCTCTAGGTTTGGGAATGTGGTCAAGAGCGCATTTACATGCCGGCATGAGCTCGCCGTCACGCCAGTGCGAGCATGCAGAGAAATAGGGCCAGTAGTCCTCGCGCGAGTAGAGGAGCATTCGTTGGGATGCTGGTGGGAGCGCGGGTTGCGCAAATGTTTGGCTTGTTACTCGCATCAGGAGATGGCCCTCGTGGACGTGGAAGCGCGTACTATGGGTCCAGCCATCGCGCTCCCAGCGCCGAGCAAGTGAATCTGGTGAGAGGCCGTACTTCAGACCGAAACGATGCGCTCGCATGACCAGCTGGACAAATGTATATGGGATTTTGCGACCGGGCGCGATACGGTGGCGCGGAGGTGGATTTAGCATGTTCGTGGCTTCGGGGCAATCGAAAAGCGGATTCAAGACGTGGGCGGGCCGAAGACGTTCCTGGCCTTCTTTTGTACGGCGGTGGAATTGCCCGCAAGGGAAACAGAGGAGATGGTGTGGCATTGACCGGTCCAGTCCGTTCAAAAATTCAAGTTTATACTCGAAATTGGCCGGACGAGCCAAGTACCTGAAATATCGTGATCCTAATCGGCGATTGAGCCTGCGAGTTGCGATGGCTAGACTTGCGGCCTCGGCCGGGTTCAAGTACGACGCGATCATTCCCCATAATTTTGGGGACAGTTTCGCAATATCCTGCTCGCCCGATGGCCGGAATGTATTGTCTATCTCAGCCGGTCCGTAGCTGTCCATCTGATCCACCATACCGAGCGCATGAATGATCGTGGTGTAGTCTTGGCGTTCACCCAGTTGCGTATCAACCACTGCATGCGCCTCCTTGTATTTGTGCCGATGTATCTGCAGAGGTGCGAGATCCGGCATTGGGGGCGGCGATTCGGCGCTGGGGAGCTTGGCCAGCCGCAGGTCGGTATTGGATTGACTGGCTTTTCGAAGGGTCTGGCGGGATTTCTTAGGGCGCAGAGCATTAGAGAAGAAAGACCGGAGGCCTTTTTTCTGGCCAGGGCTCTCTGCCGACATCATGGTTAATGAAGACAGATATTTCCCAGGGGAAAATGAAGGAGCACAATGGATCTTTCGAGGGATCAGGCTTGGACCCAGATGACGCAGTCACACTACATGGCGGCCCGCGTCGGGCCGGATAAACCACGGGACAGTATCAATGCGAATCCTTGAGACGGTGGTTTTGGCAAAGATTTAGCAATGGTGGTGGGCCATAAGGGACAAACATGATTGGGTAACTCAAAATCAAGCTGCAGGAAGGGCCAATAAGATCACGATCAAGATCCGCTCGCGGATCCCTGACCAATCAGAAGCAGATGAAGATATCCGCCCCATCCCAACACCAACAGAATAGAAAACTAGTTGAAGATCATAGCTGATAGCAATTGACATTTGGCTATTTAATCACTTCCACAAATTTGGCAGACATGCTACATTACAGGGATTACTAGAAGTTGCTCCGCGATAACATCACACATGATGTCATCTAAGAGAAGCGCTTCTCCACCGCCTTCCAGTTAATCACCTCCCAGATGGCCTTGAAGTACTCGGCCTTGCGGTTCTGGTATTGCAGGCTAGAAGATATTAGCAGAGAATCAAACAGTATTATAAGGTGCCTGCTTACTAGTAGGCGTGCTCCCAGGCGTCAATACCGAGGAGAGGCTGGTACTGGCCCACCACGGGGTCCTGGTTCTGTGAAATAGTCAGCCATTGAATCTGGTAACTACCACCAGTTTGGTGAGCTAGTCACTTACAGCGTAGGTGCGGATGCCAATCTGGCCGGTCTGCTTGTCCTTAACGAGCCAAGCCCAGCCACTGCCCTGAATGCCGGCAAGAGCGGTGTTCATCTTGTTCTTGAACTCGTCAAGGCTGCCGTAGGTGGTGTCAATGGCTTTGGCCAGAGAGCCAGATGGAGGCTCACCACCACCAGCGTTCTTGGGAGCCAGGTTCTCCCAGAAAAGGCTGTGGTTGAGGTGACCACCACCGTTGAAGTTGATGGCGGGGTTCAGAGCGATCTGTGCCGAGATGTCACCCTTTTGCTGAGCCTCCTGGAGCTGCTCAATGGAGTTGTTGTAGTTGGTCACGTAGGTGTTGTGGTGGTTCTTGTGGTGAATCTCCATGATCTTGCCGGAGATGGAAGGCTCCAGAGCGCCATAGTCGTCTGGCTGAGGATCAGCATACTTGTCCGGAAATCAAGACATACTACAGCTGCCGAAGAAGTGCAATGTCACACCAACTTACACGACAGGTCAGGAAGAGTGGCCTTGCCGCGAGCAAAGGTCAAACCCGCAACGCCGGCCTTGGTGGAAGCCGACGCTCCAGAGCGAAGGGCAACGCGGGCAGAGTTAGCAAAGAGAGCAGCCATGATTGGAATCTGGAGTCGTGGGTGGGAGGAAGAAGTAAAAGGGATACCGATTACTATGACAGGGAGAATGAAGAAGGGAAGAGCGAGACACTGCCGAGCTCGAGGTAACCGAGCTTAAACGTCATATTTTGCTTACATCATCGTTTTTTTCGCCGGTTCTGTTTGATCTCGGTTTTGTGTTCTTCCGCACCGCCCCACGTGAATTTCAACGCGATCGAGAGCTTCTGAGCTGCATAGGAGCTTGCGCTGGCACTTGGGGTTTTGCTGAGATTGCGAAATCATGGAGTCGCCTTCGTCTTCATATGCTGGCCAAAAGCGCAAGGTTTCCGACATGAGCTCCGACGAGGAAGATGCGCGCCCAAGAGCGGGCTTTCGTGGCTTCGCCAGAGCCGCCTCACGTTCCGAATCTCCTCCTGGCATGGGAGGCCTGGGAAGTGCGTCCCGCAATCCTTGGAATAATATGGCTAGCGCGGCGACAGCAGCGCCCCGAGGTGGAGGAGCTACCCGCGGAGGAAAGGGCATGGGGGGAAATTCGTTCGCCGCGCGCATGATGGCCAAGATGGGTTACAAGGAAGGTCAGGGTCTGGGGTCTAGTGGCCAGGGTATCGTCAATCCAATCGAAGCCCAGGCTCGACCACAGGGTGCAGGTCTCGGCGCCGTTCGAGAAAAGACAAAGCAGACACGCGAGGAAGAACGACGGGAGGCGGCGCGCCGAGGCGAGACGATCGATGACAGCTCCGATGAAGAACGAAAAAGACGACAAAAGCGGAAAGAGGAACGCAAGGCAGCGAGTCGCAGTGGGACAGGCACTCCGGTCCGTCGGCCCAAGCCTCAATTCCGCACGTCCCGAGAGATGGAAGTTGATATGGAGGGACTCGAGGTGCCGAACGTGCTCAAATCGCTGGTCGATGCTACAGGAAAGGAACAGCGTGTTTTAACTTCAACCGCTGGGTTGATGACATCCCAAGAATTTGTTAGTCAGGGAGAAGCGGAAGGCTTAAAGATTGCCCGCCGTGCTCGACACGACCTCGAAGCCTTTGCGGACGAGTGGAAGGGTTTGACCGAGAGAAAGAAATATATCGAGTTGGAGGAAGCTCAAGTGATTGATGAGCTGGACGCATATCAGAACCGAGTGGATCATCTTACCGGGCTGATCGCCGCTGTGGAGGAGCTGGACATCTTCGAACACGACGAAAGCACCGCATCTAAGTTTGATGAAATGACCGACAAGCTTGAGGCTATGGAGGCCAAGTACCGCGATGTTATGGAAGAGTACAAATTGGCAGAGACAGCAGTTGCTGCTATTCATCCGCTGTTTCGACAGGCCATGGACGAATGGGAGCCTCTCCAAAATCCCACGTTTCTTGTGTCTAATCTCGAGCGCCTGCAGCATCTGCTCTCACACCGACATGACCATGAAGAGAGTCGACAGCGACAGTCCACTTCGCCGTATGAGTCTATGATCTACACTATCTGGCTCCCACGAGTGCGCTCGGCGCTCTTGAATGATTGGGACGTCTATGATCCGTCTCCTGCAACCACGCTCACTGTGGCTTGGAAGACAATTATTCCACCATTTGTTCTTGCCAATGTCCTCGATCAGGTGGTTGTGCCAAAGCTTAGCGGGGCCTTGAAGGAATGGAAGCCACGAAGCAGTCGGCGACATCCATCTAATCAGCATGATGGCCGTTTGCCATGGTGGCTCTTCACGTGGCTACAGTATCTTGGCGAACGGCATACCAACCCCAAGCAACCCACAGGCCTCATGTCCGATACTAAAAGGAAATTCCGCGTGTTGTTGGATTCGTGGAGTCTGCGCAAGGGCCTAATCAGTGGTCTTGACGTCTGGCGAGACGCACTTGCCACGGAATTTGATGTATGCCTGCGCAATCATCTCCTCCCTAGGCTAGCACGTCACCTTCGTGAGAATTTCGCTGTGAACCCTCAGGATCAAGACCTTACAGCCCTAGAAGATGTCCTGCGCTGGAAGGAGTTTTTCCAAGCCAATGTGATGGGACTGCTTCTTGTCTCTGAGCTTTTCCCCAAATGGCATGAAATTCTATACATTTGGCTGACCAACGATCCTAATTACGAGGAGGTCGGCGCGTGGTTCTCCTGGTGGCGAACCCAGATTCCCGCGGAGATCAACGAGCTCACCATTGTGGATGATGAGTGGAAGAAAGGACTACAGACGATGGATCATGCTCTGCAGCTTGGCGATCGCGCAGCTGCGGAGCTACCACGCCCGACGACCACGAAGTCGACGCTACCTACACGCGAGGAAGCTGTGGCGCAAGCCGCCGCCGCCGCTTCGACTCCGGCCCCAGGCAAAGCGAAACCTCAGGTTGTGGAGGAGGTTGCCTTCAAAGATATTGTCGAGACCTGGTGTGTCGAGCAGGGGCTTATCATCCTGCCATTGCGCGAAGCCCACCCGCAGAATGGACTGCCATTATTCCGCATCACGGCGAGTGCAACTGGCAAGGGTGGCGTAGTAGCATTCCTGCAAGGCGACGTCGTGTGGGTACAGAATAAAAAGGCAAAGGATGTTTGGGAGCCGATGGGCTTGGAAGATCGGCTGGTCGAGCGAGCCGAAAGTCGATAAATGATACTTGGAAGTTAGAAGCGCAGCACACGGAGTACTCCGTACCTGCTTGTCAATTCCATCGGGTTATGTGATGGACCTGATTCATACTTAAGGAGTAGAGTCTATACCTACTATTATTGCGTAGTCCATGGATTTCCCAAAATGCTGTTAAATACGAAGTATTCCGGTACTTTGTTTCATGACTCTGATTCGTTCCATTTCATCAGAATCATACCAAAATACCGGAATCATACTTGCATTTAAGTGGCCGGACTGGATTACGCAATGTGCCAGAAAGAGTAAAGCCACGCATGCACTCCAGACTTGGCAATGATAATCTACCACGAGCTCTTTCAATGATAAATATAAATCGGCTGCTCGCCTTAAATCGCAAAGGTTCCACTTAGTAGCACATGCGGATCCACTATGGCGAGGCTCTCTCCCGATCGAATGTCTTGCCTGGAATCATCTCGACCGTTCTTTTACTGATATCCTCTGACTTGGAAGAAACCATCACATTCCCCATGTTCTATTAACAGCTTCGAATCATGAATACTCGGCCTCTCCTCATGACAAACATCTGGTGAATGATCCTTGAGCCTCAACCGCCCCAAAGGATCGACTGGAGTGATCAACATTAGATAATGGCACAGACTACCACGAGGACGTATCAAATCGAATACACACCTCCTGAGAGATCCACTCTATGCCGATGAACATGGATTTTCCTCCTTTCGTCATCGACCCGACACGGTTGACGTGGACTTGCCCTGCTTCCAGTCAGCCTTCCGCACCCAGGCTCATCGCCCCGGGGATGAGCGACAATATGATTGGCCTCATTTGGCGATGGAGATGAGGGTCACCAGTGAGCCTCGAGGACGGCTTATACGTTGTGTTCAGGGGAAGGCAACAAACACGAGCCTCAGTTATGGAGCAGATCAACGCGGCCACACTCGGCTGAGACCCTGAAATTCTTAAATTGCCCTCGCTCCTCCGCATTCTGAGTTTACTATCCATCCCATACTCCGTATACTTCATTTATCACCTCAAAAAAAGTTCACCTTCTCAACCAGCCACAATGCAGTACAAGGCTCCTCTCATCGCCGCCCTTTTCTCCGGGCTGACCATTGCCACCTCTTCGGAAGCCGCTGCCACTGGCTCTGCTACTGGCGCCGCCTCCGGCACCTCTGGCGCTGCTTCCAGTGTCACTGCTGCTCCCTCCAGCGAGCAGTCCCTGGCCAACATCGCTGCTGCTCTCTCCTCCCAGCTCCCTAGCTCCGTCCAGAAGGAGCTGTCCTCTGCCTCCGACGCTGCTGAGATCTACAGCATTCTCACTCCCTTCGAGTCCTCCAGCGAGTGGATCAGCAGCCTTCCCACCAGCCTGCAGGGCTTTGTCACTTCTGAGCTTGCCGAGGCCGCTCCTACCGACGGCCCTCCCTCTGAGTCGTCCTCCGGCTCCGGCTCCGACTCCACTGCTACCTCCACTGGCGGTGCTGCCTCCGCCACCGGCGTTGGTATGGGTCTTGCTGGTGCTGCCGGTATCCTGGGTGTTGCTCTTGCCCTGTAAGAGCAACCAATTTCAGTATAAGGGTCATTTAAACTACCGAGGTAGGAATGACCTGCTGGAACCGGGTAACCGCATAGCATTTCCTTTGTTATTTCCTATGTCCTGATCCGACGATATGTAATGTATGCCATGCTACTTGAGGCGAATCATAATACTTCTACCACGCTTGCAATATTCATGCTTAAGTATTTTCTAGCGCGTAAGCATACTATTATATTGAGTCATGATATGACTCGATCAATATCATTCATGTGGTTACGCCCAATTCCTTATCCTCGAGAAAGATCATTATTTATGAAAACACCCTTGACGTTCCGGCCAAATGCGTAGCCCCCTCTAGATTTAGCCGTGCGTTCAATGTAATCACTAACATGTCCACAAATATCCAATACTGCTCATTAAACTTGGACTCAAATATCTTGGTAACTCTGACAATGGACTTGAATACATCTCCAAAACATATCCCACGAGTCAATTGCCCGAAAACACAAAGGACAGACTGTCGGAGCCGCGATCTCAGTTTGCACTATCGGGGGCTGATCTTTCCTAGGAATCGCGTCATGTTTTGAATATAAATGATGATAAAACCGATCTATCCGATAGAATTGCATCGAGCACTCTGGTATGCGACAGGAAAATTGGTACTGTGGATAGTGGGTTCGGTCGATGTGACGTTTCAAAGAAGCGAAGAAGGTGAATGGAGTCTCTTTTCTATCGTCGCATAGAAGACAGAAATAGATCTTTCGATTGGAGCTTTTGTCATGTAGAGAAGAAACTGGCGTGTCTTTTGTAGGGTGTTGACCTTGGCTGTTTGCTGCACTTTCCATTCTTGCAAGATTTTAATGCGTCTCGAACGTTGTTTCCTTGTGTACGGAGAATGTTGATGGCGTGAAAGTCATAAAACGCATGAAACAGGTTCGAAGTTTTCTTCTGCTCGCTTAGGTAGTTACCCCGCAAGTTTCGATTGAAATGAGCCGGGGCCGTAAACGAGAATTTGGCCTGATGTCATTCGGTCTTGACTGTTACTAGATTGACACTGTATAATCTTGATCAGGATTAGTCGAGATCCATGGCCCCTTACGGTCATATTTGCCGGGCATGGGGCTTACTTTCTGTTACATACTTTGTATATTTTCATAGATGCGTATTTTTGGATCGCCTTATACACACCTATTTTGCTGTGTTTGTCTGAAAGGAAGAATGTCAAGATGTATCTCCGTATACAGACAGGAAACTGATTTGTCCTGGTTGACCAACTGATACTTGACTATACAATAATAATCGAAGATTGTCGTAATAGATGAGAGACCAGATTGTCTGAGAGCAGTGTGTTCACGCTCGTCAATCGTTTCATGTTCATCCAATTTAAAGTTTTAAGGAATAGACCATGACTCCTGAAACCATCTATCATCTTGAATATAATGGCCTTTGAATTAAATTATATATTCCTGGATTGAAGTGTTGTGGAGTATATGGGATACTGGGGCGACCCCCGATGGCCGGGGGTACAGCGACCCCCAACTTAGCCCCCGCCCCTGCTGACTGCGTACCGTACAAAGGTTCTACCGGTATTAGACCAATTCAGACTAGACGAGACATAACCGGACACAAATTACATGGGGCTGCCCCTATTTTTGGGAAATACAAAATGGATTTTACGCAATAAGCAGACCAGAGAGGGTCGCTAGACATTTCTTTCTCCACGAGTGTGCTTTAAGTCTATATCACCCTCGTGGCTCAGCCTGCATCCACTTGAGGTACTGGTTCCCGGGCTCGTCTCGAACAGGTGCACCATGCTTCTCTCCAGTATCCGGGCACTCGTTGTCCTATGGTTCGCTGGTCTTTCTACAGCTGTATTTATCGAGATCGCCAATAGACCGTTCACATTACTAGGCTATCGAGCCGTTCACCCCGTACGTGACGCATCCACCTTTTCTCATCATCCCTTCTAACTTGCGTGGCTAGGACCAAGCGAAAGATTACGAGAATCACGGAGACACCCTCACATGGGACCCCGAAATCTCTGGCAGGAGGTCCTCGTCGTACGGACCGGGCGTCTATTTGACCAAGAGGCTCGAAGATATTGGAGAATGGGTGCGATACTCGAACAAAAAGTGAGCAATCCTTGCGAAATACCGACGGGCAGAACTAACGCATTATCAAAGGTATTGTCTCGTGGCTGCGGATCGCGAGAAGTTGCCGTCCGTTTCGAAAGCGCGACTTCCCATATACGCAGTCTACAACAATGAAGTAGATTTTAAGGACTTTATGGGCCAGGAGAAGATGATCGATGCTTACGTCGAAACCTATTTACACTTGGACCCGCGCAGATCGATTATCATGGTCGAGAATTGCGACACGGATCCCCCGGCGGAGATTGTGATTCGACCGGAACTTTTGGATACTAATGGAGGCAATCTTGGGATTGTGACTCTTTGCAAAGATACACCGGAGCAATTGCCTCAAAAGTCTGTTAACTTTGATGATCCGGAATGGCGGAATGCGAAGGGGGTTTTTAGTGATGTGGAATGGACCCCACCGGAAGCGGAAGAAGAAGAAGAAGATGATGATGATGATGAAGAAGAAGAAGGAGGAGGAGGAGAAGAAGAAGGAGGAGAAGAAGAAGGAGGAGAAGAAGAAGGAGGAGAAGAGTGATAATTGGTCTTGATCTTGTGAGATTGATCATTGAATGTATTTTTGATAGTCCATGAGGCTGGTTGATATGGAGCTCAGCGGAAAGAAACTACCTAGTCGTCATGCAGTGGGAATTTCATCATGTCTGTTCAACGGTCATCATTTGGGAGATTTCAGTTCTAGATGTAAGAGACAGAACTGTGGTTGAGTAGAGATTTTGATTGTGTAGGGGCAATTAGAACATCTAGATTGTCCAGATCAGTCAGCAATGAGACAAATCCAGTATGTATGAATGAGCTTCAATCTAGAATCGCCAGTTCATAATATTTAATAATCAGAATCAATCGAGAACTTGCTCATCGCCTTCATTCCCGTGATCAAATTCAATAATAATAATAATAATAATACATAATACATAATAATAACATAGAATTTAATGCAACAAAATAAACTAAATGAGATCGAGTGGGTCATTCATCTAATCTCCACCAATCATCATCACGATAATTGTCACCCAATCATGACGAAGGGATTCACGGGAGGCGATTCCACTTCTGCTCGAGACTCCAATTCCGCGTCAACTTTCAACTCTGCAACCCGCGCTGACCTTTCTCGACCCGCTGATTGGCGTATCATTCCATGTCGATTGACGAATGCATCTCAATTTTGGGTCCAGAGCGCAGTTCCTAGCTCAAAATGGAGGCAAACGAGGACCGGTGAAGATGTAAACACGCGAGTTAAAAGGACTGGAGATCCTCATTGAGCGGGAATCAGATTTCAGATTTCAAATTTCAAATTTCATTGCCTTCGTCTCTGCTCTCAGTATTCCATCATCCAACCAAATACTTCCTTTCGAACTGGATTGTTTCACGGCTGGAGCTTCGCCTTGACATACCCTCCCGTCTTTCCGACTGGACCCTCTTATTTCTCTTGGACGGCTTGTTGATTTTTTTTCCCCTTCATCTGTCTCCTGACTAGCGTCCCTGGTCTTTTCTGCCCTTCGACGATTGTATCCAAGAGCGTTGTTCGCCACAGACTCGGAGATATTCATCGGGCAATTCCCCGAGCGTCCATTCGTCGGAGTCGGACTTGAGAAGTTCGGGTTGGCGCGAGGGTCTATTGAGGTGCCAGCCTGGAAAAAGGTGGAAGTCTTTGTTAAGGCAATATGGCATTTCTGTTCATCAAACAGAAGCTGTTCCCTCAAAAGGAATACCAAAGCTTACCCAGTGAGTATTAGCTTTCATACGAGACGTGGTTAGCACGGCGCTAACTCAAATCTAGACAAGCCTCTTCTTCCCCGCATTGATGATGAAGAGACCGTTCGCGGGGATTCAGACCAAGATTTAGAATCGCAGAGTGGCCGCTCTTATGACACCTTTGGTCGCACGGTCAGCAGCGATGGTTCCAGCAGCGGAGGTAGTACACGCTCGCGGGTCAACCCTCGGATTGTATCTGATGCCATTCTCGGCTTATCGGATGGGTTGACCGTGCCGTTTGCTCTCAGTGCAGGTCTGTCTGCGCTCGGGAATACCAAGGTTGTCGTCCTGGGAGGTCTAGCCGAGCTCGCGGCTGGGGCCATCTCGATGGGACTGGGTGGGTATGTCGGTGCAAAGAGTGAAGCGTAAGTTCTAGAGAAAGGGAAAGTGTATGGCCAATGCTCACACTTCATAGTGAATCTTATGAAGCGACTGTGCGCGAGACCCAGGCGTTGATCGAGAATGACCCGCAAGAGACCCGGGGCATGGTGCGCGACACCTTTGCGCCGTACGGGCTCTCCAGCACTGCCATTGAAGACATCACGCACGACCTGCACGCATCGCAGGAGCGGTTGCTGGAATTCTTGCTAGCCTTTCACCACCGCGAATCAGCGCCAGACTGCAACCAAGCCTGGATCTCGGCCATCACGCTGGCTCTGGGTTATTTCGTGGGCGGGTTCATTCCGCTAATCCCTTATTTCATTGCATCCCAGGTGATCGCGGCGCTGTACTGGAGTATTGGTGTCATGGCGGTGACATTGCTGACGTTCGGGTATGTCAAGACCTGTGTCGTCCGAGGATGGACTGGACAGGAGAATGTTGAGGCTGCAATCTGGGGCGGCATCCAGATGGTCTTTGTGGGAGGAGTTGCTGCCGGTACAGCGATCGCGCTGGTACGGCTAATTGACACCGGCGGTGCCCAGTAATGCTGTCGACGGTTGATCTGACAAAATTCCTAATGCATGCATGGGCATATAAGCCCTGGAGTTGGCGTTTTTCATTTTGATATCGAGCTCGCATCTGTCTCTAATCAGCGTTCTGCAAACCCAGCAAAGATTCTATTGGATATCATATACATACACTGTAGCCCTTGAATATTCACCCAGCCAACGCCCTCGACACCAACGCCGTCGCCCGCTCCGACAATTCAATCTTCAACGCCTCCGCCCTCCCAGCCTCAGACATCTTCCCCCACGTCTTCTGCAGAATATCCACCATCTTCTCTTCATCCCCAAGATCCTTCTCAAATTTATCAAACTGGTCATCCAGAAATACCAAACATGCCACATCTTCCAGCACCTGCGTATCCGGATCTCCACGCTTCAAATCCTCCTTGCGAACCATTGCCCCGACCCGCGCCGCTTCCTCCGCAGTATACCCGCTCTCCTGGCAGATACGCTCGACAATCTCAGCCTGCCGCCGCTGTAACCCAGAGCGCCAGGAGTGATAGCCGACCTTGGTAGCGGGGTAGGAACTGCGGGGGACTTCCCAGCGACGGAGATGCTGGGCGCGGATGGCGAGGCGGAGGAGATCGGAGGCATTGGGGCAGAGACGCTCGAGGTAGGAGGTCATCTTGTGGGCGTAGTGCAGCTCGTAGGGGATTGTGGTGTTGTCGGAGTTGATGGTGTTGGGGTCGTCTTTGTGCGCGGCGTCGATGCGCTCGAGTGCGAGCTCGAATTTGGTCATTGTGCAGTGTGGTTCTGACTCTTGGGTTTTGTATTATTGTATTATTGTGTTGATGAACTGTGTTGGGGTGTGCTTGACTGGATTTAAGAAAGAAAAGTGATAAGGTGCGTTTTAGTGGGGTTGTAGTAAGCGGCAGTGCTGATTGGCGTGAAGTATAGATCTATTTGCGGCAATTGAAAAACTCGATAGAATGGACCTGGATCTATCATTTGATCTGATCGGTTGCTTCATGTTGGCTTTCTGTCCATGTCGCAGGGCATGCATTTACAACAGGTGTAAAGATAAGTGTAGAGATGTTTCTTCAGCAGACCAATAGATCAGAGATTGACACGAAAGCTGAATCAGGTGCGAAAAGAGCTGATCAGCTGTAAGCTGACCCAACGGCCACGTAACCACTGCTTAGCAGGTATATGTCGAGTTGATATTGTCAAGGACCCCAAATTTACCGAGTCACACGATGTCAGCCAAGCGTTGCATCGACAATAGAGGACTTGCAGAATAGACAGTTGTGCATGTGGGAGAATTATCTGCTCATCACATCGCGTTCTTTATACATCGAATCGACTCCTCGATAACAATGATAAGACTGCTCTGGTTGCGAGAGCCAGCAGGACCGGGACTTGTTTAATGCATTTGCGAGCCTTGGCAGACTTGCAGCATCAGGATAGATTTGAGTGGTTCTCAGTTTCACTGCCAAGGACAAGGTTATGTAGTAATCAACGTATGCTCTGGCACGAGTTCACCCCGCTATAAAGTTCAATCTTCCGTAGCTGAATTCCACATATCATCTATCGGATGGTGTCTCTGATCAACGATGGTTTCATCTAAATTATATCCTACAGCAAGCCCATTCTAATATGTCCAACACTTCGCGCAAACGGGATTTACCACATCTATCCACACAAGCGAGAGACCTCGACCTCCACAGAGACTCGATATCTAGCAGCTTAAGACCTACTGCGGATCTTCAATCCGATGACGGAAAACGGGCCTTCACCAACAAACAATACAAAAGAATTGCGTGGAATGTATTCCTCACCGGACTAGAGCTCTATAGCGCCGTTACCTCCCGCTCCATATGCTTTTGCACATCTGCTACAGTATCAATAATCAACATAATTCATACGATCATCCTAGTTATCTGCAACCACCGCGTCAAACCGAATCCACGCATCCCAATCATCACATCCCGCCTTGAGGTCACGCACCAAATCCTCTTTGCATTCTTCGCAATCACTATGTTTACCATTTTGGCCGCGCTCAGCTGTCAAAATGTACTACGCGGTCAACCATTTAAGACCTCTTTATCCGCGATTATCTCCATGGGTGCGATATTCGCCGTGAAGCTCTGCATGTTTTTGCATGGCTTTACCACGGAGCACCTTCCTCGACAACCACAGTATTTCTGTATTAACCACAACAGAAATCTGTGTATACATGGATTTGCAATTCTAACGTCTATCGGCGGGTTAAAAGTCCACTGGTGGATTGATCCGCTCGGCACAATACTATTATGTGTTTTCATGCTGTGGGCGTGGATATGTACACTATTTCACGACTTTCAATTGCTGATTGGGATTTCTGCTGATACGCAGACCCAGCATCGGGTTCGAGAAATTGCAATGGCACATGATGACCGTGTTATAAACGTTGAATCTGTATCCGTTTACCATGCTGGACGGCGGATGATTGTTGAAATGAATCTTGTGATGAACCCTTGCGAAACATTGAAAGTGTCTAGTGATGTTGCAAATCGCTTGCAGGTCCATCTGGAAAGTCTGTCTGATGTCGAAAGGGCAATTGTGCGTGTTGTCTACACAACCCATGTCAGCGGGAGAAGTTGATATTTCAGTCGGAAACTTGCCATTCGCGGTATCAACATTGCGGTTCGTCTGCAGAGGTCCATAGGGGAACTGGCGATCCCATCCAGAGTTTGGTGTTACCCGATGCAAGATGAACAATGATCATAGTCCGTGAGCTGGAATAACGTGATGGATATACAACACTCTGTGGGGTCATGGCATCCGGGATTTCTCCCGTGATACTGTTGTCGAGAGCTGCTAGTAATCGTGGATTGGCAGCGACATTTTGCCGACTTTGTTTCGACGGTGTCAGATAGTAGATTTGAACCTTCGACATGTCGAAATCCAGTTGGGACCTCCATTCTTTCATGGTGGCAAAAAGAGTCGGAGCCATCGGTTTTGTATTGTCGGCAAACTTGGAATAACGATCGAGATCAGGCCAGTCCGGTTTCCCCTCTCCTCCAATAAGTTCACGAATGATTGCGTCTTGAGCGATTGGAACAACGTAGTTATTTGCCAAACTGCGACCATATGCATTTGTTTCCATCTCACGAGCCACTCGGCCAATCCACACCTTCCCATCTGTTATAGCGACGATAAATGTCTCGCTGTTATGTATTGGGGCGGCTAGCCATTTCAACACATATTTGAGCTTCGGTGCCGCTGCCGCTCGAGTACAGTGTGGAATTGGTTTGGGGATTTTTTCCGATGGATTTTCCGGATTTGGTAAATTCAATATTGTGACCATGCGGTCCTCTGGCTGGACATTTCTCAACAACAATTCAAACTGCGCTTTCTGGTCTGGCGTCATCTGTCCACTGAGAGGAGCATACTGGGGGTTATGACCTCGGGGGTAAAGGTCGATCCCACGATCCACGGGTGAGGCGTTGAGAAGTGGGAGAACAAGAAAAGATATTAGGAAAAGCCATAGTCGTACTGGCATCATTGTCCGGATGAAGAGAGAAAGTGCCACTGGATATTGCGATTTCAGGTAGACAAACAGGAAAGCGAAAGGAGATTTCACGCAAGAATATATCCCAAGGTCATGGCCATGAGGATTCATCCATCGTCAATCCTTCAAATATACGAGCATGTACTCGGTAGATCAAGGACTATCATGTACGAAAGCAGTCCAATAATCCCTGTTCAGGTACATATATTATATTACATCGCCATGGCCTCTCAATCCATCTATACGGAGATACCTATCGTACGTTACGCGCGGTGCCCGACCCGCCCTTGCAAGGCTCAAACCTCCTAGGCGAAGGATGCCGAGACTAATTCCTGATGAAGGTGATCCTTTCTGAAATTGGACTGGCAGTAGAGTCCTCCCTACTGACTGTTTCATTATTTCTTGTTCTTGGCTATACCAAGTCAGAACAGGAACCGCTTTGCTTTGACTATTTCAAACGAGTACGACATCTACAACACCATAAATAATTTCATCTATACAATTCACTAACCCTGATGCAATGAATGGGTACATTCGAAGACGTGGAGGCATGAGCAGAGACATGCTGGACACATAAACCACGTACGAATCCCATGACCAAAAGGCCTCGCACGAACAAAAATACAAACCAAGTCTCACTGGCTCTAGTCAATCAAGACCATTACAGCAGTGGAATTGTCGCAATTCAACTCACATTATCAAAGGCATGAGCAGCAAAAACCGGGCAAAGCACAATCAATTCGTATCTGCGTTGAGATACTTTGTTTCCCACCCGCCTGAACGCCGTCCGTGAAATGAAGCCGGGTATATCCAGCACCGTGATGCAACATGTACTGAGAAAAGAAATATCAAGCAACACAAAAAGCAGGGCTCGAGAGGAAGCTGTGGCAAAGCCCGCGGAGGCATCACCATCTCGACCCGCTGGGAATCAAAGCGAAAATCATAGTGAACAGCTTTTGGAGAGATCTCATCTGGCGCCAATTCCAAACATGCCAACCCCGTAACTGCCGCCTCGTTCGGACATCGGGGTCGACACTTTGGAGACATGATCCTATTGAGGCTGGTGTCAGTTCGCATGATGGAACATTTCCACAATCTGCTACCCCAGCCGTACCTTCTTCCGTTTCTTCTTCCCGGTTCCCTCGCCGTTTGAGTAGAATCCGGGGTCCTCGTCATCATCTGCGTAGCCTTCGCCGTACCCGACAAAGCTATTATCATCGTAATGTCTCTTCCGACCACGGCTGGGCCGTACCCGTTCTTGTTCCTGCATTGCTGCAGTAGATGTAGTGGGTGGTACCGAGGGACGACCACCCGGGGTTGATGCACCCTTTTTGCCAACATCCCCAGCACCCTGGTGCTTGGCTGGTTTCTCATGGCCAAGTACATCCTCCCAAAAGTCATTATTTGGCACCATGCCAGGCTCCATCTGCATGGCCCGAGTTTGCAGATCCTGGAGTGCAGAGTCCATGTCTGCGACCTTGATTTGCTTTCCAAACACCTTTTGGTTTTGCCATTCCTCCTCCGGCCACATGGTCAGGTACCTCAAGCTTCCCGGTGCGCCGGGCTCTTGCTTCACGGGCTTATTCCGCCCGGCCAACCCCAGCCCCTTCAATTTCCCTTCGTAGGATTTTCGCAAACGATTAATCTTCTCGCCCGTCACAGGATCAACTCTCGCTACCGATTGCGCAGTCGGACCGAGCCCGTAGAGCGAAATCAAATCTAACGAGGGATCCGGCCCAGTCGCGATGGGTGCTGTCAAGCGATGAAGAGTCTAGTGTTAATAACTTTGATTCCCAGATAATGCAAGGGACAGTAGCCCCATCCAATGCAGTGAAACTCGGGGATATTCTTACAGCTTTTGCAGAGATGGAAAGCCGAAGTGAAATCCTTCTGAAGAGAATCTAACCCAAGATTTCGGGTATCGGTTCGAGAGATGGTTTCTTTATCCAGGTCCATGGCGTCCATACCCGTCGATGGTTGATTCGACTCGGTGGCGAGATTCCCTGCCCCAGATACTGGATCGGTCGCCAATGATCGCTCACCGTGATCAGACTGACTGTGCTCTGTAGATTGATGATCGGGCTTTTCCTCCGCGGGATTCTGATGGTCCTGCATTCCTGTACTGAACGGTTTGTGATCGGTGTCTTCGGCCGACGTCGCATTCGCTAAATGACCACTGACACTGCTAGCAGGAGTGGGGAATGAGTTCGTCGCACTCACGGTTGGCTGCTGCGAAACCTGAGTAGACATCGGTGTAGACGTGGGAGGGGACGAGGTATTGGGTTGGGTAATCGCCTGGTTGGGTGATGCCTGGGTGGATGTGAAATGGGAGACATGGCTTTGATCGCTGACCGACATCAACGGAGGCGACGTCGGAGTCTGGGGGATGTGGTCCGTAGAGACGGGAAGCTGGTGGTTCTCCTTCAGAGAGTCGGCAGCGGGTGAAGAGGGCGAAGGAGGACCGGCTCGGTAGGGCGTCGAAGAGGTGCGATCCGACATGAGAAACCCACTGGTAGCCTATTTGAGAGGCGATCCAGATCGAGAAGAGCTCAGTCTCACGGGGAGAAGAGTCCGAGCAGGAAGCTTCGACACGAGCGCTGAGCCTTGGGGGAGAGGGGGATCCCAGTCGACGATCGGTCTCGCTCAGGCGGGCGAGCAGGTCGTTCCACAGCCTATATCATATGCATTCCACACAGCCAAAATGATTTCTGTTTGGCGATCCAGATCAAACGGCGGGTGGGATGGCGGCGTGGGTGGGTGGATGATCAAGATGGGTCGAAGACGGCGCTGGGATGGAGGCAAAACGGGCCGGGCACGTGACGCGGGACTCGGGCTGGACCCGACGCTTTGCAGCTGCAATGTTCAAGACCGGAGAATTATAGATCGAGATCGTAATTGATGATCTTCAGTGGAATTGTAGCGATTAAAATAGCATGGCATATTCTATCTATTGGAATGACCTTCATTGAGCCACACTCTCTTTGAAAGCCAACGGATTCCAAGTGTGGTATTAGATGATCTGCAAGTAGATTCTTAGACACGAAAAGTGCAATGCTTCCTACTCCGTAATCAAATCAACAAAGGTATTTATCAAAGAAGCCTCCCTGTCCACAACAAAGCACAAAATTACTCATCAAAGAGATCCAAACCCCATGCACACATAACTCGTATCGCCAATTCTCCTGCCCAAAGGATCGACATAGGAAAGAGCCAAAAAGCATCATCTGCCTCGAGGTGTTATGATTGATAAAAGGCATTGGACTCGTTGACTAATTGAGCTGAGACATCTGGAATGTTTTGTTCCAGTGAAGCCATCAACTCTATTTGCTCCTGTTGACTAAGGGTGCGCTCACGCCAAGAAGGCACCGGAAAAGGTTCATTGAAGTATTGGGAATATTGATCCCCGATGGACGTAGTCCATTGCATAGGATCAACAGCAGCATTGGCGTAAGCCAGATGACTGGCCGTTGTGGAGGCAAGAGAGAAGTGAGGATCCCAGCCCTGAAGGCCCGGAAGTACCGAGGGCATGGTGTTATAGGGGGTGTTGGGGTCAACGGTGAGATCCGGAAAGAGGGTCGTTGGCCCGCAATAGTCATCTGATGTATACTGGGGTCCCGAGGCCGTGGACGGTGGCTCCATCCCAAATGAGGGGGCCATTGAGGAAACTCCGGTCTGTTTGTGCGGATCCGTAGTCAAGGCAGGAGGTATGGAGTCTTGACAGAAGGAAACCGGGGGATCAGCTGATTGACCTCTCGACAAGGTACCTGTGGATGCGTTCTCAGCCGACGGATTGGCTGGTCGGTAATTTTGCGAGTATAAAGATCCGCCAGCGGTACTCGCCGGACTAGACATCGCAGGCGGCGTCATCAGACCCTGCGAGGAAGTCGGTGTCGCATGGGTGGAGGGTGAATGTACAACAAAGGACTCCTCAGTGGCGTATGCTTTCAGACAGGCCACAACAAGGCGTTTATAAAGGAGCAGAGCCGATAACACTCCAGGCCAACGGTCGACCGCGAAGACAATCACTTCGAGGGCCATGTCGAGGTAGCTTTGAACCTCCTCAATCGGATGTTCTTTGCGAATTTCAGGGTAGGAGAGTGACCAAAGAACAGTATTAAAGGCCATGAACAAAGATTGAGTAAAAATCCATGTCAAATCAACAGAGCCGGTGATCATCTGCTCCCGGTGCATGATGATGTTGAAGATCGACGCTTCGTAACATATCTTTGCTGAGTTGACTGAAGGTTCAGGTATTTGCGGCGAAGGGCGGTGCATGAGAATAACTATAGTGTTTTTCCTACCCTGAAACCTGGTAGAACAAATGACATGTCAACAAACGGGTCATGTTGAGCAAAGTTTCGAAATTAGACGTACCATTTCACATTCAGGCCGCTGCCATCGTCATTCTTAGGGCAAGTTTCCACCCAGTGGTCAATCTTGGCAGACATATGGGTGAACCATGGGTCCTGGTCATGAACCGGGGTCGCCCGCCGCTTCAAGTATAGAGCATGTCGCACTTCCAGCTGAAGCAGACGCATCTTGAAGAAATGGACTGCGATGCATTTAGGCACAACCGGCTTTGCCCCCGGAGTAATTCCGTTCGCTGTGATGTACCGGTCATCGACTAACTCGAAGAACCTTACGTCAATGTTGTCGTGGGTGACGCAGAAAGAGCTGGTGCGACCCAGAGCATGGGACAGGCCAAGTTCCATCGACGCGACGATCCAGAATAATCTCCGCCGCATATCAATTTCCAATGGGTTCAAGGGCCGACCATCTGGTGATTTGGCAACGGTCGCCTCTTCATTCAATCCCAATTCCTGACAGAGCTTCACCGCAGTTCCCACCACCCAGAATGCGGCCGTTCTGGTGGGGGTAAGCATAGAATATTGTGCAATCATGACGAGGCACTGCAAAGCCCTCAGATCCATTTCTTTCAAAGTAGGCTCCAGATAAGGCAAAGCGGCGAGGTAGTAGCTGTCGGCCAGGCCCGCGTATTCGGGGCTCAATTTCTGCATACTAATGGCAATGACCATGCGCAATTGAAAATTATGGCAGGGGTTGGTGGATCCATTGAAAACTTCTTCTGCTTCTTGACGAAAGCTAGGCTCATGCAAAGTCGGAAGCAGGGCTTGCGCTGATAGGAAACAATGTCAGTCATTATACCACCCAATGGCAAACTCAACGGGTTGTGACCATCTACCTTTGGCTACAAATAGATCAATCAATTTGTATGTCAAGTTCCGCGGGGGCAAGTTATCCTGCGGAATCGAGCTAATCATGGGGTAGACTTTGGAGGTCGGCTTGGAGTCTTCTTTCGCAAAAGCAGCCTTGATCTCCTGGGCAGTCAATTCCGGTACGACATCTTTGATGCTTTTGGAATCGGTATTTTGCTTGGCCATTTCCATGACCAGTCGAGTCATGGCAATGCCACTTGAGGGGCCCAAATATCGAGGCTCGTCATTCTCCTTGAATCGAATGCGGCCCGCACCCCGCACCATCAACTCCGCGTCGGCTGAATGTTGGATCTTCTGCTCGGCCGCCTCCAGTTCCTTCTCTAGAACACGGGCTTTCTCTCTGAGTGAAACGATATATGTGCGGGGGATGGTGGTGTCTCGTGTGGAATCGTAATACACGCATTTGGCATTGCTACGTTCACAAGGGGCGCAACGCGGAATGCCGGGATCACATCGAGATTTCCGCTATATGGGGCAACCGGTCAGCCACCATCCATTGAGAAGGGAGGGGTGAACTGGGGATCGAGATCTGAATCTCGGGGGAGCAAATAAGCTTTGGCAACGGGCAGATTGCATCATACCTGTCGACACCTCGTGCAGGCCGTCAGCGTGTGCGCGATGCGACCGTCTGGGGGTTCAAGTGAGGGCGACTCCGGCGACGGTAGCCCGGATGGGGGTTGTGCGCTCTGGGTCATGGCTCTGCGATGGTGACCGAGCCTCCCCCAGAACAAGAAAAGGAATGGAGGAAAGTCACATGCGCGGGGGTCGGCGTGATAGCTTCTTAGGCTTCGATCGGTCCACTAATGCTGCAGGGAATAGGACAGTGGACATCGGGTCTTTGACATCAAGGGTTCCGGGTGGACCTGGAATCAGTTCCACTGCTATTGCAAGGGGGGCGTAACCCCCCAATCCTATCACACCGCAGGGCGTCCAGTTGGGAGGGGAAGAGCCTCGGCCTAGATGTGTAAATGGGCCGTTGGCAAGTGAAACAATGAATGAGATGAATGATTCCCTCGGGACGTAGGACAATTCTACGTACAAAGTACTCCGTACTCCGTACTGAACCAGCTGAACCACGATTCCAGAGACCCTTGGCCCCGATTCCAGAGTCGAGGGGCGATTATTGATTGCGCTAGACGGATAGTCTGAGGGGTTCCACAGATGATCGGCGGAATCGATGAATTTCCTCGATAGAGTCCAATCATAAGATTCATGGAAGTTTATCTTTCTTTTCCTTCCGGAATTTCGGTGCATGGACGTTGAGGATCGATGACTTTAAATTTCCGGTGATACCAAAGGAACTTCTATCGGTGATGACATGACAAATCGACTCATAAGCAAGGACACCCTTTGTTCAATGCGGAACTCGGATCTTCTGCTCCGGCATTACAGAAGGGTAGGCAATCCATTGAGGAGTAATCTACCCAATTTGAATGAAAGGAGTGTATTCACACTGAAAACATCGAGAATATAGCATATCAGTGTCAAATAGTTAGTATCGATCATGATAAATTCATTATAGTCAAGGGAAGAGAAACAGCTTCAGTCGTGTTTGAAGCTCATGCTATCAACCATTGCAATCAAAAGCCGCTAGATATTAATAAGAATCAAGCGAGTGAGATTACGCCAGGTTTGCTTCATGACTATTTGTTTCCAGTGACCATTCAAGGTGGGTTGGGTATGTAGTACCGGGTAGTACTACGCGCAATACAAGAGCGGATTTACAGTTACTTGCGAGCTGAGTATAACTACCATGGATAGATCAACGTCCAATATTAATGTTCTAGACTGGAAAAAAAATTGTATTACAGTCGAAGGCGAGAAACCAACTCAAGAATCCATACAAGACACCCTCTTTCTCAAGGGGTCCAAGATATGCACAAGAATAATGGGTATACACAGGACTCCCACAAAACGCTTTCCATTGCTGCATGAACAAAGGCTTCCTGTCAAGGCAAGAATGGGCTTATCCTTTTTACAGGTTGCGGCCGACGGTTTTGACGATCTGGCCGAGAGGGGTGCCAACGGTGGGCAGGCCAAGACCGGCAACAGCGGCAGCAAGATCGGGGCTGATCTTGACAAGGAGGTTCTGGCCATCATCGTTGACAATGATCAGGAGCTCCTCAACGGGGCCGGAGACGTGCTTGACGAGCTCACCGACATCAGCAGCATCAGCAACGACCTTGCCGAGGGGAGCGGCGGCACCACCGAGACCAAGACCAGCGACGAGCTGGGTAACCTCAGGGCTGAGCTGGACGAGCAGGTTTGACACGTTGTCACCGGTGGTGAGGAGGGTACCCTGAACCTCGGGGGCAAGATCGGCCAGGAGCTCACCGCGCTTCAGGTTGGTGCCGAGGGTGGCAACAACCTGACCGACGGGGACACCAATGTTGGGGAGACCAAGGCCAGAGACAAGGCCAGCAACGGTAGGAGACAGAGAGATCAAGAGAGCACCAACGTCAGCACCGACGACGGTAACGAGACCGTTAACAGGCTCGCCAAGGCCAGTGACGAGGCCACCGAGACCGCTGGCGGAGGCGACAATGGTACCCAGAGGGGCACCAACGCCACCAAGGCCAAGGCCAGAGAGAAGACCAGTGACCTCAGGGCTCAGCTCGATGAGCAGAGTGCCAACATCAGGGCCAGCGACGGTCAGGATGTTGTTGAGGTGGGGACTTTTGAAGGTGATGCGTTAGTTTCCATGTTCACGTATTTTCAAGCATTGAATGGGCTTACCCAAGGTTCTGGACGACCTTGCCGTTGGCCTTGGCGCCGTTGAGAGAGGTCTTGTCGGCATTCTGGATGTCTCCGACCTTGGACAGGAGAGGGAGCTTGTTCAGCTGCAGCTGGTCGACAATGTTACCGATCTGCAGGTTGTCAACAAGGCCCTTCACACCCTGAAGCGACAGAACATCGGTGACGCCCTGCAGACCAGCGAGGGACTGAGGAGTAGGGGCGGCGGTGGCCACGGAGGCCAGAGCGAGAGCAATGATGGCGGAGAACTTCATTTTGTAGATATTAGATCGAGATATAAAAGAATGACAAAAGTCGGATAGACTAAAGAGTGACTGGAATGAAGGATGAAAAAAGTAAAAGGAACGCGTTGAAGCAGATCCCGTATTTATATGCCATGACAATTACCTCCCTATTCGACTCCATAGCTGACCAATTGCACGAAGCGGGTCTGTCGATTTCCTGCTGAGATTCGAAATTTCTGCGCACTCCTGAGTGGAACTATCGTCTCCAGCGTGTCAAACCCGATCCGTACAATTTTGGAGCGTCCAATGAATCCAGAACAAGGCCCGCCTGTGGAGGCTTACTGGAGCAGTGTCTTGCTGAAGCAATTGCCATTGCCGAGAAGCTACGGAGTATACGGCATCCAGTTTGTGGTCCCCTGTTGATGGTCTACATCATGACCCAAGATCCTGATCGCAGAGGACCAGCCCTAAGGAGTCAAATTCATCTCGTCTATTATGTCACAATGGAGCTATAAAACTCAATCATCACTCTAAAACCGGTCCTGGTTACTTGAGAAATGATCCGGAGATCACCGGATTGTCGTTCGGCGATGGAAGTATAGGGTACATAAACATGCACGAAGTATGTAAATTGAGATCTGCAGATCCATATGGAAGTGGATCACAACAAAGTATATTTGACATGGATCGTGTACTGTGGCTGGCTAGAATGAGCTTATATGGAGCCTAGGCGACCCCGAAAACCTCCGGGTCGGTGTCAATAATGCTGCAGATCAGAAGCCTTGACCAAGGCGTTGGTCGGCAGTTGATACCGCCAATTTACCCAATTTGAGGGATGGCGCGGGTAACGTCATATCCTGCTACCGTCGAGTACTAGCTCAAGGCTGTACTTAAGGATCCGGTTTATTTTGAAAATTGCATCATCGGTTCAGTGGAAATTCATTCTCAATAGTGGGTGATGTCTGACTTCTCACCGAGGGTTTTTTCTATATTCGTAACAAGCGGATCAGGGAGAACTTCACGACCACCATGATCCACATCACAGAGGACAAGTGCCGACGGAAGTGTGTGTACCTACTCCATACGGGGAGTACACACGAGGGTTTAATCGCCATGTCCAATCAAGGAACGCGCCAACTGGAGGAACCCATTATCCCTGACTCCACTCTCCCATATGGGTAAAGCGCTTAATTTCACTCCATCCTGTTGTCCCAATCATTTCTTCCGTCCGGATCGCGTTCCGCTTTCCTTCTTCACGGAACAGGCCCATTGCCGGTCCCTGATTGGAAGTATTGCGGCTGATGGACAAGGGGAAGATCTCCACTCTGTAGCGTCAACTCAATCCAGAGGTGGCGGACCAATCCGCTCTGGTCCTAAGGTATGAAAGAGTTATGATCGATACACACAAAGTTTGGCAATGCCACCTGCATCATCGGTCCCTTCATCCGAATCCGATCTGAGGTGAAGATTGGAACTATTAAAGAGCCATGCGAGCTTAACAGTCGTGCATAGGACCGTTGTCAAGCGACCCTTGAGCCTTGCTCGGATATCACGGCAATACACACCCACCAGCTGCCTCGAACGTTCTCTGCGAATAGACCGCAGCTACGGAAAAGGTTCCCCGTGTTTTCATGTACCGCGGTGGCGTCCCGGAGGGTTTCCGTCAGCGCCAGATCCGGTCCCTTGGCGGCCCCCAAGTCAATCCCAATCTTTGGTTGCCGATGGTTCACCCTGACAAGAATCCGCTCTTCATGCAGGTACCTTGGCTCTTCGATTGAGTTTGACTAATTGTCATCTCCCATGGCCTGCTTAATTTTATTGGGACTCTCCCAAGGCTCACGCCCGCTCGATCCGATCGCGATGGCTCCGCTTTGACCTTCCGTTGCGCGATATACTGTCTGATTCAGACTATGCTCTCTGTTCCTTGGGTCAGGAACGAACCTATATCGACTTGGTACCTTCTCTTGGAAAGTAAACACTCATCCTTGTGGGTCTTGTCAACAAATACTCCGTACTCCAGCTAGCCATCCGGCTTGTCCATACGGAGTACGGAGCATAATGTGTCCATTAATCCCCCACAGTGCCGATTCATTATAGGAATTCGAAGTAAATTGGTATCAATACCTTCTGGAACATGATTTGAAACACGAATATTTTTCGTCGGTGGAAATTTGGTGACGTGCTCAAGTTGGAAGAACAGGAAGCCCAGTGTACTCCTTACGCCCAGAATGGCATCGGAAATGTTATCCCCGTCCCACTTTAGGGGTGAATCAGAATCTTCTGGGCTTTACCAGTATGGAACCGAACAAGGCGCAGTGGATGTTTCTAATATTGTCACGGAGACATTTCTAGCTGGGAATGACGCCTCCCCGATGGATTCGTGCTCGAGACATCCATGACGCAAAAGTACGACCCTTACGGAGTGCGATGTCCCCATCCCTTCAACTTGTTCATCCTGGTCTGTCCCTAAAGTATCGCAAGAATGATCTGGAAGACATAACTTTATGCTTACTCCGTACATCTAGTCAATCTAGATAGAGTTTGATCGCGGCATGCAACCATTTGGTTTGGTTTTTCTGCGATACTCTACTCCGTACGGAGTAGGTACTCCGTAGTCACTCGCTCGTTAAAAGCCCAATCAAATGTTGACCACTTTCCCGCTCAATATGTACTTGGCAAATGTCCCGAGTCCTGGGCATGATGTCTAGTGGAACTTCGTACTGGGGCCAAGGAAGTACATATTAATTTGATCGTCGCCAGTGTTCCTCTTCCAGGGTTGACCCCTTTCAGAACATCCCACGATTCTGGGTCGTACATCGTGGCGAGCCGAGTCAATTCTTGGTATGAGAAAACATGGATGAGAAAAGGAGGTTCAGCACTCCGTACGTACTCTGTATGTCTTGATTGGGTCGTAGTTGGGGGTATTTCGGTTCCCCTCGATCTAGATGACACCGAGGGAAGTGAGCCTCGAAATGGGATGCCAGCGAAGGCTCAATGAATTGGCCGTCTCCAGCTCTATTCAGTGACGGGACATTTTCAGCACACTTTTCAGTTGTTCAAAGTGACAACAAAACTACTTACACGAACTGTCATTTGCCTTGGTTACTGCAACTCGCTATGACGAAACACGACGGATATGTGCGGAACAGACACTTGAAATCTCTCGTGCCTTCTTCCTTCGAGACTTTATTCAAGTCTCATCACAATCACCAAGTGCAGTTGAAAATACTCGAACCTCGGACACGGAAATTTTCAAGGCTAAAGCAGATCACACTAAACTCTTCTATACAATGTCTTGACAGGTCCGTGTGTTTTCTATTGACTCTGTCTCACATAGGGCTGTCGGTGAATCGATCCTCTTTCCATTAATGGTTTTCGTCGAACCATCCTTCCGACATCTGGTCGTATTGCACCGTCCGTTTGCCCAGAGTCTTGCCTTGTGCGCCTGTTTATTTACGATCTGATATCCGCACTGCTGTTGGAGTGTCACGAGCTTTTCTCGCGAGATACATACCTCTGGGCTCAAACGGGTCACGTTTGAACGATGGCTTGCAATGCGATCCGACCTGCTATCAAACCCAGATGGATCGACTGACATTAAGCCGTGCAGAACTTATGATTTCGGTGCGTCTCTTCATGGAGAACAGTCAAGGAAGAGACAACTGCTTTCTAGTGATGGTCCACCACTATTCGACGGATTCATTGTTCACATTGAAACACTATCGACACCTGATCGAGTGCTATTAGCTATGATATGTCGAAGAATGTCTCGACTGAACATTGACATCAATAACATCTGTTGGTTCACCACGCTCGAAGCCATGCCATAAATTGAAGCAATCGCACTCACAATCTGGATCCTCCACTTGCGCTATTGGGGCAAGGGATTCGCATTTCAATCTTCGATGAACTTGCAGTTTCTTCACGTCGAGAGGTAATGGGAAAGGCTCAAGTAACCTTATGCACAATCATCGGACAATACTGGGCGCCATACTCCGTGTTCGGCTTGGTGATCGCTGTTATGAATAGTGCAATGATTTCCTGATAGTATATCTTGACAGGAGCTATTGTCGGAATTGAAAATTTGATCGTGTGAGCAATGAGCTCTACTTCCCACGACATCGAGCTATGCAGGACATGCATGGACTGGCTATGCATCAAGTACACATGACGAGAGGTGACCAATTTTGTCGCGGATGACTGAAGCAGCACATTTGTACGGCTCAGTCTATACAGGCATATGATCCCTCCGCTCGTAACAGTTCAAAACGAGCCATCGCAGCTGTGATGGCCATTCAAACATGCGACCAGATGACTAAGATTTTAACCACAAATAACTAACTAAGTTAGTTAAGGCTACTGAGTACAAAGCTTCCACCGATTGGCTCTCGCACCAAGTCCGTCAAATACACTTCATGTCCCGGAGACACGGAGCACCTCCTGTCAGAAATCAACGCTCGTCATTCGAAGTTTGATTCGCAATTGAGATACCTCGCTCTTTAAGAACAATCTTGTGGAATGGCGAGTGAAGTCTGCTAAGTAGGGGCAGGCCTCGCATAAATCAGTCGATCATTTGTGAATGGCCCAAGAAAGCTTTCTTATCTTTGAGAACCTATGAAACATCCCCTAATATGGGCTCATCGCGAACGTGCAACGATGATTCGGCCAACTTTGTCTCTATCGGGGCGTCGACATGATCCACATACTGAAGGAATCGAACAGCCTCGTGTTTGATGTCACTATCAACACGACCACATAACAACGTGGCCGTTATCGGGGACTTTTGCATTAATGATTGACAGTCCCAGGATCAGCCTATCGCAGAGCTTACTTGTAGCTCGACTTATCTTGGTCTCCACTGCAGTCGACATGACAGGCCAATGGCAATTCAGACGCATCAAGGATGGACCTGGCCATTATCTCGCATTCTTCTCCGCCACTTCTTGCGCCCGCTTTCGCCCCTTCATGTTGCCTTTCTTTGCCCTCTTCAAGAGTTCTTTTCCACGTGCGAGGCAATTTCAGCCCCCATGCATGTCATTAGCATGATTGGGGTGATATCCCGTCGTATATTGATGAATTCTAGGGGTTGATTTGTTATCTTTGACCTGATTGTCTGCGTGGACCGCGATTCTTCATACGGAGTACTTCTCTTGCAGTCCCGCACTTCCCCAGACGTCTCCATTATCCCCGACTTCAAGCAGGACAGAGAGTATGCACCAATGTCGAGTGCCGACTTCACCGGCAGTGACTTTGATATCTTCGAAAGCTCAAATATCAACCATTTCACCGAGATCACTGCCGTGACCTGTCTTCTAAGCATTGCCTGGTACAATGTTCTCGAGCTGCTTGTGCTCTGTTTCTTGACATTCCAGCGATATGGCGGCCTCTACTTCTGGTGCCTTCTCATTTCCTCCATCAGTATCATTCCCTTCGGTCTCGGCTACCTCCTTATCATCCACAACATCTACAATCGCATGTTCTCCGTCGCCATGGAGCTGATCGCGTGGGTCGGCATGGTCACCGGCCAATCCCTCGTCCTTTGGTCTCGACTACATCTGGTCATCCAGAACCAACGGATTCTTCGCGCCACCCTCATCATGATCATTGCCGATACCATCATCTTCCACGTCCCCGGCTCGGTCCTCGAACTGGGCAGTCACTCGAATAAACACGAGCTCTTCGACCATGGATTCGGCATCTTTGAACGGATCCAGCTATTCGCATTCTCGATTCAGGAAGTCATCCTGTCTCTTCTCTACTCGAGGGAAGCCGTGCGCATGCTGAATCTGCGCCCGCGGGACCACTACCGAGGGATCCTTGTGCAACTCCTCGTCATCAATCTCAGCATGATCCTGATGGATGCCGCTGTGATTGCCGTTCAATACTCGGGGAATTTCCATATCCACGTCGCGTTGAAGACTCTCTTCTACAGCATCAAGCTGAAGCTCGAGTATGCGATCTTGGGTAAATTGGTTCATTTCACCGAGATCAGTCACCGGAGCTCGCCGCCCCCCGATTTGTCGGACTTTGTGGACCTATCCTTCCACTCCGGTCAGGCGGCAGGAGATGGTGATCGCCAAGCTCGGATGTCTGGAACTGCTGAGAGTCCAGTTCAGCATCGCCTGTCCGTGGGGTTGAAATCATTCTCGTTTGAACGGTCGAGATCGGTCTCTGAGGAGACGCATAATTCCATTGGCGACGTATAATGACGATGAGATGCTGTAAATGAATTTAAATTTTGTAGTTCAATACGACTTATGATTTATTATATCGTGTTTGACCGGGAGAACTTTCCTCTTGTCAGACGCCCCAGTAATTACAATAAGCTTTAGTTCAAGCAAAACGTAATGTGTTTGCTGGTAATGAATGCATCAACAGCATGTTGTGCAATATCTACAAATCAAGTCGCGATCTCGTCTTGACTCGATAATGATTGCAAAGAGCCCAATCGAGTGGTCTGGCAAGATCTCCTCGCGCCGAACAATTAAACTGGGGCTGCATCAGGTGTCGATCTGGGAGGCATGACGCAGGGACGATCTACCAGGCGTTTATCGAGAGTTCAGGGTGTACTCCATGCGATGATTGGACTTCAAATCCCGAAATCCCACGGCCCAAAGTCCACGCGAGCTCATTGCCGCGGGACAAACGCCGATAGAGATGATTGGACTATAAGCGAGGAGTGGAGGGAAAGTAATAGTGCATTGTCAGGAGAAATGGGGAAGATCTTGGTTTCCAGTTGTTCGGTTGTTCGGTTGTGGGATCGATCTCTCCACAAATCTGTTGGTATATTGTGCTTAGCAGCAATTTTGGTACTATGCATCAGGATTATAGTTGTTCTTGGAAAGCGATATCATATTTGCAGTTCCACTAGGCAGCAGTGAATCGAATTGATGGTGAAAACTCTCATCTGCTGCAATTAATATAGGGAGCAACTAAAGAGCTTCCTAGATGTACCCCACTCTCATAATGGTCCACTGTACGGACTACTCCGTATTCAAGCAATTCTCAAAGGCTGTGGAAAATAAATCCAGCAAGATTTGTCAAGGAACCGATACCCAAAAAGGGAAACCCCGGACAAGCACAGCCCCAAAGTCCAAAGCCACAGTGGCATGAAGCCCCTATTCTGGAGCGTTCAAGGTACCCACATGAGCAATGACTTTAACTTCGAATCGCGTGAATCACGACAGAATCTCCCGTCCACCAGGCAGAATTCCATAGACGGAAAGTTTCCACATGGCGGGAGAGCGCAAGGAGCGGCGACCGAATGCATCTGCCACGTCTTCATTTCCGCACTCGGGGGGCCAACAGGGTACAATTGACGTCAAGCTGATGTGGAGGAACAGCGAAGACAGACCCACCGGGAGCAGACTACTGCCAAGCGGAGAAGCTCGATCCAGCGTAAACCATGTAGATCGCCCCGATATCTCGATCCGGCGAATTGGGAGAGGGCGCCTGATGGCCGACGAACTGTATACATAGAAGCATTGGCATGAATTGAATCAGGACAATTCCAGAAGCACCATGGCCAGAGTCACTTTCGCCAATCAATCTCCCAAAGCCTGGCAAATTGCGCATTGGGGGAATCAGAGTTCCGAGCCATCACCATATGGTGACGTCAGGGAGAGAAAAGTCGATCTTGTTGCGTCAAAGCAATAGCCAGGGCGACGTTGGATCGGCGCGCACTTCCTTTTTAATCGTCTCTTCCCCTGGCCAAAAGCAAATCTCCATTCTCCTCATACTGTGATACCCCCTTGTTTCCTAATTGCTAATCCTATCCCTTGTATGTTCCCTGTTTGCTTCCCTGGCAAACGCGTCGGACTGACTTTTCTAGAATCTCTCCTTTCGCTCCTTTCCATTGTCACCTCATCATGGCTGCCAATGTGAATCGCCCCACCGACTCCAAGCAGAAGGAAAAGGTATGCGACTAACTTCCCTGATGGTCTTGGCGATGATATGCTAATGCGAGTGTGCAGGATATCAACCAGAAGCTCCAGCTGTTCGGAATCTACCATGGTCCGTGGATCTGAACGTACCAAGATGGTCGCGAGGAGTCGCTAATCTTTAATCAAGCATTCCAAAACAGCAAGCTGCCCTCGGTGAGTGGGACATTATCTCCATATCCTGACCATGATTCCGTTATACTGACCCCGAGTCTTTTCTTCAATAGAACAAGCAATGCGATATCGCCCTGAACAGTGCCTTGAAGTCCAAAGCCCTCAGCTCTCCACCCGAGAAGCTCTCCAGTGACGGCAAAGTCCTCCTCAAGGATCTGCGCAATGTCATTGACCAGGCTAAGAAACTGCTCCTGACCAAGAACGAGGGCGAGTTGCTGCAGGAATTCATCTGGCAAGCTCAGAATATCACCGCTGGTGATGCTAAGAAGCCTGAACTCCCAGTCAGCAAGGAGGATGGCAAGCAAGATGCCAACAAGACTCTGGAGGGCCTTAAGACCCTCGGCACCCTGTTGATTACCAACGGCGAATTCCGGAAGATTCGTAAGTTTCCGTGTCGAATCTGGACTCCTTGCCATGTCTGACATGTCGCAGTGAGTGATGCGACTGTTCTCCTCCGCGATATCGCCGCCGATGCGTCTCAGAAGGCCGCCAACCAGGTTCGCCCGTCCGAGGAGCAGATCGCACAGATCGATACCCCTGCCGAGGAGAACACCTGGCACGAGAAGCCTAATGTCAACAAGGATGACCTCAAAAAGCGCTTCAAGAAGAGTGTAAGGCTACATATCCATCCAGTCCTTGCACACGCTAAACTCGAGTCCAGGACAAATCGAGCACCGCTCCCTCCTCTGTTGCCGAGAATGGTGAGGCCGGCGATAATGCATCGGTCTCCCCGTCCGAGATGAGCCGCACCAAGAAGCTGGCCAACCAGACCAAGGAGTACCTCTCTGACAAGGTGCCTAAGGAGCGCCGTGAGCAGACCATCTGGCGCCTGAAGAAGATGATCATTGAGGTCCAGGGTCACGCCGACTGTAAGTTTCGCTGGCTTCTTTAGCCTCACGGTCTCGTTGCTCACTTTCCCATCAGACCAACAAGCCATCGAGACTCTGCTCACTTTGGCTGAGAAGTATGCCGGTCACACCAAGACTGCTGGCCAGCAAAGCGGTAGTGCCGTCCAGGATGTTCGGTCCACTGACAGCATCAAGGCTGTTGAGCACAACCTCCGCACCCTTATTGAGCGTTTTGCCAACAACACTTCTCTGGCCGACTTTTTCGATTCGCTGAACAACATCTACCGTGACGCGGACAAAGATCCCGAGCTGCGCGGATGGTTTACCAACGTTAACACCTATATCCGCAAGTGTCTTCGTGAGCAGGGCTTCGTCATGGAAGAGGAGGCCAACCGCCAGTGGAATGAGCTGTACGATAAGGGTCGCTACCTCGTCCGTGAGCGCTACCGCACCCACTCCGACAAGATTCTCGATGAAATCAAGTTCCTGGCCGACCAGTTCGACAAGGACCCTCAGAACAAGGCTCTTGCTGAGTCCGTCCAGAAGCTATTCAAGGACCTTGGCCGTGACGCCAATGGCAAGGTCGTGTTCAAGAAGGACTTGATCAAGGACCTGCGCGACATCATTATCCCGGGTATCTTTGAAAACGTCCGCTATGTCCCGATCCCCCGCATTGAGGTGTCCGATCCCATGGTCGACGTGGTTGTCGAGAATCTCGTCATTGAGAGCGACAACCTGCTGCCTAACGTGGTGGAGTTCGGTAGCGACAACTACTTCCGCTGGGGCCGGAAGAAGATCACCAACAAGCGTGACAACAAGATCATGATTGCTATGGGTGGCATCCAGGCTGACCTGCGCGATGTGAGCTACTACATCAAGAAGAAGCAAGGCTTCCCCTCGATCACTGACAAGGGTGTGATGGACATCATCCTTGGTGGTGAGGGCTTCAGCTTCAAGGTTGCCGCTTCCACTGCCAACAAGGGTGATAAGCAGCACCTTGTCAAGGTTGATAAGGTGTCCGTGAACATCAAGAACATGGACATCAAGCTGAAGAAGTCCAGCCACAAGATTCTCTTCAACACTTTCAAGCCTATGCTGAACCGTGTTGTCCGTCCCGCCCTGCAGAAGGTGATTGAAAGCCAGATCCGTGAGGCCTTCATCAAGGGTGACGTTTTCGCCCATGACATCCACACCGAGGCCAAGCGGGCTCAGGAGGCTGCCCGTGAGGACCCTGAGAACGCGCCCAGCATCTTCTCTCGCTACGCCGACGCTATGCGCGCCCGCTCCCAGGCCAAGGCTAAGCAGGCCGAGGCTGCTGTGAAGCGTGATACCCAGGTCAAGACCGTCATGACCCACAAGGAATCCATCTTCCCGGACATCAAGTTGCCCGGTGGTATCTCGAACAAGGCCACCGAATACTCCGAGCTGGCCGCCAAGGGCGAACGCTGGGAGTCGCCCATCTTCAGCATCGGCAGTGCGTCCGAGTCGTCTGACATTCCGACCCAGGGCCCTGTCACCCGCAAGGCGCACGCCACCGCTGACGGTGTTGCCAGTGCCGGTGGTGCTACGAACGTGACCAGCAGCTTCTCAAACCAGGTTGATGAGGCCTTTGTCAACGACAAGACCAAGAACCTGGGCGACGGCATCAAGACCGGCGCCAATGGAACTACCCACGTCGCTAACGGCTCGACGTCGGTGGCTTAAACCATCTGTTTGAATATTTCTTGACGGCATCCACGCACACGATTGATCCACTGAGTGGAACCCACTTTGGATGTTTACCTTCTCTATGATATTTCCTTGTGTCCTGTTGTTTCCGTTGTGATTCCTGTTATGATTTCCCCGGTTATAACCCCAACCGTGCTTTGTCTTTTGTATGAGTATGTTTAACTCTATGTCGGTAGCCTAATACATAATGCCACCGCTGTTTGCGATTGACCTAGAACTCTATTAGTATGCTGTAGTCTTTATCCCTAGAATTCCGTGCTTCCTTGGTCCTGCCTAGAATTGTTTCATGTCATGTATACCTGATCAAAAGTAGATTGATGGGACTGAGGATGCATAGCGGGATTTAAGAAGATATAGCTAGTGTCATATACTTGGAAATTGCAATTCAATGTCATTCACTGTCGTCTAAATTGATATAGAAACGCCCCTGTATACAAAAGGATTTTCCAATCAAGAATCATCTAGTTTTGTTCTCATTCAAGTCATCAACTTTTACATCTGATCAAAGTACTTCTCCCAGCCCAGCTCGCGCAGCTTTACACCCTTCTTCTCCATGTTTTCTGCGCGAGCCTCTTCGGCATAAGCCTCAACCTTGCGTTGAATGGCTGGCTCGAAGGACCCGATGATACGGGCTGCGAGGAGGGCAGCATTGATGCTGTTGTTGATTCCGACGGTGGCGACGGGCACGCCTGACGAGGTTAGATCATGTTCGGATAACTGTATAATCACTGGTTCGGACTTACCACGGGGCATCTGCACGATGCTGTATAGACTGTCGACTCCATCGAGGGAGCTGCCTTTCACGGGAACTCCGATTACGGGTAGAGCGGTGTGTGCGGCTGCCATGCCGGGGAGGTGAGCAGCACCGCCGGCTGCGGCGATGATGACTTTGATTCCGCGCGATGCAGCCTCGGCAGAGTACTCGGCCATATAGTTCGGGGTGCGGTGGGCAGAGGTGATTTCAACGGCGGGCTCGAGGCCGAAGTAGTTTTGCAGCAACTTAAGGCCAGGCACCAAGGTCTTCAGGTCGCTGTCGGAGCCCATCACGACCGCTACCAGGGGGGAAGCCTTGGACGGGCCGGACGGGGCTGCCTTGGTCTTGATGTCGCTTCGCTGAGCGCGCATCTCATCGACGACGTCAATGAGCGGCTGGATCATTGTTTCGGCTTCGTGCATCGTCGCGGCTGTGACTGTGACGTGGCCCATTTTCCGCCCGGGCTTCGCGGCACCCTTACTGTACAGATGGATACTGGCGTTGGGTATGGAGAGGGCATGCTCGGCGGCTTTGAGGTGGGAGTCCGGAGTAGCACCGCCGATGATATTCAACATGATGGAGGGCTGGCGGATCTCAAGACTCTTAGCAGGAATGGGAAGATCCATGATTGCGCGAATGTGGCTGTCGAATTGCGACAGAGCGCAGCCCTCGATAGTGTAGTGGCCCGAGTTGTGGATCCGGCTGGCAATCTCGCACAGCATGAGGCTGTTATCCTCGAGGAGGAACATTTCAACACCAAAAGCACCCTTGCCGTCGAAAGCCGAGACAGCCTTCCGGGCAAGTGCCTGCGCCTGCTCGTTGATCTTGTCAGACACGTTTCGAGCCGGCGCATACACCAGCTTGCATATTGAGTCCTCTTGAACTGTTTCCACAGTGGGGTATGACAACACTTCATCCTTGGTTTTGATCACCATGACTGCCAGCTCCTATTAAAACCATAGACAATCAATACCTGTATACTGAATATCTCATTTGAGGCGCACGAACCATCTTGAAGTATGCCCACTTCTCAGCATACAACGGGCGATCCTTGAGGGCTTCGAGAGCCTCGGGAATATCTGCTTTGGAGTTCACGCGAAAGTTTCCTGCAAATAACATGAGATATAACTCAAGACCGACTGCCGCCAACAGTACTCACCACGCCCATCATATGCCATCGTCTTCGACTTCAACATCATAGGGTAACCCAATTGTTCGCCGACCTCCGCCAACTCTTCCGGTGTGCCTTTAACTAGCTCACGGTGGTCCGCCATGGGAATGTCGTATTTGCGCAGGTGTTCCTTCTGGTTGAACTTATTTTGAATTGTCCGAATCGCTTGCCAACTGGGCTCCACTCGCACTTCAGAGGCCACTTCCTCGAGGGCGTAGGTGTCGACGTGTTCGATTTCAGCGGTCATCACATCGCAGCTCTTTGCCAATTGACGAACAGCCTCACGCTCCTTGAAGGAGCCCGTCACATGGCCATCGTGGAAGCTGATCTGCTTGGCCGGGGCGTTCTCGGCGTCCAGAACATTGGCCTGGATGTTCAATCGATTGGCGGACTCAACGAGCATGCGACCAAGTTGGCCGCCGCCGAGGATTCCCACCTTGGGAGAATTCCACATGGTTTCGACGAGAGAACCTTGGAAAATTGGAGAGATAAGGAAGAGAATCGAGTCATTCCGCAAAAAGTTGCCCGAGGAGGGGCATCACGTGCATGTCCCAAAAGAGAAAATCTCTACCGCGGGGAAAGTTTGTCCAAATAAGATGAAAGAAATAAAGTAGAAAAGTAGAAACAAAGATTCTATTTCTCTTCCAAGGTTCTTTCCACTTTTTCGGTCCAGGGAAATGTCGAACACCCGACCTCCGGCAAGATGATGCCATGACCATCAAGATATATAGTAAATGGTAAGCGCCATTTGACTACCCGATAGTATCTAGGCAGTTAACGCTCTGGTCTTTTATACTTCATGAATATTTTGAATTTACAAAGAGCACATAATCTTACCTACTGGGTAGCACTATAATGGCTTTGTCTCCCTAGCCAATAGTTTACATCTAAGCGCTTGATTGGGAGCCATGCAGGTGGGGTACTAAATGATATCAGTTGGGGGAAACATGACTAGAAACCAGATGAAAAGTAAGCACCTTATGTTGGTTGAACTTTGATGAAAGCCGAATGATTCTCAAATTTCACTTCTTTCTTGCCAATTCAAACCCAAAAAACGAAGCCAAAATAGAATAGAATAAAATAATATCATATCGATAAGACTGATCACCCCCAATTAGAATCGGCAGTGTTCACCGCCCTGGCTCACTCTTGATCGCCGCCTTCTTCAGCTGGTGAACATCGAACAATGTCGCTAGGTGAGATACCCAACCGGTCTCGGTGGATTGACACGACTGACTGGCGTGATATAGATGAAGAAGCCCTGCGGGCAGTCGCCAATGGCGGTTCCATGGACCTGTATGTGTGAGACTCGTCAAGAACGCGCTGAGCACGCGATGCTGATGCTCTAATCTAGAGCGAAATGGGCAGACATGGTCGCGCCATTAATAGAACGATTGGAATATGTGCGTGATATTGAGAAGGGGTCCTAATTGCGGCATCTGACAGCCTGCTCCAGATCGTACACAATGTGTTTCCCATGCCCAAGGTGCCGCAGAGCTCTCATGGCCAGCTGCCTTCTCAACCCCCGATCCAGCAGTCCGAGACCAGCGAAATTCCACCAGATAGCAGCATAAAGGAGAATGCAGCCCCAGAGGAATCCCAGATCTCAACCCAGGCGGCATCCGACTCGCCGTCCACCGAGCGCATACCAGACTCGCAACCCCAGTCTTCCGAGCAACAGACTAGCGACTCGCTCCCGCCTCCCCTTGCGCTCTCACTCAAGAATATCCGCTCAGCAATCGAATCGTTCTTCGTCGAGAAGCCACCCCATACGATTCAGAGACTTGCAGAGCTGATCCTACGGCCGGACGCTCACTACAAAACACTACCGGCATATTTGCGCGCCGTAGACAGAGTCATTTCTGTGACGAGTGCCGCTGATGTCTTTCCCTTCAATGCACCCGTTACTACAAGTCCCCAGGCCAACGGTCTCGTCCACCCCACGAATAGCGCCGGCGCATATTTGACTCCTGACTATGCGCATGGACTGGGCAGCGACGAGTCTTTGGGTGGTGCTTTGCTCACTCCGATTCCTTGGCTGACGAACGTCTCTTTTGAAGGCGAAGACGTCAATCCGCTCGAAGAAGGTAGGTTTATCTCTGCACCCATTGTCGATCATCTGCAAGGTGTCCATCCCTGACTAATTCTTATCCACAGAAGAAGCTGTTCCTACACAAGCACCAGAATCCACCCCTACTGCCGGCGCCGAAACAGCCACCGCTGAAAGCGAAGAAGCCGGTGCTGCATCTACAACTTCTCCGGGGGAATCAGCAGACGAAGTGCCTCATGCTCGCGGCCCTCCCGTCGTAGGCGTTGAAGATCTAGGGTTGCAAGATGGCAAAGGCGTGGAAATGAAATTGGCTGAACAGCAAGGCCAAGACTCAACAGCAGGTGACAGTTCTGCCAGTACCGGCGCCTCTGCACCCGAAGCGTCCTCTACCGCAGAGTCCAAGGCTGAGACGAACCCCGCTGACAAGGATGGCGACATTGTTCTGGAGGACAGCAAAACGGGCGAGGAAAAGCCTGGGTCCAACCAAACCTCGGAGGCTGAACAGAAAGAGTGATGGCACTGGATTGTTTGGGTTGGAATTTCTCTGTGTTTACTGCGTTTGCTTGCCAGTATGTGGCCTTATGATTCACGACCTGCTAAACTACTTGACCTACCAATCGAAATATAATGATTCGGTGACAATTACAACGCCAGAACGAAACATCGTAATTGGTTTTTGAACTCCAAGTATAAAGTTCATCACACTTGAAGGAGCTTTATCTGCGTGTCAGCTTCTGCCGCTATGTCCAGCATTCGGAATGCAGGCAACTCGACCCTAAATCCTCTTCCATAGACCCCAATTGATGTAGTGAGAATATATGAATTCGTTATATGCAACTGTACATAGAGGTATCGAACATGGAAAAAAGAGATGCGCCACAAATGTATCATGTCATAGAAAATGCAGTCCAATCCAACAAAAGTCATTGCTTGAAAAAATAAGATGTATAACAGAGTTTAGACCGGCTCGACGGTCTGCAGAGGGACATAGCCCTCGTCCTCCTGAATCCGCTTGCCTGTAGCCAAGGACCAAAGCGAAGATACAGTTCTAGTAGCCCAGCGTCGGAGCAAGCGCGGCTGATCAGATAGCATGGTAGCAGGCGCCCACCAGCTGGTTCTGCGAGCATGGCCTGGGACGGCTCCAGCCTCTTTCTCCAGACGATCCACATTCATCCATGAAGGACGGCGCCAAAGCTTGAGAAGTAAACTGCTCACAACAACGGAGACACTGGATAAGGCCATGGCTGCGCCGGCGGCCATTGGCGGAAGCATGAAGCCGGTGAATGGCAAGAATAATCCCATCGCGAAGGGGAGACCGATGACGTTATATAAACAGGCCCACACCAAGTTCAGCTTAATCCGTCTAAAAACGGAACGTGACAATGCCAAGCTTGCTGGGGCAGAGAGAAGATCGTCTGGTCGCATTAGGACGATGTCGGCTGCCTCCATGGCCACGTCTGTGCCCGACGCGAGTGCAATTCCCACCGAGGCAGTGGCAAGGGCCGGGGAATCATTGATGCCGTCACCAACCATAGCGATCAGCTCTCCCTTGCTTTGGAGAGATTCGATAAAGGCGCGCTTATCCGATGGTGATGCGGATGCGTGCACCGAAGCAGCGGGAATATTAACTGCCGATGCGATAGACAACGCCGCTGAGGCCGTGTCACCAGTCACCATTGAAACTGCAATGCCCATGCGGTGCAGAGCTGCCACCGCTGCGACCGAGGTATCCTTAATGCTGTCTCGCAAGAATATAGTACCTGCATAACGGTTTTCAATGGCAACGTGGATCCGGGTAATCCCAGAAATGGTGCTGCTGGGTTTCGCAGCCAGCTCTGGATCTTGCTCGGCTTCCGATGCTTCGGGCTCTGCAGAAGGCGGAACAACGACGTCTCTCGACCGCAGAAACTCTGCATTTCCAAGCAGGACCTTGTAACGAATGCGCTCGATGTTGGAAGTGGGCTCAACAGTCGCGGAAATTCCCTTGCCAACACAAGCATCAAAACCCCCGATACTCCCAGGCAGACCGTCTTCGCTGGTATGGCCAGTTTTAGACTTGGCTTCGGTAAAAATCGCCCGACCTATCGGGTGCTCACTGCCCATCTCTGCGAGACCGACGACCAGCCACCAGAGTCGACGCCTCCAGTCATTTGTCGTCCAGTGGGGTTCAATTTGAGCCTGCGCGACCGTCATGCGACCAGTAGTCAAGGTACCGGTCTTATCAAAGACAACGTGGTTCACCCTGGTGGCAGCCTCAAGAACAGCGCCACCCTTGACCAGGATCCCATGCTCGGCACCGACTCCAGTGCCAACCATCACAGCTGTTGGAGTGCTCAAGCCCAAAGCGCAAGGGCACGCAAAGACAATTACAGAAATGCAAAGCTTGAGACAAACCATGACACGACCACCATTATCTTCAGACTGGAAAATCTTGGGCGGGTTCGACAAGACGTGGCTAAGGAACATCCAGCCGAAGAAGGTAACCAGACCGAGACCAATAATAGTCGGAACAAAGTATCCGGCAACAATGTCAGCCATACGCTGGATGGGCGCTCGGCTTATCTGCGCATCTTGGACAAGCCTCACAATTTGACTCAGTTGTGTGTCTTTTCCAGCTCGGATGACTTTGAAATCAAGGGAGCTGGTACCGTTGACGGTGCCGGCAATAATGTGGCTTCCTTTATTTTTGTGAATCGGCAGGGCTTCCCCGGTGATCATGCTTTCGTCGACATAGCTTTCACCTCGAATGATCACCCCATCCGCGGAGACCTTGTCACCGGGGCGAAGAAGGACAATGTCGCCAACTTGGATCAGTTCAGTGGCGATGAGTTTCTGATTCAATGATGAGTCTTCGGACAATGTCGGGTTGGAGCCTTCATGGCCACTTTCTGAGGTCCACCCATCGGCCAGTTTCTCCGCCGCGATGGGGTCTTCGTATATCGTCGTCATGGATGGAGACAAGCACATGAGACGAGAAAGGGCTGCAGAGGTTTGACCTTTGGCACGATTCTCCAGCCAACGGCCCAATGTGATGAATGTGATGAGCATGGTGCTGGTATCAAAGACTGTACTCGGACGTTTGTGTGCAGGGTCGCAAGTAGCCATGAGCATAGTAAAGCAACTGTAGAAGAACGCAGCGGATGTACCAAGCATGACGAGAACGTCCATTGTAGGCGACCGATGCTTGAGGGATTTAAAGCTGCTCACGTAAAACCGTCGACCAATGCCAAACTGCACAGGGATGGTCAAGGCAAGACACAGCAAGTCCCCGAGATATAGCCCATAAAACAGCTCAAATTGGCCAAAATCAAGCGACGGCATATACATCGGCAATAACATGTTAATGAAAAAGACAGGGATAGCGAAGGAGACGGAAGTTATAAATGCGCGCCGCCAGTCCTGAGTTTCCTTGGTTTTGGACAAAGATTTCAGCTGTGCATTTGTGTCGTCCGACTCGGTTATCAATGCATTATACCCGGCAGCCTCGATCACTTCGAACACAGACCGGATACCGATGACAGAGGTGTCAAAGGCAACAAGAAGTTGCGCGTTTGCCATATTGATCCTCGCGGACATGATTCCGGATCGGCTCAGCAGACTCTCTTCCAGCGCTGTAGCCGAGTCGGGGTCCCGTAGACCGTGGATGCTCAAATTCATTTGTTGGGTCTTCCTGGAGAGCGGCTCTTGCGGCTCTGATGATACAATCGATGCATCAAAGCCAGCGTCTTCGACGATCGTGGTAATGTTCTTTGCAGAAAGAATCGATGGGTCATGAACAATTACCGCCCGCTCCGCAAGCAGACTGATGTTGAACTGAACAACTCCATCCACATTGGCAAAGGCATTCTCGACACTCGATGAACACGCGCCGCAGGTCATACCACTAACCGCAACCACAGTGATAGCATTCCCAGACTTGTTTTCGATCATTTCGGCGAGAGACGAAGTATTCCCCTGGTTGACTGACAATCCTTTTGTTTCCAACACGCGCGCCCCGAACCCTCGGTCCTCGATGATTTCGGCAATCCGGTCTGGGGAGATCACCTGCACATCGTGTTCTACTACCGCACGCTCCGATAGAAGGGACACATTGACCGAATTCACACCGGGTATGTCGTTAAGTCCAGTTTCGACTGCGGAAGTGCACGCGCCGCAGGTCATGCCTTCAACGGCGAGGGTAGTTGAGGAAAGATGCACCGATTGACCGTCCGCAAAATCAGTCCTGGCATTGCGCGTTAAATCGTCGGTAGTAAGGATGGCGGCATCGAATCCACAATCCTCGATCATCTCCGCAACTTTTGACGGAGGAAGTATTGCTGGGTCGTGCTGGACAGCAGCCCTTCCCATCATTAGGCTCACAGAGACATCTCCAGCTCCCTCGATACCCTTGAATGCACCTTCAACAGCCGATGTGCATGCTCCACACGTCATACCATCGATTTTGACAGTTGTTGTAGCCATCGCAGGTGGCTGCTCGGCGGGGCCATCGCCCGCGCCACGAAGGTCGGTAGACATTGCGACGGGCGGGAAATCGTACAGCGAAAGGTAGGCGCGGCGGGCTATCGCATGGAGGCGGTGATCTTTAAGGCTAGGCGCGAACGCAGAGATTGCAGTTCGCGCGCGATGGGAGGAGAAAATAGCGTGATGTGATGAGAGGACGGAAGTAGTCGGATCGACCGCTGCCAAGCCAGATCATTCCCTAATTGAGTAGACAATAGTGAATGGCAGCAAAAGACTAAAAATGATGTCAGGACAAAGGCCAGATCGCAGCCAGAGTCTGGAAAAGATGAACAAAGGAAAGGACAGGAAGGGAGCGGCTACGCAATGGAAGTGGATCAGAACCGCCACGCTGAGGAATGCATCTTCGGCAGATCAAGTCGGATCAATCTTTACGCCGTTCAGTGAACACCTGATTATCTGGGCGGATTTTAAATGGCGATTCCCCGTGGACATAGTTGATCAATCGTAAGCCATCAGTAGAGTTTTGGAATCCCTCAGCTGGGCTTGAAACGCAGTCGGTGTGTCAGAAGCTGAAGAAGGGGTTTAGGGAAAGTTTAAGAGAGATCGATTATAGCAGGTCTGTGTCACTGGACCTGTCAATGTCAAGGATCATCCAGGATTATCCAGGATCACTCTGGAAATACGAGTACAATCATTCTACCGGATCTGACCCGGATTGATGTTGCTTCGCGAGTTCATACTTCTGAATACTTCGACTCCACTATGCGATAAGATGTTTGCACCCAAAGCAAACCAGCTCCGCCTGATGCAGTGACATCGCAATCAACTTCGATCCTTTGCTGCAAGTCGCTTCCACCAAGTTCATTCGAGGTCTTGTGCATTGTGGTGCATCTGCTATCCTGGTCACCACGCCCTTCTGCACCATCTCATCTCTTGGATCCTGACACCCTTTCCCAATTGACCTATGGACCAAGCACACGCCAGAGCCCTCGAGGCTCTACAGCCCTTCATCCACCTCGCCGTTTCGAATAGCGCAACTTCACCGCGCTTTGTGGCAAATATTATCACAAATGCAACTTCGAATGCACACACGTATGTCTTCGCCGAGCTACTGGAGACGCCGACCATCCAATCGCTACGCTCCCCGGATACCCCCGCAGAATACCAGGGCTACCTAAAGCTGCTAGAGATCTTCGCGTGGGGTACATGGCAGGAATACCAAAGTGAGTTTTCTCAGTAAAGGAGAAGGAGACAAAAACACAAACCGACAATAGTCAAAAGGAAACCACAAATCTAACAAACTGGTATAGCAACCCCCAACCTACCCAAACTCAGCAGCGAGCAAACCCTCAAGCTCCGCCTTCTCTCCCTTCTTTCCCTTGCCTCTACGAGCAAAACCCTCACCTATTCCGCGCTCACAAAAGCGCTCTCTCTATCATCACATGCCGAACTCGAATCCCTCGTCACAACCGCCATTTATGCCCCCCTCATTACGGCCCGCCTTTCCCCCGCCACCAACCCACCCACCGTGAATGTCACCGGAGTGGCCCCACTGCGCGATGTACAGCCTCAGTCTTTACCGAAGATGGTCTCCGTCTTGAGCGAGTGGGAAGCCCGGTGCGGGGAGGTCATCTTGGACCTTGAAGGAGAGATTGCACGGGTAAAAGAGAACGCAACGACACGATATGCCAAAGAGCAGGAGTACCAAGCCCTCCTGGAAGAAGCCGTGAAACGGCGACAGGCTTCTGGCATTTCTAATTTGGATGGCGCTGCCAACGGTGGGAGCGGCCGACCTGGAAAGTCATCTGGTTCCCGGCGTGCGAACAGTTGGCGTGGTGGGATGGGGATTGGGAGCAACAAGCGGGAGGCAGAGGATATAGACGAAGATCCGGGGTTCTTTGAGTCTGGCGAGGGCGTTGGAGCAGGCTCTCGAATGGATATTGATGAAGGGCCGGGTTCATCGCGTGGGGCCAATACCAGACATCCTAAACGTGTAGTCGGGCGCAAACCTTGACTGGAGATTGATGAGTTGGAACCCGAGTGTTGATGAATATTACGAACTGCATTATTTGCTAGCTGGACGACGTTGATGTTCCCAAGATTGATTCTGCTACTGGATGGGATTGCGAGAAAGAAAGTACTTCAAGTAGACTGCATTCGTAAAGCCTTGACGGCAACACTCATCGAGAACATAAATACAAGTGCGCAAGTCAAAAGGGGTATTGAAGAAAAAAAACAAGGAAAATATGTGGAAATTATTGACAGAGACAGCGAAGAACAGGACTGCAACAAAAGCGATGAAAGGAAATGCGTCTCAAGTATCGAGAGCGTCCAGAATGGTCAAGCAGGGCGAGAACTCAGGACGCAAGACGCTTCCCAGGATTATGCTTTACAGAAGCAGGTCTCGAAAGTGAAGTCCGAACGCCGGGCTAGAAGGTCCCCAAGTCATTCACAAGTAGGGGTTAAGAGCATTGGATCGGTCAAAATGCAATTCGTGTGGCAGATGCATGTGACTGATCCCTTTGGATCTCGGCATTTCCAATTCCCAGGATTCACAAGAAGTGGAGTCAGTCGCTCACAGCATGGTGCCAGGAACGAAGATAAAGAGAATACTCAAGGCTGCCGCCGTCAGAAAGGCAATCAGCGCGGTGACGAGGGCACGCTTGTTCAGGAGCATGCGGACGTAGGGCTCGCGAATGGGTGCCCAGTTCATAAACGTATATTCACTGTAGCCAACAAAGGCCATGGCAGGATCAATCTTGTACTGATAGGAGACGATGAAGTAGGCAGCAACGGCAAATGGAAGAATGACCCAGCAACGGATGTTGCGAGGCTTGTCGCGGAGAACCACGTAAAACGCACCCCAGAAACCACCGCCAAAGCTGATCAATGCAAGTGCAAGGCGAAGGATGATGCTCAGAGGAACAAGATTACCCAGAGCCTTGGCCTGCAAGAAACCGGGGAATGCATCACGCTCCATAGCTTGGAAGACATAATCTTTGGCGGGGTCGAAGACCTCAGGATCATCTCGGCCGTCATCCTCGACCAAATTGATAATTGATGAGACCATGGGCTCAGGAAGCGTGATTTCCCGCTCAGAACCCGGAATTAGATAAGTGTACAGGATTTTTTCAGCGCTGGACCGAATGTCATTACGAGCCACTGTGTGTCCCGGTGAGTTATAGTCGTCATTTCGGGTACCAGAGCTGGGCCGCGGTTGCTGATCATTTGACGGCGTGCGATGAGCAGATTGAGCAGATTGAGAGCCGATGCTGTTCTGTGGGGAGTGCGAAGACGGGTGGCTCTCGGAGCGAAGAAAAGCAGACAGACGATAATCTGCGTCGCGATCCTTCTCGTTGTCCTGCAAACGCGAAGGCCCAGCTTCGCCAAGCGGGATATCTCCTAAATTCTCCAAATTTTCAAGCATTGCCGACGATCGTTTGCTATTGGCTTTCTCCATGTCTGGGGTAGCGACCAGGACGGATCGGCGAAGTTCTCGAACATAGTGACGACATAAGGACATGTGCTGGGAAACATCGAGCCTGAACACTCAGAGGATCAGTGTCAAATCCTAATAGCCATTTGCAGTCAGTCTGACTCACCAAAAGTCCAGATAATCCACGGAGCGTTGCTGGTCTCGCATGTAAATGTAAAAGGAGAAAAGATCGACGGGCGCCAGGGTTCGGCGACTTAGGACTTCAAAGAGCGTGGGGAGGCGATTCCGCTGCTCGACATCGGAGAAAGAGTCGGGCGAGGCCATTTTGATGGTTGTATTTGTTTACCGGTGGAAAATCCAGCACCGAGGGTTCGAAATTAAGGAGGGGCGCAAAAGGGGTAAGGAGTGCAACGTCACGTATGCTTCAGACGTGTCGACTCCGGGAACCTCTGCAATCCAAAATCCCAATTGGAATGTTGAAGACAGCAGAAGACACCGTGTGTGGTGTGCGAGAGGTTCGTGGTGAAAAGAATCGAGTGTCGTGATAGGACACGCAACGGGATCAGGCGAATAGGAGAAACACTGGGACGATAGCGGGAGCAGAACGAAAGCAACACTCCACTGTCGCTGTTTTTAGGAGAATCGAAATCACGAACAACCCATGAGAAGAGAGTGGAACGAACGAGACCAGGCGCTCTGGGGCAAGAGGTTGAGACACAGGAGAGTGACCAGCCATGCCATTCTTTGCCCTGAAACAACACCGCAAGAACATCGGTCCGGACCCACCCACACCTGTCAGTCGCGCCTTGTAACTGTGTATTGCATCATCAAATGATTTACAGTAGCCGACACATAAATTACTACGATGCTACTGAGGAAAAAGCCAGCTGCGAACAGGCTATTGATAATATAGAAGTCAAATATGTATGGGCAATCGGGGAATATACGCGAATATTACCCAACACATAGCGCCAAGCTTTAGTGTGAGTATGGGATGTCCAGTTTCCAAATATTACCAATGATATGAATACAGTAGGTAAAAATTCATGGCAATCAATAGTACCTAGGTAGGTTGCTTCGACATAATGGTAGCTCTCATCGTCTTGTGAATGAATCCTCGATTCAGGCAATTGGAACAACCAAGGAAACCCCAATTCGCCAAGTGGTTCTTTTGCGCTTCATAACATCAGAATATCCTCCAAACGCCTTCCATGCAAAATGTATCATTATCAACCATTTAGTGCCCGTCGGCAAAGTGCTAAAATCGCAGATATTAGTCCGAATATCCAACTATCGGAACGTCTGTTCACACTTACCGACCACTCAGGGATATTGCGAATTTGCTGCCACATAAACTTCTCAAGCTTGTTTGCACTTTTCGCATACGGTGTACTTTCGTTATTGTATCGGCGACAGTTGTCAAAGATCAACATGGCATCCTTGATGAAGTCCTGGGGTGTCGGGTACATGTCCTTTTCATGCTTCTCCTCCATGGTCGACAAATCCATTGGCTCCAAAATCACCTCATAGTAGTCAGGAACCTCGTCTTGATTGACTGGCTGGGTGAAGGGCCAGGCAGCGCTGTGATTTTGCATGTCATTCAGGAGGTGTAGCAATTGGTTATAATTGGGTCCATGGCGCGGCTGGCGAGCCAATTCATCCATATCAGGGGACCATCCAGACGCTTTAATCGCAGGAATGGACAACGGATCAATCTTGATCACCCCATTCTTCCAATCTTTAGGCGCTGGATGAATGACATGGGATTGACTGAATGCACGGATCTTCGCCTGCACGGCCTCTTTTTGCTTCAGTAGCATCCGGCCCATCTCGAGATATCGAATCTTCGGCAGCATGGTGCATTGCATAAGGGTCCCGCCCTCATAATCCTTGATGTATCCCATCCAAATTGACCTGTCGAGATTGATTTCTTTGGTGAAGCCTTGCTTTTTGAAATACCCAATGGCATAGTTGTCGGCATATGTTAAAAAGTGCATGATTGGCGAAGTTGCCTTCACATAATCCTGTGGCAACTGTTATTCTTGACAACTTGGAGAGAGCTTCGAGCACACTCGAAGTAAACCATACCTTGAGATGCGACATGAGGTGCGCACCATAGCCCTTGACCTGCTGGTCAGAAGAGATCGCACAGAAAACAATTTCTGCAAATGTACGACCGTTGAATGGACGGTAGGTAATTCCTCTGCCAATATCTATCAGTGTCTGCCGAGAGATGTGATATGTCCTTGCACCTACCCAACAACCTCCAGCGGATGTTTGACGATCGCAATAGACAGGTGGTTTCGGTCATAGACAAGTCGCGCAATGTAGTCTTTGGGCATTTTCGGAAGCTGTTTCTGGAAGATACATTTGAGGCCCGTGAGCACAATAAAGCTATCGTGTGATCCATCATTGTTGACAACACGAAACTCAATATCTCCTCGGCGTTCTTCTAAGACAGCAGGCTAAGTGGCGATGTTAACCGATGGGCTTTGGAGGGGTTGTCGGGGGTGGCGCGGAGTGGGATGGGGTTGAAGCTCACCTTCTCCGGGAAAGGTACAATGCGCAGTGGGGGGTTTCGAAAGGGACCAACTTCCTGCGACAGCAAATGTCAGATCCAGTGCGACTTTGCAAAATGATAAGAACAAACATCTTTCTCCGGCGAATCGGTGCGCGCCTTCTTGCTCGCCTGCTGGCCCGATTCCGGGGAGGCGACTTCTTCGGAGGCTTTCCTCTTAGCGCCTAGGGAGTAGAATTAGTCATATTCGGAAGTAGAAGAAGAGCGGAAATCGCAATTAATCACTTTTGGGAGAATCCACAGCCATGGTGAGTGATGAAGCGGACTTTCGAGTCTCGCGTCCTCATGCGCCGGGGTAGGTCGGAACAACAGTTCATCCGAGGTCAACCGGCCAGATCGACCAGTCACACCTTCAAGTATACAACTTCCTTCCGTCGATCCATTGTTGACTGGACACACTCAACCCCCACCACTCAATACTCATGTCGCTGAACGAAGTCTGGGAGGCAGCCTCCACAACCCCTTTTGCTCCTCTTATCCCCAAAGAAAGCCAGTTCACCGTCGGCTTCAACCTACTCCTCTGCGGTAAGGTTAGCTTGTCGCGACATCAGACCACGGCTGATCCTAGTTGATATAGCTCTTGTCTTCACGGGACTATTTGGCTTGAGTGAGTACTACTGGAATGTTTCAATTGAATATGCTAACAGTCCATAGATCGATCCTTTATCAGCGTTGTGTCCCTTGGTGTCCCAGCGTCCATACTTTTCGGGTGAGTAAACATGGACCCGCTAGATTCTCAATGGATACTGATGTCAGGGATCCGCTAGTTTCGGTGCTGTCTTCATGATCTGTGCAGTGGGCGTCTATGTTTAGCGCGATACCCTTTCTTCCGTCCATGTACCTTTAGCAGGCAATTTGAAGGGGCCTGTATTGCTAGAGGCCCTCAACTCATCACACTTTTTCTCTGTCAATTCCGTCAATATTTCCGGGTAGCCTTGCACCATGGCGCCACTATTCACAGGCGTCTCAAATAATGCCTATCATCTCTACACTCTGCTCTCCTGCATCGGCTTTGCTCCCAAGGCTACGGTCCAAATCACACCGGAAGGTTTACGGTTTTCAGTGGAGCAAGGCCGTGTGATCCAAGGATTGGCCTTTTTGGACAAATCCCTTTTCACCAGCTACACTTTCAATGCGTCCGCGGACAGTAATCACGAAACGACCGACGGTGATGGATCCGATGAGATCGAATGCCCACATTTTGTGGTATCCCTTACGGCTCTACTCGAAACTTTGAAAATATTTGGTATTAATGACCTCTCGGAACCAAACGGTGCTCGCGATACCAATATCCCGCAAACCAATCCAGCATCCAGTGCTTTCAACACCCCGGCTCTACTGATGAACCGCTCCTGCACTTTGCAATATACCCAGCACGGGGCCCCTCTGAGCATTGCTATTACCGAAGCCGGCGTGCAGACGACCTGTGAATTGGTCACATATGAGCCTGAAGAGAACGAAACAGACATTCCTCTTCAGCGGGACGCCATCATTATGAAGATCATCATGCGCTCCGCTTGGCTGCACAACGCCATTGCTGAGCTCGACTCTTCGACTCCACCAATTCTCAAAATATCGGCATCCGCTAAAGAAGAGCCATATTTTGCTCTTTTGGGCACCGGTGGCCCATTCAGCGAATCTACCGTGGAATTCTCGATAGACCAGCATAACGAGATTGTCGGCGGTGCTACCCAGGCAGACAGACAGTCACAAACACACAAAGTACTAGCAACCGATGGGTCTTCTCGAGCTCGTGCAACACGCACCAAGCTTGCTCCAACTGTGACCGAGACATTCCTAGTTTCGCCGCCGTCTTCCATGGGCGACCGAATTCGGCAGAACTATCGATTTTCGCTCATTCGAAAGGCGACGCGTGCAATGGCTGTCGCCAACAAAGTCAGCATTCGAGGCGATCGGCAGGGTGTCTTGAGCCTGCAATTCATGATTGAGTTGGAGGATCAAGGTTCAGCCCCCGGTCGGTCGGTTGGTGCTGGTTTGAAGGGACATGCGGGTCCAGTGTGTTTTGTAGACTTTCGATTTGTGCCACTTCTGGATGAAGAGGCTGAAATGAATGCTGAAGGTGACGTGTAGCGAAGGGCACGCTGTATCGCAAGGATTTATCTGGTTGTACAATATCCGCCTTAACACCTTATATCGATTGAAATAAGACCAATGAAGTGCATTTTGATAAGTTTCTAAACGCCTGGGTATGAGTATGCTTCATAAATCTCACGCTATGTCTCCTTGCGCAAATAGCAAACACCAGTGGAAGAAAAATAATAAAAAAGCAAGAGCAACAACTTGACTCCTTGGAGATTACATGACCTGGGTGATATTAGCTTGTGCGTAAACCACTTGTGGTCGCGAGAACATACCTCAGCAATAGACTGCCTCTCAATGATCGACTTTTGCTTCTCGTTGCGCGAAACGCGGTAATAATAATCGCTAAAGTCTCCACATTGCATGTGCCGCAAGAACTCTTCGTCGTGAGTAATGACGATCAACTGGAAGTTTGACTGCTGCTGGCGCGTTTGGATAATCTCATGCAGTGACAAGGCCAGAGAGCGTATATTGTCTCGATCCAGGTTCGTGGTAGGTTCATCCAAGGCAATGAGACCACAATTGACACCGAAGCACTCTGCCAAAGCAAGTCGGATGATGATGCTGGCCAGTACCTTCTGGCCTGCGCTACATCGGCCGCGCATGTCCATCTCTGCGCCCTGTTTGACCATGCAAACCCGATAGTTGTAGGATCGATTGCCTTTGGCGTTCTCATTGTCCGACCGGATGAGAATGGTATCCACGTCCGTTCCGCGGTAGGTCTTTTGCCATAACTCTCCAACAATTGAGTTGATCTCTTCCATTTTCAATCCGTGGTATCGCATGATCGCTTTGTCCAGTGCGCCTCCATACCGAGCGAGGTCCTCAACTGCGGCTTTCGTGGTCTCAACTTTGATATGAGATTCCTTGTATTTTGAGGATGCATCCTTGTAGTCTGTGTTCCAGTCCGCCAGGAGCTGCATCAGCTGGTCGTCCTTTGACTTCATCTCACCCATCTTGCTGGCTTGCTTTGCAGCGAGGGCGTTGTGCTCACGCGTCCAGCGCTCCGACTCCTGCTTGAAGCGGCTGCGATCAACCTCAGCATTTTGTGCTTCTAGTTGCTCCACCTCTTCCATGACCGTATCCAAGGATCGTGTTGCTTGGCGGTATGTCAGGTTATCGGAATACTGTCGCTTCGTATTCTCACTATCCTTCAGTTGGGTCGAGATTTTATTGATTTCCCGAGTAATTTCACCCTGCTCGTTTTCAAGCTTGGTAATCTCACTTTCGATCTCAGAAAGTTCTTTTTGACTCCGTTCCAGCTGATTCGGACCTCCTCGTTCGTTGTATGAATTGATGTCGTCATTTGCCAAATCAAGCTGATGTATACTCTCAGAAATACGACTGATTTCATGTTGTAGCTCCCGCTCACGCGCGTCAGCTCGCTGGCTAATATCATCGTAGCGAGCCTGAGTCTGAAGCAGTTCTGGAGTAAGATTTTCAATGTCTTGGTCTGCCTTTTCAATTGCTTCCCGCTGCTGAGAGTTGAGCTTCTTGTACTCTTCCACTCGCGAAAGCAGGCTAGCCTTTTTTTCCATTTGAAATTTGGCATTGTCGAGATTGCTCTTCACATCCCTTAGTTGCAGCTCCAACTTATTCATTTCATTCCGGGTTTCATCCTTGTCGTTTGTAAGCTTCGTGAGGGCTTTCTTTAGATCCCGGGATTTTTCGTTGATCTTCGCAATTTCTTCCTGGATATCTTCCAGGGTCCGACTAGGCGATGCATTTTCACCCTTCGCGGAGAGCTCCTCGATTTGAGAAGCAATGGTTTTGATTTCGGCATCATATCTGACGATGGTGTTTATTGTTTTGCCGAGAGACTCAACATCTCTTTTGCTCTCAGACTTCTGACTCACGGTTTGGTCGTGTTTCTCGAGCTTTTCCAGAAGTTGATCCCTTTGCATCTCACTCTCATTTTCTTCGTGTTCTAGTTCCGGGATGTCAGTCTCTGAGAGACGGACCCAGGAATCGTAGGCAGCGCTTGCTCCGCGGGCGGTCTCAAGATCTTGTTCGAAGCTTTTCAACATCTCATCCTCGGTATCCAGTCCTGCTTTCCTCACTAGGGCCTCCAGCTTCTTGGTAAAGGTCTGAAGCTCTGTCTCATTCCTGAAGGATCTCTGGCATGTGCGGCAAAGCTTGGTCCGTCTTGCGGCTTCTAAGCATTTGTTCAAGTATTCGCCCATTCCAGCGTATTGATCGGCGTCCTTGCGAGCGAGATCATATTGCGCTTGGCGATCCTTGACAATATCAGGGTATTCAGACGGCTCCGCATCGACCGCTTCGTGGATTTCCTTCACACAATCTTGGAGCTCCTTCTGTCGCTGCTTCAAGCTCTTCTTGACGTCTTTCAGCTTGAACTCGACTTGCTCCAATTCTCGGCTCACTCCATCGCGATCCCGCTCGGCATTGTGTACCTGTTCCGATTCAACGTCGAGAGCATGCTGAAAATCGCGCTCTAGTGTCGCCGGTTGCCAGTCCGAGCCAACCACTTTCGCGATACGTTCTCCATGCGCTCCCTTCATGGTTTGTAAGCTGCGCTCCCTGTCCTTGGACTCTTTCTTGAGGTGATCCAAACGAGCCAAGTCTCCGGCCTTCTTAGTGGACTCAATCAATTCAGCATTTAGTCTTGAATTTTCATCCTCCAGATGCTGAATTTGTGCGTTGATATCTTGGATCTCTTTGTCCCATGATGCATTCTTGGCCTTTTCCTTCGCACGCTCAAGATTGGAGTTGATATCCTCGATATGACCTTCCAAAGCAGCCTGAACGCCTTCATCGACATCAATCTCATTGAGCTTTCCTTGGTAATTGGCTGCTTCCTGATCATTGGTCGCGATCTGCCTTTTGGCAGCATATTTGCTCTCCTGCAGTACCGATTTTCGCTGGCCAATCTCATTCAGAGTTTCCTGCACCTCGCGTAATTGACCTTGGGCTTCACGTTTGATGCGATCCAGGTTTTGGTTCTGTTCACGTAAGAGGCGCCGAATCTTTTGCATAAAGTCGTTGATATCGTCCTGGTCCATGTTATCATCCACTCCGCGAATTCCATTTCCCCTGGCAATCTCGCCAATCATGTTCTGACGTCTTTGGACTTGTCTTTCAAAGTTCGCCTTGTCATTCTCGAATTTCCCATTCTCGGCCTGCTTTAAACCAAGCCTGTGTCGGCTTTGCTCGATTCGCTCCTTCAACTCCATGTAGGTTTCTTTCTGAGCCTCTTCCTGCTGTTGATACTGGATCTGCTTGGTCTCAAATTGCTCCAGCGTCGACTCAAGCCACTCATCCGAGTCGTCAAGTTCAACCAGGTGTCGTTTGAGGCTGTCGATGGTGGTCTGTATACTTTTCGCTTCAATTCGCTTTCCCTCTAACGCACCGAGAACTTGGGCATAACTTTCGGACTCTTTCCAAGCCTTGTCCGCTAAATCGGCGACACGCCGCATCTCCTTTTGCATTTGTTGAGTTTCGTCGCGCAACGCCTCTATCTCATCTTGGAGCTTAACAGATCGTTTCTCTGCACGATCTGCTTTGTCTTTGTCCTCTTTGGCATGCTGCTCCATAATCTTGAATTTGGCCAGCTCTTCATTCTGCTTTTTCCGTAGAGCTTTGATATTGTCGATGGCCTTGGTGTACTTCATAGCTTCAAAGATCTCGTCGAATTTCTTTTTGAGCACAGATGGTTCACTCATCGGCCATAGACTCTCGTCCTGGTGGCAGAAAATCACGGAATCCAGAACAGCTTTGGAAACGCCCAGGTACTGCGGCATGATTTGATCGAGCTCCGCCACGCGTGAAGATATCGCCGTGCGCTCGCCATTCTTCATCATCATCAAATGTCCTTCAAGGGTCTTTTGTTGCCGTGTGGTTTTCTTGACCGTAAGCTGCAGACTGCGCGTAGCCACCATCTTCGCACCAGAGGTTCCCTTGAAGGAGAGCTTCACCTGGGCAAGTACTTCCTTCTCACCACATAGTTTTGGATCATGGATGAAGGCACCCCCTTTGCTATTCGGAGGGAGATCGCCGGTCGTGGCATACTTGAGGCATTCAATGATGGTCTAACAACTTAGTTTGGAGTCCTCATTTATGATGTACCATAGGCCATACCGTTTTCCCGGACCCATTGTATCCGACAATTAATGTAAGAGGCGTGTGGAACTGAATCGTCTCGCTGCGTGTGTTGTCGAAGGAGCGAACTCTAGAAGTAGCATAAATTAGCAGTGATAGACGGGATTGGAAATGAAGACCTACCCCAGGATCGAGAGCTTGTCAATCTTCGCTAGTGCTAGTCAGGACTATATCTCCCAGAGTCGCCAAAAAATAAAACAGAATATATCTATTGAGAGGCGACACATACACCTGCCTATCTGTTAGCAAAGCATTGTCGACTTGGAAAGGTTGACACTCACATTATGGAACACCGACGCGACGGAGCCCTTCAGAGTTTCAACTATGGCGAGACTCAAGGACTGGACTCGTTGACAAGCACCAGAATCCAACACAGCTTCGAGTGCTCAGATCGCCGGGGGAATTCTGATGCATCGACCTTCTCCACCCGCGCCAATTGACACGAAGTCACCTGATCAGTGGCGCGTTACTAAGCGGTCTTGCCCCATAGGATCGGCGATAGTCCTTTCGTCTTGAGGGGCCCGGCTCTTATTTCCTGATTTTCGTGCTCTTCTTAAGGATTCCACCCCGTCTGTGTGTTGGAAGTCGTTGGACGGGGCTTGCGTCTTCCGACAAATCACTTTCATACAACTTGGGGCCTCGGTCGCAAGGCAATGGTCTCTTCCGTTCCTGATCTACACCAGTTGTAGTCCTTCCGCGTGGGGAATGCGCTCCCCCTTGTCTGCCTCAATCGTTGAGCTCGAGTGCTCACGGTTTTGATCCTACCACCGCATCTCCTTTGGGAGAAGTCTCCTTCGAATGGCTCTAAGCCACTACCAACAGCACGACGACAACATGCACTTGCCGGTTTCACAGCCACAGCGCAGCTCTGGTGAGAGGAGCCAGAGTTACATGACTGAGCATCCGGAGATGGTGAGGTCTTATGGGAATTATGGACTCCAAGGCGCGCAAAGAGGGGGGTTTCAAGGCACACAACAAAATGATCCGGGTTGGACCCAGGTGGTTCTAGAGGAGATGAAGGATCTACTGCTTCTCCTTAATTCTCAGGGTCGAATTACCTATGCGTCGCCGTCCTCGAGGCAAATTACCGGTCGCGTGGCAAAGCAGCTTGAAGGGAACTCCCTCGTTCAACTCATACATGAAAACGACAAGTCTGTTTTTCTGCGAGACATGGATGATTCAGTTGCATCAAACCAGCCTTTTCGAACTCACATGCGACTTCAAAAGGCCAACAATACGTATTCGCTTGTCGAAGTCTATGGACATCCACATATCGCAAATCAGAATGCGAATCACGGGCGTCATGCTTCGAATCAGGATCGCTGCGCAGGTTTCTTCCTCATGTGTCGACCACATCCTTCGAAAAATTCGTTGCTTCTCGACTCCTTCCTAGAGCACAAGATAGAGAATGCGCGTTTGGTCCAACAAATTGCCAAGCTCAAGCAGGAAGAGGAGGAAGAGGTTAATACAACTCGAGTGCCTTTCGGTAAAAATGACGCGGATCTCTCACTCAATGAAAATACTTCACTTGCCCAAGGGGGTTTGAGTGATCAAGATTCTACTGAGACTGTTGCTCCCAACTCTGATGACTCGGATACTGGCCACTCCGACGACGATTCAGCTGAGCAGCCACCGCAGAAGAAGCGACCCCCACATATTGATGGCATTGAGGTCATGACCGGTCTCTATTATGGTGAGGGTGAACGGTCGCAGGGCCTGAGTACTGGATTACGGCGGGGCCAACTGGTCCACTGCGACATTGATGTCACAACAGCAGCAGATCAGGCTCGAAATGCGCAAGAAGGGGATCGGCGCAAGAGACTCAAAGGTCGGCATGTTTGCAGCGATTGCGGAACGGCAGATTCGCCGGAATGGCGGAAAGGGCCAAATGGACCAAAGACAATGTGCAATGCCTGTGGCTGTAAGTGGGATTCATCTCTTTTCAACTCGATATGCAGACTAATACATTTACAGTGCGCTGGTCCAAAAAGGAGAAGAAACGCCAGGAGTCTACGTAAAGTCTTTTTTTATTTATTTTTTTCAATCTTTAGGGCTGGCCTTGAGCAACTGCCACTGCTCATACGGCTTGATTTTGGTGGCTCTACTCCGTACTTTGGCGTCAAGATACCCGCGGGTCCTTTTGAAAATTCTCATCCTTTCACGCATATGCAAGTTATCTGCACAGATCATGTTCCATGTATAACATGTTCAAAGCCCCATCATTGGGCTCAGGCAAATCCCCACTCTGTATATGATTAATGCGGCCATGACACCTACATTTATCTTAGTTTTCGTTGCATATACCTACTTGTTTCTCCCACCTGAATTGTTTGGCAGCCAAAGACGTATTAGTCGAGTACGCCAACGCTCATTTTCTGAATTTACTCGAAACTGTATTTGAATGCCATTTTGTATTGGGGGCCTGTCTTGGGTAGGCTAAGTTGAAGAGAAAGGCAGGCAGAAGGCAGTCCAAATACAACATGCTTCGACCCGGCGATATAAATTGCGAGGTCATATTTGCTTTGCGACTTCACAGGTCCACAGTCCAAACTAAGTATACATACCTGAGATTGACATTATCCTCACACTAAATTGGTAGGAAGACAGGAAATGGTTCGCCACTGATGAGCCAAACCTTCAAGTGTCGATAGTTGGAAACCATCCAGCAAGTCATGTGGTCGGGCAACTTCACTTCTCCAACTTCAGGCGATCCAGGATTCAACCACTATTCTTCTCTATCTTGTGAATTGAGCTCATCTCATGAAGAGTCTCCGACCGCATCTTCTCTCTCTTCGCCGCCCTGTGTACTCGTCGCAACGCCTCTGCGTGCCCCCACCACCCACTAGGCGGTTCGTCTTGGGGAAAACCCAAGGCAAAATGAGTTCCCAGCGCGAAGATTCAATCCCGCATGAGCTGCGCACAGCAGCTGAGCCCCGACAAAATCGATTGTTTCCAGTTCATCTGTCGCATGTGGAGCAGGTCAATCCCTCCGTCCGACTGCTACAGCTAGCCATCCCCGATCAGGAGACTACCGTGAGCATTTCCCCTCAGCAACTACTTCAGGGTGTATTCAAGAGAGCCTGGCTTTGAATCGTCTCTCAATGTCCGACTGTGTGGCAATTATTGAAATGGCTCAAACCAAGGAGAGTACTTTCTCTAACTATGCTGGCCTAGGATGACTCCCAACCATTTAGCTTTCTACCAGGACAATGGCTAGATGTACACATTCCTTCAATTGCGCAAGCTGGAGGCTTTACTATCACATCCACTCCTGCCGATGCCCAAAAATTGGCATCGCCCGAGCATCCCTCAGAGGCGGTAGCTAGTGAGATCGAAGTCAGTCCTTCGCAAGGGCGAGCACCCTACGTGGAACTGGCGGTTCAAGACTCACCGTCGAACCCTTCCGCTGCATGGCTCTGGAAGCCGAAAGAAGAGATTCTCGGAAAGGAGTTGAATATCCGCGTGGGCGGGAGTTTTGTCTGGCCGCCTACTGGAATTGACACTGGCCATATCAAAAACGTGGTCTTGATCGCTGGTGGCGTCGGCATCAAGTGAGCATGTCCAGCAAACCAGGAATACATCGTAGAACTGACAAGGTCTCAGTCCTCTCATTTCCATCCTCGCCCATCTCAACAATCAGACCCAAGACACATACCCACTCAACATTCATTTTCTATACTCCAGTCGACTGCCGACGACACCAGAACAATCGAGCCTAGACTCGAGCCTGGATCAAATCCTCTTTTTGCCGCGACTGCGACAGATAATTCGTTCGCAGCTACAGTCTCACCGGCTTCGCATCTCCCTGAATCTTCATCTTACGAATTTAGCTCCTGCGGATGTTCCCTCGTCGCAAGTGCCAGCTGATTTGACTATCTTCCCCCGGAGAATCAATGAACAAGATCTCCGCACAGCGACTACGGGTGGCAATGGGAGATTCAACCCCCAGGAAACAGTTGCGTATGTTTGTGGACCACCAAAGATGACAGATGAAGTTGTAGCAATTTTGCAGGAAATTCTTGGCGCGGGTGACGCTGAACGAGTCCTTTACGAGAAGTGGTGGTAAAGGCATGAATATCCAATGAGGTCTGTGTGGTAACCAAGACGAAAGCTGGGAAAAGCACGACTTTCTACTTATTGGCTTCAACGTTACGTTGAGGCGCAAATTTTATCAACAAGTCAAAATTGAATATATGTTAGAGTATCTTGAATTTGTCTTTTTCAGTGAAGTGAACGATGGCCTAGGCACCACAGAAGTACCACTGTATATACAAACAAGGGACAAAAGGACAAAATATCTATATTACACTGTCCAGCAGTAAAGAATCTAGACCCAAACACCGCTTCATGCAAATACTCGAATGTCCAAGCCGATCACTGTCTATCCAAGACGTAGCCGGCCAGGTACTGCACTGCCACCAAACAGCCGAGAAACACCACCATCTTCAGTTGTGGTGTTGTCGCCCGACATCCAGCGGGGCAAGCGGAAGGGCTCGCCTTGGAACCATCGAGGCGTGTTCGCGGTTTCGAAGGTATTGCGTACGCGGTGAGCAAATGACTGGAAAATGTTTTCCTCCTCTTCATCCTCACCGTCGACAATCGTGGGTGCGGTGATTGGTCGTTGGGCCGGGCGCGGAGACCGAGAGCCCTCAGCAGTTGGTACACGTAATCGAGAAGATCCTCGCGAGTCGCTCTCGTTGCGGTCAGATGCCCAAGTAGAGCGGCTTCCACGCGAAGAAGCAGCGAGAGACCCGAAACCGTTCAGTTCTCTCTCAATGAGGTCGCGACCTTCCCGCCAACCACCCATACCATAGCCGGCCGGATTGTTTTCCACGTCGTGCAGGTCGTCGTCCTCAGCCAGGCCAAACCCACAGACATTCTTGATGCGCCCATAAAGGTTGAACTGAGTGGCACAAATGGGCAAAAGGATAAACATGGGAAGTATGAAATCAGGGCCTTTGCCAAGAGGCGTCAAGTTGATGGACCGACCTAAGAAGTCGTAGAAAGTGGTTTCGCGCCGGAAGTCCCTTGGCAAGAATGTAAGGAAATTATAGGCGATGGGAACAGTCAGACGAGCGACGAGACTTGCGTACCAGCACGCACTCTCGCCATATGTGTTGCGGCGCACCAGGGCCCGATTGCCCCAGACTTTCACATCGTTGACGCCAACAAGTGCAGCTGAGCACATATACAGCAGCCATGCGGATGTAATGAGCTGTGTTCCAAACCCAAAAGATTGGGGTTTATCTTTCTTGTAATTCGGAACCACGGTCAAGGTCACAAATGATATCTGAGGTGCCACAGACTTGATCAATTCAGACCACACAATACAGAATGACGCCGCCGTGAAAATGGCACCGAAGACAAGCCTCACTGCCGGAATGACATTGGAGTAGACTTGATACCGTAGATATGGAGATAGGACTTTTGCTCTAGGCAGCCAAGACGATCGGCGGGGCGCAGAGCCAAACTCAAGTTTTTTGGATGCCGCCGAGTTGATGACGGCCTGTAGGTCAGCAGCTAGCTGCACGAGACGATCCCACTCATCTACAAAGCGGTCCTTCATGTGTCGAGCACGCTGGAGTCGCCGGGTCAGGTCCGCCAAATAGCGTTCGGTGATCACTGATGGGATTGTGCCTGACGACTCCGAGGCCTCGAGTATCGGGACACGCACGTCCGGAGACCCTGGCCCTTCGGACAGGTCTTCGATCCATTCCTGGAAATCGCGAGCGGTTCCCGTTTTCCGTTGTTGAAGCTGCGCAACTTGTGAATTCAGGTTGGCCAGCTCATTTACTGCGTCCATCAGGCGATCATGCACTCGCGGTGCATGTGCTTGAACCCGTCGTAAGCGGCCGCTCACATTGGCATTGCGAAACAGGTTTCGTGGAATCGATACCAATCCATGGCCCATGAGATAGATGGCGAGCACCAAGCCCCAAACATATGCAAGAGCCATGACCAAACTCTTGATGGACGAAAATCCGAACCCTTTGGCAATCGAAATATAGATCAGGCCTACCAAAGAGCAGCCCAGGACGATCATTTGGTATTTTGCGTTGGATCGAAGGGAATAGAAGATTCGGCCTTTGGGTTCGCGGTATCCGGAGTCGACGTATTCGCCCAGCAAAGGAAGAATGAGCCTAGAACAAGGATGAGCAGGTATCCTGACAAGCGAGAGCGAAATCGATGTAAGATATGGTCTTACCAGGTGAGCATGAAAATCAGCCAATAAGCGATTCGCCAGCATACGAGCACCATCCGGTCTGGCAGCCAGATTGCGTAGGGACTCGAGCCATCACGCGCGCTCGAAGCCAAGTCAATTGGAACCAAAAGAACAACACTCGCCGGAAGAGCAAGGGCGAGAAAGACAGGGACGAGCAGGTAGGCTGGGGTCGCACGGATCGTAACGAAGCGGCGCAAAAGCAGCAAGACGAGAACGGAAATCACGCAAAGGGCGATGGCGAAGAAGATGTTGGAGCCCACCGAGACAGGGGGCACACGGACGGAAAACATGATGAAAGAGATATCAAATATAAAAGTCAGCCGTCGCTCATGGTTTCGCCGTGGTGTGAATGCAAAGAAGAGCAAGGAATAGTTGACGTTTTCCAAGACCCTAGGGGAGTGGCTGACTAAAGCGGAGTGACGACGGGTGACTCCACTTCATCTGCGCTTGGTACCTGTCGTGTCGATCCTTCCAGGGCGAATCCGATGATTATTACGGAGGACGGAGGATCGAGAATCATCTGAAACTCGAGGGGATGATGTTTGACAAGTATGGGTAAATACTCTCTGCTGGTATAATCACACCGGAAGTACGGAGTACAAAAGACAGTTCTCTCTCATCTGCAGACTTGCCTCTGGGGCAAAGGACGATATCCACTTATGACGCCGACTCAAGCCTTGAAACATGGCGAGCGGGATCCTGGTGTACATCTGTAGAGGCGATCAGACGGGGGGAATAACTTCTAAATTCCCGAGAACATTGGTAGAATCCTGAATGATCGTGCTTATCGTGCTTAAAGAGAGGTGCAGATTCCCATTGTATCACGGGATCATAGCCTAAGACCGACCGCCCCAATCGCGCTTCATCGCTCTCGAATTCACTTCCCTGTGAGAATCGCCGACCCTGGTGTCAACCCTCCTTCCCTTTCCCCCCCTTCGCTGGGATTTTTCGAGCACGACTCTGTCGCCATCATTTCTTGTGCACGGCGAATCTCATTATCGAGTGTCGGTCGATTGCTCGGTTGCTCGATCGCTCGATTTCCCCAATCGCTCGACCGTTCGATTTCCCCTCTGTTCAAGCGTGTGCACCGTCGCGATATCGCCCACCCGTCTACCTTGACCTTTAGTTCTTCTTTGTTCTCTCCTCCGACCGCATCAATTGTTCCGTTGACCTTTTTGACGGCTTCGACTTTTTCTGCTCACACCCACTTGTCCTCTGCAGACGACGGGGAGAAAACCCGGTGTGACTTGCGAGCTGCAGCATCCCTGTCACGGATCCCATCCACCTACGATTGCGCCCGGCGACCTCATTCGCTCCAAGCCATATTCTGCCCGTCATCAGCGAATTGAATCTTAGGGACGCTGCTGCCCGAACGCCTTGCTTTCCCGCCGTACTGGTGCGCTCGTTGCTCTCCATCCACTTATTCTGTCCTCCGTTTGGACCGTTTCAATTTCCATCCCCACCCTCCCTGATCGACTCGACTCTCACTCCGGTTCCACATCAGCACCGTTCCTCCCTTGGTGTTTTTCTTTTCTTTTTTTCCCTTTTTTCCGCCGATCGTCAACCTTGAAGGATTCCGGTCCTGCATCTTCGACTACAAACCTCGGACCGTTCTCCCACTTCGCGACAAACCCTTGCGGATGCTGAGAATCAAGGTACTTCTGCGGATTTTATCCTGATCCCCCATTAATGGGGCTTGCATTATGAACCCAAACAACGCGCCGTACGCCGGCGCTGGTGGCATGCCTGGAGTTGTCAAGGCAGGCATGCAACCACCGAAGACTGATAACCCCCAGGTCATCATGAGCTTTGTCGCCCAGGTGCTGCAGAGCCAGGGTTCTTATGGTGGATGGAAGGGAGAGGTTCCGATAAAGGTTCGAGCCATGAATGTTTATCAGATGTACGTGATCTCCTGCGTAGCGGGCTTTGTGTCCTTTCTCTTTGAGCTGACATCTGGACACTTAGGATTACTTCTCTACGTCTGATTCAGCCTCGAATTGATCTCCAGCAAGCTGCGCAAGCTGCTCTAAGTTTTGAGCAGAAAGCCTTTCAGAAGGCGAATGAGAAGGTTGGTTTTGTCTTCTTTTTTCGTAGGATCAGTCTGAGTACCGTGACGATGATTCCCGATTTGGTACTTCGCTGCTGCCTTTTTCGTGTCTGTGACGATTCGCCTATTTCGTTTTAGCTCCGTGACGTTTTGCATTTCGCATTTCATTTCGCATTTCGCATTTCTCTTCCCCTCTCTTCCTCCTACTTCCTACTTCTTCTCTCACTCCTCTCCCCATCTTCCATTCTTGCCTTTATTCTGTGCTATAGTGCACCTTTCAGGTTACCTTTGTGGCCTGTCGCTTTTTCAATTTCCGCTTTCCTCGTTCCCCTTCCCTCAATCTTCTCTCTTCCCTCGTCCTTCTTCCCTCTTCCCTCGTCCTTCTTCCCTCGTCCCTATTCTTTCTTCCCTCTCAACTTCTCAATTGTCTCCGTCGGCTACACTCATACAAACTTATTGTTGTCTTCGTTTGTCTACTCTCTCCTTTGGTTTCTGCTCCACTCAGATACCCTGCTGACCATGGCGAACTTTTAGTCTGAGTACGAGAAGGATTGTAACGAGAAACTCCTTCATATCAAAGATACTCGCCAGCGACAAGCTGCGGTGGCACTCCAGAGCGGGATGATGCCCCAAACGGGCACCATGCAAAATCAACTTCAAGGTGGCTTTCCTCAACAAATGAATCGTGCTATGCAGTCATCTCCCGTTCCGGGTCAGCCGCAAGTGCCGATGAGCATGAATGATCACAGTCAGCAAGCTGCCATGCAACGTCAACAACACCCCCAGTCAGCGATGTTTCAGCAACGGCCTCAGCAACGCCCCGTCAATGGCATTCCACTGCCTGACGATCTTAGCACCCTGTCCCCTCAAGACCACGAACAAGTCACTCGATTGGCGAACCAGATGCTGGCTAAGACTTCCCAAGAAGACATGGAGAAAATTAAGATGAACTTGAGCAACATGAATCCCGACCAGAGACAGTATCTGGCTCGCAAGAACATGGACCCAATAACCTATTTTTTCCACTCTCAAGCTCTCAATCACTTGCGACGGCACCGAAGGGCCCGCATGGAGCAAGCGGGACGTCCGGCAAATGGCGGTATGGACCCTGCTGCAGCAATGATGGGTGACCCTATGATAAACCAATCCCCTGCTTTTCTAAAAATGATCAACCTCCAGCTGGGCAATCCCGGTCAGAGCATGGACCCTTCAGGCTTTGTAGGAAATGTTGAAAACATTCAGGACCAACAAGCCGATGGCCTGCGCTCACAAGAAGCTGGTCAGCTGGTGGTCCCTGCGAGCTCATCCCAGATGAATCAGTCGCCATTTAACAACCCCCAGAATGTCTTTCCACAACACATGGGCCAGAATATTCAGGGCGACATGAACGGCGCTATGAACGGTGCAGGAGTCAACCCTCAAATGTTTGGCCAACAAAACATGCAGAATAATTCGAATGGAGGCCGAGACCGAATGCAATTTCAGGCTCAGCAGTCCCAAGCCCAGGCTGCTCAAGCTCAAGCCCGTGTGCAAGCAGCCCACAAGGCTCAGCTGGCGATGTCCGCACATGGTGGCCAAGCAAATCCTCAACCCCAACCACACCTCCCGCAGTCCAGCCCTGTTATGCCCATGCTTAATCAGCCCATGGCGCCGAATCAAATGTCGCCCGCTCAGATGTCCGCTCAACCTCGACCTGCATCCCGCCCACCGAACCTGGCACAACATCAGGCGGGTATGCAGGGGGGCCCGCCAATCGGGATGCAGGGTCGTCCCCAGATTCCGCCTAATCTCCCGCCGGCGGTCCAGGAGCAGCTTTCTCAAATGACCGACGAGCAGCTGCATGCTTTCCTCCTGAATCAGCGTCGAATCGCAATGGCCAACAACATGGCCCGCAATGCCAACCCGCACCTTGCATCGCAATCCAACCAAGCCCAGGCGATGTTCAATGGTCAGATGGGTAATAACGCTCGGATGAGAAACCCGATGGTCATGCAGCAGGGCATGAATCATGGACCAGCGCAAGCTCAGCTTCAAGGACCGCAGCAACCGAATCCGCAACAGCGGCAGCAACAACTGCTACAGCAACAGCAACAGAAACGCCAGAACGAGTTGTTGAAACAGTCGCTGATTCAAAAGCACAGCAATGGCATGGAAATGACTGCCGAGCAGAGTAAGGAAATGGATCGAGCCAATTTTCCTCCGTCCATTATCAACAACAACGCGTCACAAGTGCCCAAGCATATCAAGACCTGGGGCCAGCTTAAACAGTGGGCCTCTGCGAACCCGCAGGGATCGAATGGCGTTGATATGGCTAAGCTGATGACTTTGCAAAAACTCCATTTTGCCCAAATTGTGGCATCCCAGCAGGCTCACAACCCCCAGAATCCAAATGGTCTAGGCCTTGGCGCCCCGACGCACCCTTTCCAGGGACCCCAGTACCAAATGCTCAGTGGTTCAACTTTACCAATGGGACAGATGCAGGGCCCAGGCAATATGCCAAGACCAATCACCCCGAATGATATTCAGATAGCTCGTCACAATCCCAAGTTCCGGCTTCACGATAAGAGCGATGACGACATCCGGGAGTTTCTGAAGGCCCGCCAGAGACAATATTTGTTGCAGAACGCTCAAGCCCGACATCGCCTGAGCGGAAACATGCCGAATGCTCAGAACCCAATGATGCCACAACCGACTGTGACAGTCCCCCAGAATCCCGCGCATGTGAATCACCCGGGCATGCCTCAGCAATCGCAGCCGATGGGAGAACCGCAACCTTCTATTGCGAAAGCTCAGCCCGGAGGAGGTCTTTCCAAAGGTGGCAAGGCCCCCGTAGGCAGGAATACTACCAAAAAAAGAGTGAATGATGAATCTGGAGATGCTCGTCCCGCATCTGCCACTCCTCAACAGCCTCAGCCCGCAGCTTCCGTGACAGCTGCTCCTTCTCGGCCGGGTCCCTTTTTAACTCAAGAGCAGTACGCATCAATGAGTCCGCAGCAGCGGTTGCAAGTTGAGGCTCACGTGCGCCGGCAACAGCAGAACGTGCTTCGTGGTCCTATTTTGAACAAAAACCAGGCGGAGCAATCATGGCAGCAAAATATCCCGCCGCAACTCCAAAAGGTATACGAAGACCTCAAAGCTGCCCCGGAGTCCAGTCCACAAGCGATGAGCCCAGAGCAAAAGAATACCATGAGCCAGCAGCTGCTGGATAACCTGGACGTGCTGGGTAGATTAGATACCCTGGTGCTGCATGGCCTCGCAAAGCTTCCTGGCCAGGAGAAGAACGTGAAGAATCTTCTAGCCATGCGCGTTCAGATTATGCGACAGTTCAAGCCAGGACCAGATTGGGTTATCAACGACCATTTCACCATCACCCCCGACTACTTGACTGGAGCCATCCTTTTCATTCGAAAGTTATTTCAGCTGATGCTTCTGCGGCTCAACCAGCAGCGACCCAATGCCAATCAGCCGCCAGCTTCGGTTGCCCCGACCGCGTCAATCGCGCAAACGAGCAACACTGCATTGAACGCGACCAACCTTCAGCAGTTGCAGCAGCAGCAGGAAGAAGCCCTTCAAGCTCGACGTGCGTCTAGCCAGTCGGCGGCCGTTGCTCCGGCCCCATTCGGGGCCCCCTCTCCTCAAGGCGTTCCTCATGCATACGGCCCAGGCGGTCTTGCTCCTGACAAACTCAAACTTCCTCCGCCCAAGAAGCGAAAGCAATCGCACGCGGGCGTCAGTGCTTCACCTGTACAGTCCAGTGCACCAGCCGGTGCCGCAAAAGTTGCACCAGCCGTCGCTGATGCTAAATCCACAACTGCCGCATTGTCCAGGAACTTCAAATGCAGCGTGGTGGAGTGCCAACATCATTTCCAGGGTTTCCCCACCCAGGCGGCATTGGACAAGCACATTGAAGACTATCACCAACCCGAGGAGGAGGCAATCGACAATCCCATGCAATATTACGTCGATGGCATCACTATTGGTTTGGGATTGGATGGTCAAGCTGGCATCAGCCATATCTCGACAACTGGGTCTAAGCCTGTCCTGCCCACCGGCATTAGCACGAACAACAATGCTAACCGATCCAACACCGCGGTGTCTCCGGCCAACCATGGTCTGGCCACTCCTGTCACAGCCAGCACGACCCCAATGGCGCGTGTGACCAGCCAACTTGGAACCAGAACTGCGTCGCCCGCCATTTCTACTCAGCAGCTCACTCCTCAGCCAGCCTCTGGTAAGAACGCGAAGCTTTCCCCTGGCCACGATGGTCTCAAACAAACTGGGAAACGCACTCGGGATGAAAGCGATCTGAAGGACCCGTGGGAAGACTGTCCCATGTCCCTGGAGAAGATTCATGATGCATTTGAACCCATCTTTTCCAACTGTCAAGTTAAGGCTCTGGGCCATGACCCCTACGAAATGCCCCACAGCGTGGAAGAATTCTTTCACCCTGATTGCAAGTGGGATCCTGACTGGTTGGAACGACCCAAGTCTACTCTCTCGGGCGAGGAAAAGGCCAAGGAGGCCGCTGAAAAGGCAGAGGAAGAGGCACGATGGGAGGCTTGGCTCACTCCTTGGACTGAAGAGATGATTGAAGAATGCTCCAAGTGGACGGGAATTCCCCGCGAAATGATGTTTGGCGACGATGAGCAAGACGAACCAGAATTGACTACGAGCCAACTGAAGGAGCCGAGCCTGAATAAGAGTGCTGCCATTGCCATTGCTGCCGTGTGACGAAGATGACCTTTTTGATGTTTTATTTTGACACTTTTCACATTTTGCTCTTGATTTTGAAGATGAACTGGTTACCACGGGGTTTGGTGCGACTTTCTTCTTTGTTTCTAGTTGTGTTCCTTCCTTGACAACTGGTTGGATTCTGGCGTACGGGGAGGGTTTCTTGGGAAAGAACAAGCATGTGTACCATAGCTGATCGGGATTTTTCATCCCATTTGATTTTCATGATATCCGCCGAGCAGGGCTAGCGATGGCGTTTTTGATGGGACAGAACCTGGCACGCAGCAAGACGCAGCACATATGATAGTCTTTTTCTTTCACATATTCCGTGTAGATCCTTGGATGATTCTAGTCCAATCATGTAGAGAGCGTCACCTTCTCCACTGGTCACGTCAGCTGCCGCTTATCACCCGATAAGATCTCCGCTTTGTTCGACTCCATCTCTCCTTCTCTTCCTTCCCAGCGTGGCATCATGGCGACTCGCGCTCTCATTCCTTTCCTGGTCACGATGATGCTCGTGACTGGGGTCTGCAACACTATTCTTAACAAGTACCAGGTGTGTATGCGACTGGAGAGTGGAAATCCCCCCAGCTAAACTTCGCTGATAGGACATGCAATGCGTACGGAATTGCGATTCCCCCGATCCCGCTCAATGGAAGCTCTTTGAACAACCAGTCGTTCAAACGTAGGTGTCTTTTCGGAAGGCTCTTGATATGGGCTAATCGATGCTGAAACCATCTGCCCAAATAAGCTGACCGTTCCTTCTATCGCAGGGCACAGATGTTCATCGGTGAAATGGGCTGCTGGCTAGTCCTTGGAGTCTCTATCTTATATCGAAGATTTATCGCTCCACGCTTGTCTCGCAATCAATCTCCTCTGTTCGCGGGCGGGTACCGTCCCGTTCATGGCGAGGAAAGCAACAATGACGAGGAAGACCGCTTAATTGATGGGCATGAGGGCGACGAAAGGCACATTCCCAAACCAGCGGCGGAGAATGATGATAATGACCGAATTCCGCTTCGTGGATGGAGAATTCTTCTTCTGGCAGCACCATCTTCCTGCGATATTGCAGGCACGACCCTCATGAATGTCGGCTTGCTCTTTGTGGCGGCAAGTATTTATCAGATGACCCGAGGAGCTTTGGTGCTCTTTGTCGGTCTATTTAGCGTGCTATTCCTCCGCCGAAAGCTCTATATTTATCAGTGGAGTGCTCTTTTTGTCGTGGTTCTCGGCGTGGCCATAGTCGGCCTCGCGGGGGCTCTCTTCAGCGGTGACTCTGGACATGACCTCACGCAAAACAATGGCATTTCACAGCAAAGTCCTGCTGATGCTTCGCAAGCGTTACAGACCACCATTGGGGTGCTGCTCATCGCTGCTGCTCAGATTTTCACAGCCACACAATTCGTGCTGGAAGAGTGGATCCTCGAGAACTACGCTATGGACCCAATTCAAGTGGTTGGCTGGGAAGGTGTGTTCGGGTTTACCGTCACTCTAGTCGGCATGATTATATTCCATTTCACCGTCGGACGTACAGAAGCTGGTCGGTATGGCTACTTTGACATGAAGGAAGGCTTGCACGAAGTCGTGTCAAACCGTGCTGTGGCGTTGTCCAGTATCCTCATTATGATTAGCATTGGGTACGTATCTTTGACACATCCTTTCCTGGCCTGAATTTTCATTTAACATTTCCTTTAGCGGTTTCAACTTCTTCGGCCTGTCCGTTACTCGCTCCGTCTCTGCTACATCTCGAAGCACAATTGACACTTGTCGCACCCTTTTCATCTGGCTTGTTTCCCTAGGCTTGGGCTGGGAGTCTTTCAAATGGCTCCAAGTCGTCGGGTTTGGCCTGCTGGTCTACGGAACTTTCTTATTCAACGACATCATTCGCCCCCCACTCAAGGCTTGCCTGCCTGGAGGACGGCAGGAAGGCGAGGTGCTTCTCCCGGAAGAACCGATTGAGCACCTTTAACCTGCATATTTCGCATCCTATACATTGATATAGAGTATTTCCAATGCCCATTGCCCACCCGGACGTCGGGTCTAACAGCCTTGGAAATGGCACGATTCGACCCATTGGTGTTGCACAGGAGTCTTCATTTTCCTTTTTCATGACGGCATACTTGTCTTTCCATCATCGGCGCTAGGACGTACATGGGGTGTTGATTTGCTTTTCTCGTGTACTAGTTCTGTTGTGATTGGGTCATAGAGCCATTCGGCTCGTTCTCGGGATTTCCTTAATGGCTTCTACATTATAAGACTAAATACCCAGTACCATCTACAATGTACTGCATTATTCATGAGCAACTGGTTCTTATAACTAACCTACTCAACAATCCTCAGATAGCAGCATGAAGCATTTGACTCGTGCGCTGAATCATTCATTCGCTACCGCCGAAGCATGTACAAGAAGATGTCTCTGCTCCCGAGAAAATGCAAGGGAAGACACTCAAAACACATAAGGTCTAGATTGGGGAAAAGGGTGCGGTGATAGAACTGGGATTTGGGGCTCGTGAACATTATAACAATTCGTCCGCCGGAATGACTTTTATTCCTCAAAACACTTTCTTGGTGGCGCTCTAATCCGGTTAATTCGGAGTCTCGATTGTTTCGTATCGAGCTTACGGCTCGGTCCAGTCCACTTGATCGGTGACTGGGTTGCCTGCGTCCTGGGCCGATGTGACACGGAGACGAAGGCGGAGTTTGGCTGGTAGGGCCTTTTCTGGTATTAGCTTTGTAGGTCATATGTTAGAAACGAAGACATACCCCATTCACAGCGGTCACGCGCAAGGCCTGGGTGCCCTCCTCGCCAGCATCCAGGTCGGCTTTGCTGATTGCGTTGAGTTGAAGTCGCTGGCTCTTGGGCACGGCGGCCTGCAAACCGACATTGGTGAAACGGTCAAAGTTGGATTCATTGCGGAAGCGCGCCATGATCTGGGCGCTGGTGCCACTACGCTGGACTTGTAATGTGAGAATAAGACCATCTTTGCTGAAAGCTTGGTGGGCAGGGACCGAGGCAGCGGTGGGGGCAGGTGAGCCAGCCGGCGAAGGTGTGGATACCGCAGCTCCTCCTCCACCCAGCAGATCCATCGAAGCAGAGGCGGGCTGGGCCGCCGGCTGAGATGGTGTCGCGCCATTGGACCCAAACAAGTCCATGATGGCGCTTGTGCTTGACTGGCCAGTCGGCGCAGGGGCGGGGGATGTACCCGAGTCTCCACCGAGTATATCTGCCAGCAGATCGGCGGTGTTCGAGCCATTAGAGGTTGGACTGGTTACAGGAGCCTCTGAACCGCCCATCAAATCAAGTAGCAAGTCATGCTCAGCAGGTTTTGACACCTTAGTGGACTTGCCGCGGAGAATCTTGCTCTGGCGCTTCTTGGTTGGCGCACCGAGCACACGCTGCTCCTCACGAATCTCGGGTGCTGGCATCCGCTCAAGCACACCACGACGAATCTGGTCGTATCCAAATAGATTCGTGTATTCAACGGCACGCTGCTGGATCTCGACGCTCAAATCGGCGGTGCGGTTAGAGAGGAAGCGGCGCAAACGTTCAATTTGGGCCGGCTCGGAAAGGCGCACCGTCAGTTTCATAGATGCGGTGATGATGTATTCGATGGCAATTTGACTGCCGTAGGTGCTGTTGAGAATATTGGTGAAAAGGTCGACGATATCACTTTCCCGAACCTCCTTGACGAGCTCCTCTTCTTCGTACTGGCCGCCTTGCAGGAGGTTGTCGGCATATTCACCGATGGTCCAAGTTGCAGCCAGCGTCAGACCCTCTTGTGAAATGTCCTCCTTCAAAGAAGAGTAGAGCTTTTGTACCGCATATGTCTGAAGCTCGGGGGTGGTCGCAATTAAACGAACAAATGACGAAAGGATTTGCTCCTTCACGTAATTTCCAGCCAGTTTAAGCACCCGAAGGATGGTGTCCAGGTGCCAGCGCTTGTTTGGAGCAAATCGGTCGGCCGCAATGCCAATCTGGGTGGTCATCACTGGCTTGAATTCATTGTCGGCCACTTCCAGGAATGCCAGAAGTTCGCGCACAAGTACCCGCACATTGCCTTCGTTGATCAACATGAAGCTAAGATCAAGCGCTCGCCGGCGAATACTGATATCGGGGTCCCGCAGACACTCCAAGATGGTGTTGCGATGTCTTTGCACGGCATTCGGCTCAATTGCCACAACCTTGTTCAGAGTGTTCAAAGCGACGTAACGAATGTTGTTATCTTTGTTCGCGAGGAACTTACCAAGAATGTTGACACCCAACACTCTCAGTCCCGAGTCCGCCTCAATATCCAAGATGGTCAGCACAGCTTCATACAAGATAGCGTTGCCGACATTCTTTGACGAGTCGGTGTTAGTGGCCACCTGTGCCAGAATATCATTGATCAATTCGCTGGTTGCCGGGTCTCCTCTGCCTAACACTCGTAGAAATCGGAGAATCTTGACCTGGAGGAACGGATCTGTAATGCCTGACACATCATGCTCCGGGGCATAGCCAGACGTTGTCAGTCCCTTGAGAGCACGGACTAAACCCCCGGCGAGCGGGCGGAACATCTCAATGACACCCTCCGGACCTTCCTCCTCCTCCTCTTCAGCCTCGCATAGATCGGTCGCGAAAGTCAAACCGCAAATGAGAACGCCATGGTTTCGGTCCGATAACAATGTCTTTGCCTTCTCCAGGAAGTGTTCGAACAGATCTGGGACCTTGCGACATATCCGCATGGCACAAATCGCCGCTTTCCGTCGAATGTAAGGGTTTGCTGTGGACATGAGGGATTCGACTTCAGGAAAAAGGTCACGAGACATCTCAATGGAGGCGATGTTGCCGAGGGCGCAGAGGGCGAGACCGACGATGTACTGGTTGGAGTGATTGAGGTCACTGGGAGCAGTCAGTAGAAGCTCCTGCTTTAGTGTAGATTTACAAAGACTGACTTTTTCAATGAATTTGTGACGAGAGTCAGCACTTCCTGATTCTCGTCGAGCAAGAGCATCGTTCCCAGATAGCCCAGTCGCTTGTCGGCGAACCGGTGTGAGGCAAGCAGCTTCAAGCATTCAATCTGGCCGAAATGGGTTCGTTCTCCAAGGGTAAAAAGATAGAGCAATTTCGCCACATTGTTCCTCCTGCAAAACATTAGATAAAATCTGGCGGTGATGAGGGGAGGAGGGCTGTAGCTGACCGGATGCCCGAATCGTGACTCTCCTCTCGAAATGAGGCTCGAATAGCGGCGCTTTCCTTTTGGATGACGGCTCGCTCATCGGCAATGGTCTTGGCTGAGCGGACATTGCGAATGAATTGCTTAACTATTAGGCCGGGGTGCATTAGACTCGTGCCTTCAGGGGAGGGGCGGCGGGCAGCAACTCACGGGAAGCCATGGCGGCCACAACCCCCGACGGGGTCAGATGAGGAAATGTTCAATGGAATGAAGCCAGAGTGAAGCCCACGGAGGGATTCAAAGGCAATCGTCGCTATAGAGGTGAAGCAATGCGGCGAGTGCAGTCTGCATGGGCTTAATTATGGCCCGTGACTTGTCGACCTGGCTTCTTGGCAGTCAGGGTGCGCTAATCCTGGATTGGAATAGCGTCTAACACTGATTACACACTGATATCACACGTGATTGATCTCTTTGTCCGCCTTGTAAATCAGGTACTAACATGACTCAGCACAACGCCCCCGACGTAACTAACTGAACTACCCAAGTAACTCGACTGCATGGCCGATCCGCCACCCCCGATACGTGCTATGTTGACCATGGCTTAGATAGCAAATTAGTTGGACCTCACCAAGATCTACCATCTATGCTGATTTGTGTCTGAGCCATGCTGGGGTGCAGATGAGCATCCGTTGTAGAGCCGCGTTCGTAAGGCTAACCGTTGACGTAGTACCCCAACCCGTTTTGGAGTCTCGGCTGCTTCGAACTCGGCACATAGATTCCTTGTATAAACAACACGACCTGCACGGATCCTCGGTGGCACCACAACGAGGTTTTCAATGGGAACTTCCATTTAAAGATCCCAATCTCTCATTCACTTTAGAATGTCGAGCGCCATCTCCCACAATGCACCCCCAGCGCTCCGGCCGCGCGCCGTTCCCCTCCAGTCCGAGTCGAGGTCCGACGTGAGCCTCACGCCTCCAGTGGAGAAGGCGGATACAAGGTACGGAGTCATCCAAGGCTTCAATGAGGAAATTGGCTTGGTCACTTTGGTTGCTCACATCCTCCCTGCTATAGTGGTCGTTCTACCCCCGTCCCTGAAGATGCACCCCCCTCGGCGCATTCGATCTCGACAGCCCGCAAGCAGGTGCGGGCGCGGAATAGACTATTCTATACAATTGACTATGTCCCGCGCGTTTCTCATTTCGATCCAGACAGTGATTACCATAACTTTCGAGGGTTCTTCACTCTGTTCTGGATCTCATTGGTGATTATGGTGGTGACAACTGTCTTGCGCAATATCAAGGATACTGGATACCCACTGCGCGTGAGAGTCTGGAGTCTATTGGGTGCCAATGTTTGGGAATTGGGTCTGAGCGACCTAGCCATGGTGGCCAGCTCAGGGCTCGTCCTGCCGATGCATCGTCTTTTCCGCAGCGGACCGCGGTGGTTACGATGGGCGCGCGGCGGCATGATCATTCAGAGTATCGGCGAGGCCTTATGGCTAGCCTTGTGGATCAAGTATGTATTCTATTCATTCTGTGATGTCAATCTTTGCTAACACCCGTAACCTTCAGTTGGCCATTTATGCGCCTTTGGACCTGGACTGCTCAGGTGTTCTTTACCCTTCATCTTCTGACAATCATGATGAAGCTACACTCGTACGCCTTTTACAATGGTCATTTGAGCGAGTCCGAGCGTCGTCTTGCTGCTCTTGACAAACCAGGCGAGGAATCGTCCGGGTCCACCGTCGCGATCCGGTATCCCGAGCCGTATCGGCGCCGGCCTTCCATGAAACCGCACCACAGCGAAGACTCGCCCACAGAACCTTTAATCCGGCTGCGCGAAGATCTCGCTTCAGAGCTTACCTCCCCGCTCGGAAACATCTCATACCCCCAGAACCTCCACATCGGCAACTATGTAGACTTCCTCTTCTGTCCTACGCTTTGCTACGAGCTGGAATATCCACGCCGAAAAGATCGCCGTTGGGGTGAGATTGCCTGGAAGACCATGGCAGTATTTGGCTGCATCTTTCTATTGACTTTGACCAGCGAGGAATTCATCGTGCCCGTTCTCAGCGAAGCACATGCGCAGCTAGAGACCTTCACCAGCGTCATTGACAAAGCGCTCGTTCTGGCCGAGACAATCAGCATGCTTCTGTTTCCATTCATGGTCACCTTCCTCCTGGTCTTTTTAGTCATCTTCGAATACGTCCTCGGTGCATTCGCCGAGCTAACTCGATTCGCTGATCGGCATTTTTACGCAGACTGGTGGAACTCGTGCGACTGGTAAGCTATTTCAAATTGAATATCGCCCGATGATCTCCATGGATCTGACACGTCCCTTTCAGGCTTGAATTCTCGCGAGAGTGGAATGTCCCCGTTCACCACTTCCTATTCCGCCATGTTTACTTTCCAGCTCGCTTGAACTTTTCTCAGCCCATTGCCATGCTTATCACGTTTTTGGTCAGCTCTGTGTTCCACGAAGTTGTCATGAGCTGTATCACCAAGAAGCTCCGTGGCTACGGCTTCGCAGCCATGATGCTACAACTACCTATCGTCGCAGTGCAGAAGTCCCGGTTCTTTAGAGGTCGAACGACGCTCAACGTGAGTCCTCTTATCTGTCATCTATGTCATTTCTAATAATCGATAGAATGTCTTCTTTTGGTTCTCGATGATCCTGGGTTTATCTATGGTGAGTGTATCCTGATCTATCCCGGGTGATCACCCATCTAACACTTGCTTCCAGATGTGTGTTTTCTATGTCTTGGTTTAAGTCTTTACCACACTTCCTCTATCAGCCTTTGCAAATAACCACTGGTGGCGAGACTACTTGTCATGCGGCGAGAGTGGAAGAGCGAAAGGCGCGATCCGTTGCTGTTGTATACCCTTTTGTATACCCTTAGAATTAGCGTTGTCCTTGGAAATATTGCACCGAATGTGTTGTGTACACAGGCCATCTCAATGAATTTTCATCTTTTGCCGTTCCGCGATAACTTTAATTCGAGCCTATCTATGCTACATTGCTACTGTTACTGTCATGGTCTATGCTATGGTGTTAGTCGAATAGATTCATTAAAATAGTCACTTAAGTATTCATCATGGTCAAACGGGTATACTTAGACTCGTCTAGTTAGTAAACATAGAGCTGACACAGTCAAACCCAGTCAAACAACTTGTAGATTGGAGTCTAGAACAAGACCAAAAACAACAATAATCGTAAACTTCGTCAAGGAGCGTAGATTGGACATAATTCGTTAGAGATCCCTAGACAAGGTCCGAGAGGAACCGAGACACGAGATAGGGAGAAAGAAAATTTCGAATAAGACAAGAGCGACAAGGAAATTGTTCCACTTATGTGTGTTCGCGTGGGGGTTAAGTCAAGAACACCGGTGTCTCCCTTGCGCCGAAGATCGAGTGTGTGTCCTGGCTGGGAGGGATCATATGCGTAAACCCAAACCATCCTAATGCATGAGGGGACTTGTACCTTGAGAGTGAAGTCAAAGGTACATGAGATGCCCCCGTGAAAGGAAACTGACATGACATGCGGGGCATGGTGGCTGCAGCCGGGGGTCTCCATGATAGGGAACCGTCAACAGTTCAAGTATGGACAAGAAAGAAAATTGGAAATGCTAGAGATTCGTGAGAGCAGATAAAAAGAAATGCATGGTCGTGAAGGGCTGTCGTGGGTGGATTAGGCAGTCGCTGACTGCCGCCTCCCCGTAGGAGGGTGACGATAGTAGTGATCACTATAATGATGCCGTCCAGAGGACATGGTGACATCGCTGGGCCGAATTTCCCGTGTGTACTTAATGTCTTCACTGCGAATGCCCGGCGAGTATCTCACATCGTCGTAGACTCGCTGGGGTCGTACAGACCGAACTTCGATATGAGATTTCGGCTCGGCATATGTGTAGGAAGTGTTGGCCCGCTTGGGCATTCCCCGCGGAGGACGCTCTCGATCCGGTGATATAGAGCGATACTTGGAGGACTTGGAGGAGGGTTTGATGATGACTGGATCATCGATCGTGTACCGGGTAGTAGTCACCTTGGGCGACTTGCCGCGTTGTGGCATCTCCGGTGTCGTAGGTCTCGAATCTGCCGACTCGTACCTATCGCGCAGCTTGGATGACCGTGGGGGAACGGACTCATGGGCCATCTTGCTGAGACTGGGCTCTTCACGACCGGATGATTCTCGCTTTGGCCGGTGAAACGCGGTGGCAGAAGCCGTGCGTGATGAGAAGAGAGAGGGCCGAATGGAGGACTTGTGGCCTGGAGAGGTGGAAGAGGTCGGCATCTTAGGCGGCTTGAACTCGTAGGCCCGTGGGGAATCCAAGTTCTCGTAAGAGTTGTTCCGGGACGATGAACGGTTTCTGGCTGACCGCGAGGACCGTCCCGAGCGCCGGGAAGCGGACGTTTCTGGTTCCGGGGAATCGTAACCACGGTGTCGCTGTGGGGACCGGGATCCTCGTGGACGGTGATCGCCTTCATACTTTGATCGTTCAATATGCTCCTCGGCGAAGGTTTGCCAGCTGTTGTGCTTGGCATATTGGTCGGCGTAGTCGTCATCATCGTCGAAAGCACGGCCGCGGCGACGCGAGGACTCTGATGGACGGGTGCGGGAATCCCGGGGTTCATAAGTTCGGCGAGACGGTCGCTTCGTGTAGTAGACACCAGGGCCGCTCGAGTCGGATGCTCCTTCGTCCGATTCCACAAACGCACTAAAGCTTTCAAGTTTCTCTGAAGCCTGTCGTCGGCGTTCACGATCCCGCCGCTTGGCCTGGTCGGACAAGTTGGCCTTGGTCGTTTCGCGGAGCTCCTTGGCTGCTCGGTAGCTACTCGTGGGCATCCGTGGTTTCTTCTTCTCCTCGGTCGTCTTGGATTTCGGTCGCATGCCGTACTCTTCATACTTGCGGCCCATCGGTCGGGGTTCGTCGGTAAAGCGCAATGCCTCATCCAAGAATACCTCCACGGGCACTCGCTCCTCCACAATGCGGCCGTCGCGATACTCTCGCGGGGCCGCACTACCGCTTCCGCGCGGCGAGGAATTGGAGGATTCGGCGCGACGACGTTCCAGCAGGTCACGTTTCAGGTCGGCGATGCGGGCCTTTTGGTCATAGCGGGTACGTCGGGTCTCGTCGGAGAGCAGTTCATAGGCTTGCTGGACTCGTTGAAACTCATCCTGAGCCGCATTTCGCTGCGATTCATCCTGAATCTTATCGGGATGACATTTCAACACTCGTTTGCGATGAGCCGCTCGGATCTCGGGGGTGGTGGCTTCTTTAGAAACCCCCAACACAGCGTATGGGTCGAAATCGGGTAGCGATGACATCGTTGGGATGAATTGGAATCACCATCAACGATAACACGATGGGATATCCTCGTGGGAAAGAAATTGAGGACGAAACAGGTAGAAAGAGAGGAGGCGGGGGTGGGAAAGAGAGAGGGGAAGGGAATAGCGGTGGGAATATGGGAATATGGTATGCTAGATCAACCTGACGTTGACGTCGGGCAAGAAGACGAAGAATCCACCGACATCCAGAAGGGTCTTTCAATGATAGAATAATAAACCGGGCGCCAAAAATCCGATCAGGAGACAGTGGCAATCTCGGGCACGATTTGAAGGGAATCGGCACGGTCGGCCAAGCACCGTAATTGGGTGAATCTGAAAGCCGTGTGATGAGCCACGATGAAGTTGAGTTTGTATAGGGGAAAGAAAGGGGGGGAAAAGAGACAGCATTCCTGCTCCGCCACAGTGGGTGGCGGATTATTGGGAGAAATGACAAGGCGAGATCATTTTCTATGCCCAACGAGCAGCTACAAATAGTTTTTGCCTCTCATTTTTTTTATCCTCTGAATTATTCCTCGCCTATCGCTCTTACGCTTTTGGTCGCCCTTCATTTTTCGTCTGAAGAGATCTGATTTGTTGTCGACTCCACCAATGACTGCGATGGAGACATTCGGGCTTCTGGAGCACAAGCGGGGCGATCAATCACCGTGGCCCCCGCAGAATTGACGCAGAATGTACTGTATGGTACTCCGTACAGGTCCAATGCTGCCCGAGCCTTGCTAGATTGAGTATCTCCGACGCCGTGGCTCATTCGCCCCTGCAGTGATGAATAGCGTAGGTGCCTGGTCCATACCGTGGATGAGGCCCGGCTATGTCCGCTTGGTACCACATCCTAATTATAGTAAATCTTATGTCACTACAGCACTACTTCATAGACTTTGTAAGTACTTGGTAGATTATTCAATGTAATTCCTTTCGGTTATCGGTCATCTGGAACCAAGACGCTGGTTCTCGTCTTCTCATCTGGCGTTTGGACTACATAGTTACCTCGATATCACAGTTCAAAGTCATTTGACGGGTGTGATAGGAGCTGCAGTGACCCATCAATCAAGGTCATCCCTTTTTCTTTCAATCCCAACCACCGCAACCCTAGCCGTCATCATAATCCTCCGATCCCTATCAGACTGAACCCTCGTGTCGCACGAGAAACCCATCTGCCGAAACAGCGGGCTTCAACCTTAAACCTACCATAGTTCATTCGCTATGGATCATCTACAGCCAATGCCAGTCTGGGGCATGTCTAGGTTCGTTCATAGAGGACCCGCCTCAGAAATGACTCGCTAGGAACCGGCCCTAAGCAGGGACAATGCATTCCATACAGGAGGGCGGGGCAGGCTGCGTCATTGTTTTGCAAGAGTGAATCGAATCCAATATGGCGTGTCGACCACTCGAACATACCGGGAAAAATGAAAAAGCATGCACTAATGCGGTACGAGCGTGGCATATCTGCTGAAGAAGATCTCTTGGGGTAAAATCCATGATCGGCCTCGCGTCGTCACATCAGTGTCAGGGAATTGGAGGGCGGGCCAAGAGTTGGTTGGATCGTGGTCGTTCTGCATTTGTGCCCGCCACTCATGGCACGCGAGGAAGCGCCGGCAGATTCTGGAACACTCATCTCCACCATGGACTTTTGTTGCAGATGACTCGGATGGGTGATATCATGATTGAATACGATGCGGGATTTCATGGTCAGATGAAGAGGGGAAGTTGCGGGGTTGTGTTTAGTCCAGGCACATTACGTCGGAAAGCGGTTGGCCGAGCAAACTTCGAGGTTCTTTGTAGCACTACAGAGAGATACAATTCGATAGCCTATAGATTAAGTCACTGGTTCCGGCTCGCAGGATGATCATGATTTAAGTCGCATCACTCGGGTCCGTCAGCCAGTCCAACGGATTCTTCCCCACGCACAGCTCCATGATGTAAGCTTCCATGGTCTGACAGCATCTCGATAAATCGGGTCACTGGTCACCTTCAAAGCCATCGCGATATCAAAGCGACCAATGATCAAAGGACGGGGGGCCAAAGCTCCATGGAGTTGCTGCATGGAGCTGGAAAGGTACTGATGCGGTGACAAGCCACGATGCATGGCAAGGCACCACAGTTGCCTTACGAGCGAGCCATCGGTGGAGCCGAAACTTTCTACATGGAGAGGCTCCCTATCACATTCTCGTAAAAGGCCCCAAAGTCTGAAGTCAGATGCACCTGTCAATATTAGCATCGTCCAACGAAGGCCCAGAAAATTCCACCGCCTGCCTCACGGGAAGCGCGAGATCAACTACGATCGGCGTATTGAACCGCTTGCCTCCCCGGTGCGGCCAACTCGTGGCCATGATGGCAGCGTTCACAATGCAGGTCTCCCTTCTGAGCATTCGGAAAGCATGACCGGGGTCATGGCTACCCCCGCCCAGAGCCGGTGCACCAGCTGGTTCAGAGCCTTGTTTCGGCAGACCACCTGCAGTTGAATCAACCGACGCCGCTGATATCGGCCCAGTGGCCGACAACCCATGTGTTCCAGAAGATGCATGCGAAAAGCCCTGGTTCTCCAAGCAGCTCCCCCGTTTCCCCGTCAGATCGACTAGGCTTTGTTTTTTGCTACCTATAGGCGGCAAATTGCCTCGAGTAACATGTTCAACGTCGGCATCAAGCTCGGTCCCGTTCAGCGCGGCCTGCCAGCGAACTCTGTCGTACCCTCGTCCTTCATGTACATGACCACAGACAGCCAAGAGTGGTCTGATGCGGCCCATGGTCTGGCGTAGCGCATCGCACCCGACGGATAGTTCGTTCGGTTTCTGGTCGCAGTGAGACCGTGGTGGCGTATGTGTCACTATGATATCTGCATCTGAGGGAATCTGGTCCCAAAGGGCTGCGGCGTCACTGGATTCGTAGCCAAAGGCCCAGTCACCTTGGAGCTGCGAGTATGGAGACCCGAAAATCTTGAATACCGTATTAGGTCCGTCAGCGCGAGTCAAGCGGATCACCGCAGCCTGGTGTCGAAGCAGCACGACCGAGGGCGCGGACCCCGCGACGATTTCCAAGCATTGAGTTGGATCTTCGAGTCGGTCGCCGTGGAAAGTGTATCCATGTTTCGAGTAAAAGTCTGGATCCAATGAGACATCGTGATTGCCTATTGGCGAGAGAATTAGAGGTCCAGTTCAATCTCGAGATGCCACTCATGGAATCAGATCACATATTCCCTGCCCATGGAAGGTATATAGCAGAGAATAAGAGCTGCGTATATATTCATGGACCGTTGGGCATCAACTCAGAGCAGGAGACTGACCAGCCACGATAATCTTGATTTCAAAGTCGGCTTTGGCGATCCATGCCATTGTCCGGCACAGCTCGGTCATGCTGCCATTGTTAGTCAAATCCCCAGCATGTATCAATACATCGCCCGCCGGGAGCTTGAACCCCGCTTCCGAGGGTGTGTAGCCATGAGTATCGGACACGCAGACGAAACGTGTTTTTCGAAGCATGGTTCGAGATCTGACCGGTCTTGGCTTCTGATCAAGCAGAGGATTTGAGAATTGCAAACACAACTACGTCGTTGTTCATTTCGGTGCAAGAGAGCTGTCGCGAAGCGCGAACAAATGGGCTGCGCCGGAACTCATAGGGCGTAGGCCAGGACTTCGTTCGGGCAACGTTGAGGAGAAAAACATCCAAGGAGACATAGAGTAGATTAGTCAGCGGACCCAGTGTTTGATCAATGGAGACCGACGGGATGCGATTGCGATTGGGATGAGTCCAGTGATGGATTGAATTAAGTTGGTTGTTTTCCTGCGTGGAGGAAGGAATAGTAGGAACAGATTCAAGAACTGATTCCAGGGTACGGCCTCTATGAGGATTCTCTCTTTCAGTATAGATGCATCTTCCTTTCTCAACTGTTTCAATGCTATCAAGAACCTGGACCAGCAGCCCTAGAAGCCAGCCCTAAGAAGCAGATGGCCGGGCTTCGCACATTTAGAATGGAGAGTCCAGTACGTAAGCAGCATCCGGCAAAATGCGGGCGATGCCCCACAGTCATGTGACAGTCACTCGCTCTGATTGGCTCTAATTAGGGCTGGCGCCCTCCCGACTAGTCCACACACAGCAGGCCCTCGACCGCTCGCTTAGCCCCTTCGCCTGAGATCCATCCGACTTCGTTGTGTGCGTTGACTTGACTCCAACGACAACAACCGCCGACAACCATCCAACCCCATTGACACGGTGACAGGATGTCCTCCTCCGATTCTGTGGTGCGTTTTCTGATCTCCCCGATATCTTCGATCTTGCCACCACTTCAACCTTCAAATTCCGCTTCGCCGATATCATGATCGCTGACTGAATGGTTCTTGAACAGGTCGTCATCGACGGCAAGGGACACCTCCTGGGTCGCCTGGCCAGCACTGTCGCCAAGCAGCTGCTTAACGGCCAGAAGATCGTCGTTGTGAGATGTGAGGCCCTCAACATCTCCGGCGAGTTCTTCCGCGCGAAGTGTACGTTCAACCCCCTCGAATTCTTGCGTTGTCTTGAAGTGGCGTCCACAATCTGTTGCGAAGGAGATCAAAGATGAAAATTGGGAATTGCGACATCATCATGGACGCCACGGAATACATCAACCAGAACCAGGATGAGATTGCTAACTCGATATGCCGACTTACAGTGAAGTACCACGCCTACCTCCGCAAGATCACCCGTTTCAACCCCACTCGCGGTGGTCCCTTCCACTTCCGTGCTCCTTCCCGCATTCTCTACAAGGCTGTCCGCGGCATGATTCCCCACAAGACTGCCCGCGGTGCCGCCGCCATGGAGCGCCTGAAGGTTTTCGAGGGTGTCCCCCCTCCCTATGACCGCAAGAAGCGCGTCGTCGTTCCCCAGGCTCTCCGTATCCTGCGTCTGCGTCCCGGTCGCAAGTACTGCACCGTCGGCCGTCTCAGCCACGAGGTTGGCTGGAAGTACCAGGATGTTGTCGCTAGGTGCGTATTCTCCAAAATCTTGCACTTCCACGGTTTGATACTAACGGCATATTCTACAGACTCGAGGAGCGGAGAAAGGTCAAGAGCAAGGCATTCTACGAGCGCAAGAAGGCCGCTCGTCGCAACCTTGCCAAGGCGGAGCAGGGTGCCAATGTGGACAGCAAGACCAAGAGCCAGCTCGCTCAGTACGGCTACTAGATACCTGATAAAACGCGGTTGTTGTGGCTGAGTGATGGGTCTGGGTTGGGATCGCGGACGGTTTTGTTACAGCGAACTTGAACGGCAAGCCGATCGACCTTGTTTCTTTGACCTCGGTCTCTTTGAACCCTCTTCATGAATACCATAATCAGCGCATTGTGACGGACATGGGAGGATGCGAGGAGACTGAGTGTCTTTGGAATTCTCAAAAGCAGAAAAAAGGAGTCGCGGGATGAAAGGTTGTTTCAAATAGCTGGCTGTTGTCTCGCGCCGTGGCGGTTTAATCCAAAACAATTTTCAAGAGTTCAACATGATCTTATGATGATGCAGGTTCATTTTTCTTCTGATCCTCGAGCAACTCGATTGTATCAAAATATTTCCTGCCTTGCCGCGTAGTTGCGTATCGCAATGTTTTTGACTGGAAAGACCGAAGACCTGATTTGTATGGCCTTAGATATCAAGACCATTCTGATCAATTGGCTCAGCTATGGTTCTCCGTGATCTTATGGTTTGAGTGCCATCTCATCAAGTGAAGTGATTAGAAACAATGATAGGCACATACCTGTAGGTACCAGGTTTGATTGAACGCATTGGTATCTTTCGAAAAATTCGTCTAGCAGTATCTGTCGACGCTATATCAAGCATGTTCTTTCAAGGCTCTAAACATCTTCAGTCATGTCCCAGGTCAAATCTCCAGACCATTGCCTTGAATCTTGAGCATCTACTTTGACGAGAATCAAATTAGACTGATCTGAAAGAATATCCCCCAAGAAGGAGCGTATACCCGTGGACACTCTCTAATGTAAATCCTAATCTTTACTGAGATGCTAGGTCTGCATGGTTCAACTCGTTATCTTGCAGAAGAATTTCACCACTGAATCAGTGCAACTATCATTTTGCGGATATTATCTCCAGACTGGAGATACATCATTTGATATGCATTACAGCCAGTGACCGAGGTAATTCAGACTGATCGTCCGAAATGGTTTTGTTTCTGCCTTCAGAGCTTCCTCCCAGCAGCGGGGGATCGACCTTGAACGAAAGCTAATCAAGCTAAGGTCATAGCGTAAATCTGGACGGGGCAATTTGAGTAAGTAGTGAGAGCGACTAATATATAGTTCCTCAAGTGACTAATATTCCAAGGTTGATACCTATCTATTGACGATATAGAATCTCTCAACTTCCAAGGTTGGACATGTAATGACACTTTATCGTCATGGTACTCCCGAAGTTGTAGCTGACCGACACCGTAGATCTCAATGGATCGTCAACGACAAGTTGGAGATATTCCAAATACAAATGCATGCACATCATCACCTTGAGATGATCTTAATCCGCTTGCCCGACTCGTCCCCGTTCCCCCGCCTCCAATCCGAGCGCTGAACCGAGGTTATTATTACTAACCGCTGCTAAGCGCTGGGGAATGGAGAAACCTTCCCCACATTTCCCCAATCGAAACATGGACGCCGTTCTCGACTATATTTCTCCCGGTTTCTCCCCATTGCCAATGACCAGCAATTAGACTGGACCTGTTCAGTGTGCCTGCTAAACATGTCTGGTGCCAAGTCTCGACTGTCAGGCCTGTTGGGCCATTTATCTGGCCAAGCTCCGGTAGAGCACAACGTCAATCGCCATACTCTTTCGCCTACCTTTTTCCTTCCCCGTGCGGCGTCCATTGAACCTGATGTAGGTTGGAAATAAGTCGGACCTTCCATGTGCTTCGTTGTTCTGCATGGAACTGGACAATGGTCTGACGAGTATAATAGGCCGAAGCAGTTTATCATGTTACCGCCGATAACCAGGTTCTTCGCAGGACGTACAAGGAAACTTCAGAGCGTGTCCAGGGACTTGCGTATTATCTCAAAGAGCGCGGGTATCAACGGGTCGGCATTCTTTCGCCTAATACACCGGCATTCCTAGAGTCTATCTTCGCCATTGCTGCGGCGGGGGCGGTCAATGTTGGTATGAAAGCTGATTCTTGACCAATGGAGAGTATCCATATTAATCAGAATCATAGCCGTCAACTATCGACTCAAGAAGGAAGATATCGCATATATATTCGAACATGGAGAGGTGGATATGATCATTGTGGATAAGGAGTTCGAGCCGCTGCTTGAATCCTACCGATCAGCTCATCCGGACACCCCTTTTCTCGTCGATACTGATGAGTACAGTGCCCCTGGGTCTCTAGTGGGACCTTTTGGCTTTGCAATCTCGTCTGGCTGGAATTTTGACCAGCAAAACGGGTCACGAGGATGGGAGGGTCTCGAAAGCCAGGCCGCCGATGAAGACTCACTCATGGCCCTGGCTTATACTAGTGGCACTACTGCCCGGCCCAAGGGTGTTGAATATACCCATCGAAGTGCCTATCTGGCGGCATTGGGGAACATCGTCGAGTCTGGCTTGAATTTCAACAGCGGACGTGCCAAGTATCTTTGGACTTTGCCAATGTTCCATGCTATGGGTATGTGCGTCTTTTTCATTTCATCCGTCACCTCGCTGACCCGATCCGACAACAGGCTGGACTTTTCCGTGGGCCGTGACCGCAGTCCGAGGTACGCACTACTGCCTCCGTAAGATCGACTACCCTGAGATCTGGAGGCTGTTGAAATATGAGCACATTACTCATTTCAATGCGGCGCCGACTGTCAACACGCTCCTTTGCAATTCCAAGGAAGCTGAACGGCTCCCGGCACCTGTTCGTGTGACGGTGGCTGCAAGTCCACCAACTGCACATCTTTTTGAACAAATGTCTGATTTGAATCTTCACCCGGTTCATGTGTACGGCTTGACCGAGACTTACGGTCCCATCACTAAGGGTTATTACCTCCCGCAATGGGACGGAATCCCGCTACACGAGAAATATCAGAAGATGGCGCGCCAAGGTCATGGATTCTTGACGAGTCTCCCAGTGCGGGTGATCAAGACTGAGGTTCCTGAAGGCACGATCATCGATGTCCAGAAAGACGGCAAGGAGATTGGTGAAATCGTCTTTACTGGCAACATCTGTGCCCGGGGTTACTACAAGGATCCCGAAGCGACCCGGAAACTCTTTGCTGGAGGCGTCTTGCACTCGGGAGATCTGGCTGTATGGCATCCCGATGGAGCGATTCAAATTTTAGATCGCGCCAAAGACATCATCATCAGTGGTATGTAAAGAACCTCATGTCTTTACCTGTCGATATTGACCAATCATGACCAGGTGGCGAAAATATTTCATCCGTTGCCCTCGAAGCCATGTTATCCACACATCCCGACATCCTGGAGGTTGGTGTCGTGTCTGTTCCTGATACTCACTGGGGCGAACGGCCCAAAGCCTTTATCACCGTGAAATCAGGCAAGAGTCTTCAGGGACCCGATGTGATCGCCTGGGCTCGCAATGTGAGTGGAATTAGTAAATTCATGATTCCTCGAGAAGTCGAGGTAGTTGCCGAATTGCCCAAGACCAGTACAGGCAAGATTCGAAAGAATGTGTTGCGAGATTGGGTCAAGGGTGTGAATCGTGCCGGCAATTAATAATGTCCATAGATCATCGACGAAGTAGTAGAGACATCAGATCACTAGCATCAACATATAAACAGAATTGGCGATTCTTAGACTCTTTCATCTGCAATAAATCCAAAAATCATGAGAATCTGCTAGTTTCCAGCATTATCTTCTGGCGCGTGCCATGGCAATCCCCTCCATCTTATCACTTTGATAAGAGCTTGGCGCCCACTCCGCGCTTGTGAGACCAGAGAGCCCCATTGCCTCATTCTTCCCCTCCTCTTCGCGCAACCTCCTCCCTTCCATTCCTCAATACCCCCCGGGGTTTGTAGTCTGCGCTTTGCGTGCAGTGTTCGCCTTTCATTGCCACGCGCACTCTGTCTCAGGTGGCTGTCAGGTGCGACTTAGCGCTGCGGATCCCACCTCACGCCCCTCGCATTACGACTCGCCATCACCTTGTCTGGCCCCCCGACACGTTTTCCCTTGGAATTTGGATCATACAACACTTTGAAAGTTTTTTGCCGGTCTTGCAGTTCTCTGAAACCTACGGGATCTAGTCGCCAGAGACGCACACATACCGCCCATGCAGACATCACCCGGGAAGTGATGAGATTTGCACCCTGCGAAGGTTCTCACCAAGTTTCGACCTGAACGTTGAACATCCACACCGTCACATCCGATCACTATGCCCCGCCAACGACCCTCTGCTCGAGTTTCGAGCGAAGCCCCATCCGAAACCTCTTCCTCCACATCCCCGGAACGCACCGCAGATGACGACACCGACTTCTTTATGGCTCAGGCCAATGATTCGCAGTCCTCCATCGGGGTTGCCAATTTTCGCGATCTTCATATGCAAAATGGTCGAAATTCGCCCGTACCTCCGGTCGGCCGCCTCCCTCCGGAGATCTTGCTCGTGATCTTTTCCAAGCTGGTGAATCCCGCGGACATGCTGAATGCCATGCTGGTTTGTCGCACTTGGGCGGCCAACTGCGTCGGAATACTATGGCATCGGCCTTCATGCAACAACTGGGATAATTTGAAGAGCGTTGCGTCATCAGTCGGGAACTCCGAGGGCTTGTTCGCTTATGCTGAGCTGATCAAGCGACTCAATCTCTCCGCCTTGACGGAGGATGTCAGTGATGGCACTGTGGTTCCTTTCGCACAATGCAAGCGAGTCGAGCGATTGACTTTGACCAACTGCTCCAAACTCACGGATAAGGGTATATCGGACCTCGTGGAGGGTAATCGGCACCTGCAAGCGCTGGATGTCTCCGACCTGCGATATCTGACTGATCACACTTTATACACCGTGTCGCGAAATTGCCCGCGCTTACAAGGCTTGAATATTACGGGATGCTTTAATGTGACGGATGACTCCCTTCTCGCGGTGTCGCAAAACTGTCGCCAGATCAAGAGGCTAAAACTCAACGGCGTCGTCAGGGTCACAGATCGGTCGATTCTCTCATTTGCGGAGAATTGCCCGGCCATTTTAGAAATTGACTTACACGACTGCATAGCCGTCACCAATCCGTCGGTAACAGCATTGCTCACCACCCTCCCTCATCTTCGTGAACTACGCCTCGCGCATTGTATCGAGATCAACGACTGGGCGTTTTTGAAGCTCCCCGAGTCCTTGACATTCGACAGCCTGCGCATTCTGGATCTGACCTCATGCGAGGGAGTCAAGGATCCTGCGATTGAACGAATCGTGCATGCTGCTCCTCGACTGCGGAATCTTGTTCTGGCCAAATGTCGCTTCATTACAGATCGCTCGGTGCAAGCGATATGCAAGCTCGGGAAGAACCTTCACTACGTTCATCTCGGCCATTGCGCCAACATTACCGATTCTGCAGTCATCCAGCTGATCAAGTCTTGCAATCGGATCCGTTATATCGACTTGGCTTGCTGCACCCGACTGACCGATACCAGCGTGCAACAATTAGCCACTTTACCCAAACTGAGACGCATCGGGTTGGTGAAATGCACCAACATCTCCAATGTCAGTATCGCGGCTTTTGCACGCCCGCCCCGCCCAAATCACCCGTTGGTCAGCAATTTGGAGCGTGTGCATCTCAGCTATTGCACCAATTTAAACATGAGTGTAAGATTCCGTTCCCCTGTTATCAATACCTTCTATCCTGCTCACTGTTGTCTCTAGTCGATTCGTCCTTTGATCAATCACTGCCCACGTCTTACACACTTGAGCTTGACGGGCGTTGAAGCCTTCTTGAGTCGAGATCTCACTAAGTTTTGTCGAGAAGCTCCCTCGGAGTTCACACAACAACAGCGAAGGGTCTTTTGTGTCTTCAGTGGTGATGGCGTGAATCGACTTCGAGATTATTTAAATCAACAAAGCACGCTGACGCCTGAGGAGACCGAAGCCACCATGTACGATGATGATGAAGAATTGGAAGAAGACGAGGGAGCAATGACTGGACTGATGGATGCCACGGGCATCAATGATGACGATTATATCGATGTGCCTGCTCACGATTGAAACGATACCCTCCTCTACCACTCCGCTTATAAGGAGGTTCTCATCAGTTTGCATTTTGCGCTACTTTCTCCTCCGCTTCATGCTTTTGTGGTGCTGTCTTTTCCTAGACCCATTCTCCTTCTCCATGCAGATTGGGACTTGGAAATAGGATCAGCGCATGCTGTCATATTTCTACCCATATGAGCGAAGATTACCCCCTGCCCTTCGGTGTCTGTGTTATTCTGGGAAATGCATTGTGCGCTAGCGATTACAGACCTTGGACTCTACTTATGACTTTTGTCGGTGTGGAATCATATGGCATTTACGCATCATTTGGACTTGAAATGAGCCAGATCCATTTACGTAAGGTACAACCGTGTAACTGAAGCTCCGTTGTTGGTGAGAAGTGCAAGTGCAAGTGCAAGTAGCGGGTAACTTCGGACAAGCTCCCCGCATTCTTGCAACCTCAACCTTCACTCCTCGAATTCGGCGATGGCTTCCTCAAGGGCCAGAAACCCTCTGGCCTTTACGCCGTGGCCTGTAACTATCATCACAACCGTGTTGTATCTGGCCCTCATCATCCCTGTCCTGGTCATTCACCACAATGTCCCATCCGCGCCTAGAACCAGTCCCAAGGGCCTGGACCTGTCCGAGGCATGGCACGATCTCCAGACTCTGACCGACCGTTTCCATCCATACAACTCGCACCAGAACGATGAAGTTCGCGCCTGGTTACTCGCGCGCGTCGACGCAATCCGCCAGTCCGCGACCGCGGCGGCCTTGGACGCGAACCAGGACGTCCCTGATGTGCATATCTTCGATGACCTCACTTCCAACCTGACCTCCGTGGACGGTCGCACGGGCGTCTATTTTGAAGGCACCAACATCCTCGTCTATATCCGCGGCTGGGAGGACAATAAGGAGAATTGGTGGGAGGTTCCTGGGAGGGTCCCTGCGGGCAAGGGCGGGGTGCTGGTCAACGCGCACTACGACAGTGTTTCGACTGGATATGGTGCTACCGACGATGGTGTTGGAGTTGTCACTTGCTTACAGCTTCTGCGATACTTTACGACTCCCGGACATGCGCCTCGTCGCGGCTTGGTTGTGCTCCTCAACAATGGCGAGGAGGATTACTTGAATGGCGCGCGCGCGTACAGCCAGCACCCGATGGCCAAATTTGCACATACATTTCTGAATCTGGAGGGTGCCGGCGCTGGTGGTCGTGCGACGCTGTTTCGCAGTTCCGATACCGAGGTCACCCAGGCGTATGCAAAGTCCAAGCATCCGTTCGGAACAGTCTTGAGTGCCAATGGGTTTGAGAAAGGGCTTATCAGCAGTCAAACGGACTATGTGGTATTTGAGGGTATGCTGGGGCTGCGCGGGCTGGATGTTGCCTTTATGGAACCTCGAGCTCGGTATCATACTGATCAGGATGATGCTCGGCATACTAGTATTGATTCGCTGTGGCATATGCTTTCTGCGGCTGTTGCAACTACCGAGAATCTTGTGTCTGATTCGAGCGACCGCTTTGATGGTCACCTTCGCGACGATGGCCTCGTCGCTAGTGGACAAGGCACTCGGGCTGTGTGGTTTGATCTCTTCGGGAGTGCATTTGCCGTGTTCCAGCTGCACACTCTCTTCGCCTTGTCGGTAACGCTACTGATTGTAGCGCCGCTGGCCCTTCTTGTCACTAGCGTGGCTCTTTCGAAAGCAGATAAGATGTATCTGTTCCGTTCGTCGGTGTCCTTGGACATCACTGACGAGAAAATCCCGCTTCGCGGTCTGCGAGGCTTTTTTCGCTTTCCATTTTTGATCGTGATTCCTACTGCGGTGACCGTTGGACTGGCCTATATGGTGACCAAGGTCAATACCTACATTGCTCATAGCAGTGCGTATGCCGTATGGAGTATGATGATCTCTGCTTGGATCTTCCTAGCTTGGTTTGTCTCATGCGTTGCCGACTTTGCGCGTCCAACGGCCTTCCACCGAGTGTACACCTGGACCTGGCTTTTCGTCCTGGCCTGGGCTCTCTTAGTGGTTGCCACCGTCTATGAGAACGAGGAGGGACTAGCTGGTGGGTATTTTATGATGTTCTACTTTGCCGGCACATTCCTGGCGACATGGATCTCTTACCTTGAGCTCTTTTGTCTACCCAGAAAGTCAGACTATATTGGCCAATCTGCGCAAGGGTCTCGCCGACCCAGCAGTTTTGGCAGCAGACCCGGTGCCATCTCGGGAGACGAACGCCATGATGATGAGGACGCCGAAGTGGATCCGACGGAGACAACGTCTCTCCTTCGTGGCCGAGGACGAACTACCTTTGCAAACTACGTACACGTCTCTGGTGATCATGCCGGGCATGAAGAAGCAGAATATGAAGAATCTGATCCGAATGTGTATGGATACGAGCAGGCATGGAGCGCCTCCATGCCCCGTTGGACCTGGCTGTTTCAGTTGCTTCTGACGGTTCCTATCATTCTCACTCTGCTCGCTCCGATTGCTCTCCTGTTGACCAGTGCCTTGCACCAAACGGGTCAAGACGGCAGTCCTCAGCTGACCGTATACCTGCTCATGGCCAGTATGACGGCAGTTCTCTTTGCTCCGATGCTACCATTTATCCACCGCTACACGTACCATATCCCTATATTCTTGTTCCTTGTGCTGATTGGCACGCTCATCTACAACTGCGTTGCTTTCCCATTCTCCGATTCCAACCGCTTGAAGCTGTATTTCTCCCAAGAAGTCGACTTGGACCGGGGCAATAGCACCGCATTTCTCACGGGCATGGTTCCTTTTGTGGAAGACGTCGTCCGAGGTCTTCCCAGCGCAGATGGCCAGGCGGACTGCAACGGATACACCAAGAAAGGACTCCAATGTGGCTGGGCTGGACCCGAACCGCATGTTGTCCCCGAAAATTCCACCGGAGTCTCGTCTGGCCCCTCACCAGAATGGGTCTCTTTCAAAATCTCATACCCATCGCCAGAGCATCGGGTCGCTCGCTTTGAAATCTCCGGTCAAAACACCCGCGCTTGTCGCATCACCATGGACGGTCACCCAATCACCAACTTCAGTATAGTGGGTAGCTCCCCTCCCGACGAACGCTTCCTTCACCCATCTCGAGACGGAATCCAAGAAATCCGTCTCTGGAGTCGCACCTGGGGTAATACATGGACTGTGGACGTCGACTTTTCCCAAGACGATGACCCGCCTTTACCTGACAATGACGAACCCGCCAACTCGAGTATCAAGGGCCGAGTCTCTTGTCTATGGAGCGACGACAACACTCCCGGACTGATCCCCGCCCTCGACGAAGTGAAACAATACGCTCCGCCGTGGGTGGCTATCTCTAAATTGACCGATGGACTGGTAGAGGGGTATCGCACGTTCGAGCTGGACTAGCGGGACCCAAGCAAAGGAGTGCGGTACAAACCTTAGCCATGTGAATTATGTATTTTTTTGGGCTCGGCGTTGGATTTGTCTTGCATAGTATGAATTCAGATTTCGGTGGCTTTGATAATTATCATGTTTTATACCTTTGTAGTGCCCACGTCAGGTACTGACCATAACTTCAAATGTACTCGAAAAGATTCCTCTGATCCGAATTTCCCATTATATATTTACCCGATTGGACATGGACATGACTGATTGGCTATCTCATTTAATATGTAAGACGTCACTTACAAGATACCTAGGTAGTAAAAGTAAAAGTAATGATAATCAAAGTTTCAGCCATTCTCACCGGATTGTGGCTTTGACTGAAACAAGATAATAATGAATGGGTTGCGCGTCCGTGTCCGTGTCCGTGTTGTGTTCGCCCCACGCACGAGCATTGTGCTTGGATCAAGTGGAGCGTAAAGTGGGTTCGGTCTCCCCACGGGGAAGACACTCATGCGGGGACTATTTCGAAGTACATATTGATGATTATGTCTACATGAACCTGGTTCTTGTATAAATGACATTGAGTCCGAGGACAATCCGATATATATACAGATTATATCCAAGATGCATCTATGTTCTCGATAATCTCTCTGCACAGCGCTGCTGTGTCGGCGAGGATCTACTCTCGAGGAACCAGAGGGCCGGGCGCGAGGCCCGATGGCACTGGATTCGTGCCGTGTCGGGAGGAGGTTATGTGAGGGAATATCACAAGGCGTAGATCGTGGAAGCCATGATTCGTCAAAGGAAACAAAACAACGGAAAAGTCGTGATGGGGAGCGGTCATCACTCATCCCGGTTTACTGGGTTTCTCGCTCATCCTCGAGGAATGTCTTTGGTAGTGACACCAAGGATTGGTAAAGTCGATCGAGGTATGGTCCGGGTGAATGCGGGTTTCGCTACTCCATGAATTGGAGATGTCGGAGTTTCCCGCGTGTTGGTCGGTTGGCGGTGAGTGTTCGAACATGGCGATGGAGATATCATCCGCATCCATCCAGGAGGGACCACGGTTCCGGTGAGAAGGAGCGACGCGGGTGAGGTCGGAAGTCACACGGGTCGCATCGACAAAATCCGGAAGGTCGCTGGGACCCGAGAAAGACTCGGGCTTCCACACGTGATTCTGCACCAGGTGGATTAATTTACCCAGGACGGCAAATTCAAGCTTGAGCTTGACGCTATACACGACGCCCTTGATCATGGTCTCCATGATATAGCGGTTCATATACTCGGCGACCAACAGGCCCAGATCCATGATGATAATAATCGAGTTGATGGTGAGCAGCTGGTATTGAATTTTGCGCTTGGCTCGGTCCGGATCGAGGCGCAGCATGCGCACGGTTTCCCAAATGTACAGGCCGGAGATGATAAATTCTTGCAGACAGAAACCCGTCATTTGGATCTTCTCCATCACATTGTAAGCGTCGGTGTAGGCCTGGGCGCGGGGCTGGGGGCTGAGGTTGCTGCCGTAGGTCAAGACGGTGGTTGGGACGTGCAAGATGATCGCGTCGATAATGATCATGAGCAAAACCCGATTAATCACCCGCTGGTTCGACAAGACTAAGTGGAGGCGCGAGTAGAGAACCACGGACTGGCCGGTGACCATACACCACCAACCGATGGTGAGTAAGGTGACGGGTAACCATGTGGCGGTGGTTAAATTGAAGAATTTCATGAGAAAGCCGAGCGAGTAGGGGATCAAGCCGATCGCAGAGGAGATGATCAAGCTCCAGAAGTAGAGACCACGATATTGGGCGAAGGTGACAAAGACGAGGACGATGAGTTCAAAGGCGTTATACCAAGTGACACCGGCCAAAGTCGCGATGGCGATTTTCATGCCCAGCGAGCCCTCATAACCACCGGTGATACCACGACCGGCAGCGTCGAAGTTGCTCATGGTGGAAGACTAGTGGCAGGACATGATCTGGGGAAGGGAAGTGGAGAGAAAGAAAAGGACTGGAGCAGTATTTGGGGGGCGGGAAGTTGCGGGGGCGGCCAAGCATCCTTTTTGTTGTACCCCGGACCATTCTCAATGTGATGCGAGATCGGAAGGATTGGATCAACACTTTCATTGAGGTCTTTTCCGGAGTACATAGGGATCCAAGGTTAAAATGGAATGTGGGTCAGGGACTCGACGTCGAGTCAACCCAGGGTTTGTAATGAATCTAAACTGGGAGAACTATATCCTCCTAGAATATCAAGAGAGTACCTAGAGAGTACCTAGGTAGATTCCTTTGATCCCATATCGCCCGAAGAACTCAATATGGACGTTGGGGCCAGAAACGGTGATTTCGGACCAAATCCATTCGAGCGAATCCATTCAAATGTGACGAGAAGTATGAAAAACGGAGGACTCCGTCCTGAGATTCACTTAAGAATCCAAATACAACCTCGATCAATTGCCCGAAGTCCAAATTCTCACCGTTACACTCAAAAGCGCCAAAGACAACGTCGCTTCGCCCCCAAAAGGCCCAAGGGGCCAACCACAGTTTCGGGTCACCACCACCGTCATCACCAAGCAAATCAGTGTCGAGGCTGTGGTTTTTCCTTGGAAGGTGCATCCTGCATCCTGCTCCTGAACCCTGTTAATTAAAGCTGAGAGGGGGAAATGCAATTCTCGTTTACGGCGGTGCGGCTCCCCGCCGATTCCCCGTCGCCTCCACCACGCGGTCCACCTGCTCGATACATTCTGGCATGGCACTGCGCATCTCACGCGCCAACACACTTTGGAACCCCGCAAAGGCCTCCCGTTTCCCTTTCAGGTCTTGATTGCCGCGCTGCACGAGCTCCACAAATTCCCGAGTGTAGATATCTGGATTGCGGGCCGCATCGACATAATCGATGATCTCCGGCGGTAGTTGAATGCTTGCTAGTGGTGGATTGGAGGGATCACCCACGGTTTGTCCGTGCTCGGTGTCCTCGGACGGTTGGGTGTCTGTGGACAAAGTTGACAGGGCGAGAGTAAGGTTTTTGCTGGGAGGGGAATCAGTCCCAGCGGGCAACCACGGAGAGAAAGAGTCAATGGCCTATCCCTACATTTTCCGGACGAGTTCTTGCTGTGTCTCTGGGCCTAAGTAGCCATGCACAGCGGATTGGATCTCAAACAGGTGCTGAATCACATCCTTGAGGTCATCTGCCTCTCTCACTCAGCATGAGATCTTCGGTATCCGAGGAGGCCTTACTCACCGTCCACCGTGTTCAGCATGACAGGAGCCATGATCACGGCCACAAATCACAGGTGGATGTGAGTGTCATCGAATAAGAATGCGCGCGATCAGATTCGTGGCGCTGAGCGCGGGTGGAACAAGGCGGTGTGATGTCGATGTATCAAAGAGATCGATCAATCAATGCACTCATTCGTGGCGTTGAGAAGGAGAGCGGTTTGTTCAAACGATTTGGATCTTCCAAATCATTGATCTTCCTATTCACTACTATTCCACTTCAGCTTAAGCGAGCTCGGATATTTCCGCCAAAATCCTCGGGTGTTTCCGAAATAGACCGACCGGTCGATCCAGTCTCGATCATAATGGATTCAACACCCAGATCGACTGAAACATACATGTCCATCACCCGACACTGCATTTGAAATAAGAATGGAAATATCGAGTCGATCCTATATATAGCTTACACGAGGATGATGTCGCCCACAGGAAACGACTGCATCAACGTAACTGGTCCTTGATCAACCCCTATCTCATCACAGCCAAGATATCAGAGAATCTCCATGAATCCAGTCGATCGACTTAGGTTTATCATCTTCATAGATGATCGCCCAGGATCGCCGTACTATCGCCTTGGCGAGTGACGTGGGATTTTGACTTCAAGCATGAATTGACATGTCAGGAGTGCTCTGGATCAGGATCATGACCAAAGTCCGGTCTAGCGGTGAATGGCTGTCAGGATCCCAACTCTACTCGGACAAAAGACGGGCACACTTGATCTTGTATATCACGGTCTATCAATATATATATGCATCATCTTACCAACCATCATACAATTCCCGGGCTGAGCACCTCGGAACAAAACACGCTAATTCGGCAGCATCAATCCATATGCAAATGTAAAAGCACATCGCTAGACTTCCCGTGTACGTAACTTCGGGTATTTGGGGATCTCAATCTCCGTCTCCATCTCCAATCCAGAGAGACTGGGGAACCGCCGACTGAAATTAGCCTCCCAATCTTCTCCGCCCCCCGTTGCGCTCGTCGGCGTCTGGCTGGTGCTGGACCCGGGTCGCAGAGTCTCTTGCGCACCGACCCGAAGATTTTTGGGTTTCGGTGGCGCGGCCGGGCGAGCCGCTGGGCGCGATCCCGACGAGTAGCCTGTAGAAGACGCGGCCAGCCCAGCAGGAGCGCTGGCTCCTTCTCGGCGATCCGGAGGCGCCATGGTCCCTTCGCGGGCACCATAGATGGGCCCCGGAGTGCGGGAGATAGGCAGTGTACCCGGTCGCCCAGTCGGTGCATCGTTTTGCTTTGCCTGCAAAGCAGTCGGGTCGGTGTATTTGCCATAGCCAGAAGCGGTCTTGGGCGAGGCGGGTTTCTGGGACTCCCCCAGCAGATTTTGAACTCGGTTTTGAATAGCCCGAGACCGCTGTCCATCGGCGCCAGCCTTACCTCCCTCGTCGGCGACCCGACGCCGATACTCGGCCGCTGCACTTGCGACCCGTTTCTCCTCCTGGGAGAGACGACGTCGTTCCAGCTCCCGACGCATCTCGGGAGAAATGTCGTCGCGATCCACATCTTCCAGGACATCGTCCTCGTATGAGGACAGACTGTCGATTGGAGCCTCGTCATCGTCTGGGTGACCAACCAAAATTTGCTGCGGAAGACTGTACTCTTCAGCAGAAGGAGTAGATGGCTTATCCGGATTGCTGGACTCGAAACGTCGGAAGGCTTCCCCAAATCGTCCTGCCAGCAGGGTCTTGCTTCCGGAGAGTGAGAGCGCTGACAAACTGCTACGCTTTGTATGCTTAGAGCCAGAACTCAAGCGCTTCTCACGCTTGCGATTGTTTCCTTCTTCCTCCTTGGCTCGCAGATAGTCCATGTCCGAAGAAATATTGCCTCGATCGTACTCTACTTCCGTGTGGACTGTCCTCAGCGGCGCACCGCCCTCATACTGCTCGCGGGAGAGATCGAGCGAGGAACGCGAGGCCCCCGAATCACGAGGCAAGTCATATTGACCTCCAGGCTGGACTGACACAGGACGACCCTTGCCGATGGCGGATTTCGAGCGTCCCACCGGGTCGGCGATTTCCATGGTTGACTGCCGTCGTAGCGCCTCCATCGAGGGACGCGTAGAGTTGGATTGACTCGCGAGTCGGTCTGACGACAGTCGCGAGTTTGCTCCTGGCCACAAGCTAGATGAGGGTGATGGAGCTCTATGGGTGGCAGATACCTTCTGCTCTTCTTCTGTCCAGGGCTGACTAGAAGGTCGCTCTTGGTCTGAAGGCGGGAAACGGTAAATCGGTCGGCTAGAGACTTTTTGTTCTGGTACACGCGGTGTTTGAGCAGGCGAGGTCATCGTTCCCGTTGATACCATCACTGGTCGCTGGGGCGTAGGCTGATACAAGGGAGCTGACTGCCGCGCAGGAGCCTCTTGGGCAGATGAGCGCACAGGCGATGCCTGGGTTCGTCGATACACGGCTGGTTCCTGTCGTTCAGGCGACTGCCGTCGGGCAAAGGCATCATCGGCCAATGCATTGGTGAGTCTTTGGGATAGATCATCATCAGATTTAACCTCTTGCACTGTTGGCTCAAAGTCAAATTTGTCCCCCTTCTCATGCAAAATATCAAATTGATCCAAGCTCGGGAATCGGGCTGAGAGCTCGTCGGCAGTCTTCTTCGCACGAGCTCCACCTCCATCCAAAGCTGCGAACGGGTCATTGCTGGATGAACTCTTGGATGCTCCGCCGCGGTACGGGGACGGACTGGGTTTCGCAGAACTGTGAGCAGACGACTGCGGCCTTGTTGGCCGCCCTCTCCGCATGGGCGCAATTTCGGGAATAATCCGAGTCTCTTGGACAGGAGGTGAGAACACTGCTCCCACCGCAGGAGCTTCTGTCGGCGTAGGGGGCAATTCCTGATATTTCCGCGCTTCAGAGACCGAGCGAGCGGAATAGATCTGGGCAAAGTTAGAATCGATGTGCAATAGAACCAGTAGGCATTGAGTGACGAACGTCTCGTATAGGAACATCTTTTCCTTGCATTTGACAGACTTCACGCACCACCTCGTATATATTTGGGCGCTTCTGAGGATCCTCCTTGAGCATCCACGCTGCGAAAAGAAAGATCATGTCAGCGAAAACCTCTCTGTGGTCAATACACCCAAGGCTTACCGATCAACGACTTCAACCGATCCGAAAACTGCGGGTATCCGGGAAATTTGTAGCTGGCGTTGAGGATGGCCATCTGACCGACTTCCTCAAAGGGAGTCGTGTAATAACACAATTTGTACAGAAGCACTCCAAGAGCCCAGATATCGCTCTTCTCGTCAATCGGCTGCTTTCGATACACATCGATCATTTCCGGACTGCGGTACTGCAGCGTTGTATGACGCTGTACATCGTCCTCGATCAGTCGACCTTCGGCTGCGGACGTAGCTGCCGGGCGAGGAGGCGCCGAAGAGCCAAAGTCGCACAGCTTGTAGATAGACGAGCCACCCGTGCGCGAGATCAAGACATTCTCTACCTTCAAATCACGGTGAAGTAGCGGAGGTTTCAGATAATGCATGCAGGCAACCCCTTCTGCGCAATCGGAGAAGATCTTGATAATCTCCGGTTCACGCAAGCGGTTCTGGAGTCGGGTATTCATAAAATCAATCAATCCACCGCCCCCGCAGTACTCCATCAGCAGAAACACCTCATAGCCACCGCCGTGCAGTTGTGAAGCGTGCGAGTCGATGTACTTGACGATATGCCGGTGGCCCTTGAGCTTCTTCATAGTCTCCACCTCGGTGCGCATGCTGGCTAGAGCCGCCTTATCGGGCACAGCCACGCGCTTTAATACCGCGGTCGGCGTACCATTGACTGGCTGGGGTAGTCGCACGACGTAGACATGGGCGAATCCGCCTTCAGAAAGGTACTTCTCGACTACCACGCGGTGACTGCCCACCTGGACTTTGGTCCCGGGGAGAAAGGTCCCCGCCGGTGCAGAGACAGCGGCGACCGGATTGTAGGCGGGGAATTGCCGAGACGACGCGGAGTGGCCATGATGGGAGGAAGATTGGTGGGACATGGTAGACGAGTGGCCCGTAAAGGGCAGGGAGATGACGAGGGGTGTGGCCTTTGGAGGCTATGGACGCGGCATAGGAGAAGAGGAGGATAGCTGCCTGGAAATGGGGCCAAGAGGACAGGTTGGCGGGGCGGAGGAGATGATAGAGGGGAAGTGTAGTGCCTGACTACCGTAAAGCAGAAATGACCAGTAACCCGTGGAGCAGAAGCAAGATGGACAAGAATGACGGGGAATCGAATCTCTGGAGACGTCGAGGATCCAATCACCGCCGGCGGGTCACGTTGCGGATTTTATCTGCGCCCGCAACTTTCTCTGGTTTCTACACGACTTGCGTTGTTTTACGGATATCCACGCTGCGACTGCTTCCAATCCCAACTCAATGACAATAAAGCCTGGTGTGAACGATGTCTCCAACCCGCCTTCGGTAGTCTGTTAGCCGACCTTTGACCTAATCGGTGATCCGCATCCCGTGCTCCGATCATGGGACATACTTTACTCTACAAGGGGGTCTATGACCCGATCAACAGGGAGAAGCACGACCGATGTGTGGGAAGATCATTGATGACTTACTGTTCATAGATCCAGGAACTTCTGACTATCTTCCCGAGTCCTCAACACCAATGCGGACACGCTCCGGGATGCTCATCCTCGAGACCACGATGAACTTACCCTTCGCTAAGGACCCACTACACTACAACGATCTGCCCCAACCGCTTGACCGCAACATGACACGGTCTTCCTTGGATATCACTATTCTATATGGAGTACTTTGTGCATGCGACTAGGTAGTTGGAAGTGAGGCTACGGCTGCCGCGGACCTAATACAACTAGGAAAGATCAAGTCAATGTGCGGGTATCAGGAGGGAATATGGAACATCTGTCATCATGAAATGCAAATGACTTATTGTCTACTCCGTATTCGCCATCCTCTACCGTGATCTCTGTGCTATTCTACATTATTATTATGCAGTATGCACCTGTTTCTCGGACTTAATATTATCCGTAATTAATGCCTAAGGCAGAAATAAACTCGCTGATGTAAGCCGTGATCCTCATTCCAAAAAGGGAAAACCAAAACAAACAGTTTTCCTTGTCACAATGACTAGGTAGTATTCGACCTTTGACATGGATGGAAAATGCCAAATGGGTTTGTAGACTTTTTAAAACCCCTTTAGATTTAGACAGATTATTCTCAGACACAATGGCCATACTCAGCCTCGCTCAAGGTGTAGACCAAACCAACATCCCTTGATGCTGTGCTACCGCCCAGTGACAAGCGGGCTTTCGATCGCGTGGCATGAGAGGAATTTGACATTCCCCCTCAAAATTGTCGTAAATGATCCAGACCGAAGGAAATGGAAAGAGATGCTGCGATGTATTCAGACTGGATGCAACCAGTGTTGATGTGTGATGGTCACGTCTTCTCTGCATGGAGCCGCTGATCGTTAGCGGCTCCCACTCCTAAACACAACTTCCGCCCCATAGCAACTGTGATCTCTTTCCATCTCTGCTACGTTGGTCCAATCCTATATTGTTTACCCCTCCACTTTGACGGGATTTGGGTTGCGCGAATTGTCTTTTATAATTCTCCCTTCATCGGAGACGGCCTCCCCGCTCGCACTGAGTGGCCTAGGGCCTCAGTGCAAATTCCTTGCCTCTATGAACATGACCTGGTTATCCGTTTGCTTTCGCGCTGAAAACCGGTCTAATTAGCCTGGGTCGGTCTATCTGATCAAGGCACTCGAAGACTCGAGAACGTCATCTCGATTGTTCGACTTATATATCCGGTCGCGCGACTCCGATTGCAATGGATGGACCACCACCGCCGCCGCCGCCGCCGCATGGCGAGAACCCGCATACCACCGAAGGCGAGTACCGAAAGTCCTCCGACCTACCACCCGGTAACTACGACATCTTCGTTGTGCCGCCGCACTCCTCCGGCTCGGGGTTTCTCTATCTCCCATCCTTGCACACCCAGCGAAACAGTTTCCTGGCCGGTGTGGGTAGTACACTTGTGGTAGTCTTGGTCTGGGCTGCGATTGCGCCCACGGTCAAGACATGGTATGTGGCTACGGTGTCCAGCAATAATAACATGGGAATGGTCGTGGTAGCACTGGGAGTTGGTGTTGCCGGGTGGGCTTTTGGCATGTCCCAGTCTCAGTCGGATAGCTCGAAAGGTAACAATGGCAGCGGAAACGGCAATGGTGGTCGCGGAGGACGATTTGGCAGTGGCTTCTCGAGTGGAGCGGGGGCTGGCGGTCCAAATGCTCGCACCCGGTCTTCTGGCGCAAACTACAGCAACGGGCCAAACTTTAGTGGTGGACCAGGCCAACAGAATTATGCTGGTGGTGGAGGATCCCATCAAGGAAACCAGCATACCGGCAATCAAAACCAGAACCAGCATCAGGACAACGCTGGTCCCCCTCCAAAGCCAGAGGAAAAAGATCAAGGGTCCAGCCGAGCTGAGTGGGAGCGTGAACGGGAAGAAGCAAAACGCAAGGAAGAGCTCCGCCGAAAGATGGAAGAGTTTAAACGCAAACGAGAAGCAGAGGCCAAGGAGAAAGAAAGGAAGCGGGAGCGCGAAGCTATGGAGAAAGAACTGAGAGAGCGTCGTGAACAACTCGAACGTGAGATGGCTGCAGCCAGAGCAGCCGCGGAGAAAGAAACTCGTGACCGCATGGAAAGGGAAGCTGCTGAAGCTCGCGCGAAGCAAGAAAAAGCCGCAGCCGAAGCAAAAGCAGAGGCCGACAGATTGGCGGCTGAAGCAAAGGAGCGGGCTGAGAAACAAGCAACAGAAGCCAAGGCAAAGGCCGAAAAAGAGGCTGCTGAGAAGGAAGCGGCTGCAAAGGCTGCGGCTCAAAAAGAAGCTATGGCTAAATTCGCTGCACTTAAAGAAGCAGCAGCCAAAAGGTATGCCGAGAAGAAGGCCCAGGAGACCAAGAAAGAGACCGAATCCGCCACGGCAAGCAAACCTGCTAGTGCCACCGGTACGCCTCGCACCCCTTCGCCCAAGAAAGCGCCCTTTCCTACAGCAAGAACCACCGTTGAGGACGACGCCTACTCATTCCGTCCTTATGATCGCCCACGCCGGCCATACGGCGGCGCATCAGGATCCTCCGCATACTCAGAGTCATCCTATGCTCCATCTCAGTCGACCTCTCATACCACGCCTCCGCCATCACATCGCAGCTCATACTCAACCAAGGATCCTGACAAGATCGTGATCCAAGGCGTGTATGCGTTCAACAACGCCTATGTCAAAACGCCGGTGGCCCAGCTTGTCTCGGGTCAAGGCATGGTGACTGATGGCCTCGTGCTGCGCATCACCACAGAAGGCCTCTTTGTCGATGATGACCTGCGAGGAGTTGGCCAGCGTGAATGGGACGTTAAGGCCTGGACACTAAGGCTAGCTGAAGTGTGGTGTCCCCAGCTAAATGCCACCACCCCGGCTTCAAAACCGGGTTCCAGCAACCCCTTCTCCTTCCGACGCGGCAACTCGGCTCATTCGGTGCCCACCACTGAGGAGTCTGATGCTCTTGTCGTCAACCTTCTCAAGGTGTGCAAGAACACTTGCCGCCTTGCGTCTCCCAGCGCCTGTTTCGCCCGTAGCGCTGCTGCCAGTGGTATCCCCAACAGCGGTCCAGTCAATGCTCCCAATGCCGAATTCCGCGGTCTTCACATCCTCCGTGCTAGCTTGCGCGACCAGGAGGGAAAGCGATACGTGTTTGTCCTACAAGATACCGAAGCCTGGAAAGTCGCCATCGGTCTTCAACGTCTACGTGCCGGCGCTCTCGTGCGCGCCCTGGGCGTGTCTACAATGCCCGTCCCCGAATGCAAGAGCATCCTGGGTGGACTGGGCTATGTCTGAGAAGTGGTGGATAATTGACACGATCATGGCACGGCCAATTTTCTTCATCTTTGCCAGGAGCCGAGATTGTGAAGGAGAACATTGGATCGTGCCATGATGGCCCCTCGCATCTTCCATAATTAGCGATTCGATTGTCCTTTGAGCATGCTCTGCACTTTCATTTCTCATCAGCGACGGAGTTTGATGCATTCTCTCTCGTCTGGTGCATTCATTCGCTTCGATTGTTCTGCTATATGCCTTCTCCCTATTACCCATGAGATTCCCCGACTATTTGTGTGGCATTTGATGTGATTTTTGTTTCTAGTATAGTGACTTATTGTGAATGTGGATTGGTACATATCGGACCTTGACCCGAGATCAGCGTCGTTGGTTTAGTTGGAATATATACTCATTGACTATTGTGATCTTTGCTAATTGTTCATTACTGAGAAGGGGGACATGTTGTAGGCTCAATTATACTTCTGACAAGTCCGGAGTAATGAGTCCGAGTATATCTTCTAGTCTAGTCCCTACCTAGCAATCAACTAGTGGCTCATCATTCCTTACGAGCAACACACCGCAACGTGGTTCCCCACACACGAACATCCCATCTTCTCTGACGTGAAGTTATCCACCTACACTAATACTGAAGTGGAGAGTGTCAACAGTAAGTCGGGTAACACTATCACATCGCTTATGCACCCGGAAAACAGCTCATCACTGACAAGTAACTCAAAAATGGACACTGACTACGGAGTAGATCCATCTTCAGGACTATCCATAAAATAGCATCAGGATCTTCAGGATTCAACCCGTGTCCACAAATACCAGGGAGAATTCTGTCAGCTGCACGTTAAACATAATGGCGTTGTACGGAATATCTCCTCGACATGCACGTTCCCACGCTCATACGTCCCACTCAGGCTCCGAGCGTTCTCCCATGAGGGGTCTGGAGATGATAGTTCATGCTTGCTTCTGCGCCTGGTCAATAGTTGCTCATGTCTGGTCCAATGATGGGACTGTGATCGACTGGAAATGGTTCTCCACCTCAGATCGACGAAGAACCATAGTCTTGGCGGGAAGATCTGCACCAGCTGAAGGCGATAGTTTGACTTCTGTCGAGAATGCTTTGCCTTGATTTATCCGCGACGGGCGGGGTTATTGTCACTGGATTCTTGCTGGGAAGAATGATTTCATCAAGTCGATCTCTAGAGGTCTGTGGTGTTGAGGTCGAGATATAAATATTGCGTTATTATCCTTGATCAACCTATACAGAGCTCTCCTGTATTTCAATTATATTGGGCTGCAAGATATTCTCTGGTATTGGTCATTCAAACAACCATGCAGCTCTTGTCCGTCTTCACATTTGCCTTGCTCTTGCAAGGCATCCAAGCTCGACTCTGTGAAGTCAATTTCCGCTACTGCGGCAAAGAATTCAAAAAGTTCGACAACGCACGTAAGTGAAACGCCCTAAATCAAAGAGCCGATCTAACATAACTAGACAAATTCGAGCCTATCGACGATAACGCCGTCTACCTCTGCCAAACCTTCTCCGCAGTCCCGCCCAACAACTTCGGCCGAGCAAAGAAATACAGCAACGAGCCTCTGCAGGAGCAACTATGCCCGAAAGGATGTGTCGACGGAGGCGAAGGCAAGAACGATTACTGTGCTGGTAAGTCTCTATCCTTACTCTGGCAATGACCATGGGACACACGCTGACTGGCACTAGGACAATCGCTCTTCATCGAGAACGAACAGTTGGCAACTTGCGCTGACAGCGTGTACCGATTGGCTGCCAAGGCTCACCGCAGAGCCGAAGACTATGTCAGGACTCTGGAAATCAACAAGAATGTCTACCTCGGTCTCTACTACTGTGCCTGGAGATTTGTCAATAACTCTACTTTTGACCCGAAGTACCGGAAGGGCGTTGAAGAATTGCGGGACGAATTGTCCCGTGAAGGGAAAAAAGCCGAGGCGGCTTATAGGAAGGCAAAGGCTGAGCGTGATGAGGCTAATAAGGGTAAGCCGAACTAGTGGACTGTTTGGTTGAAGCTTGAGACTTTTTGCTGTCATGTTGGAGTGGTGAAGGGAGTGGATATTGGAGCTTGATATATACGAAATGTGGATTTGCTGGTGCTTTCCCATGAATTAATTCAACGAGATTGATGTTCAATGTTGTATCATCGATGATTTGAATGTTTTCTAACGTATAAACCCCCCAATATAATCTTATTACGAACACCCGCTTGCACCGGCTGTGGCTCATGAAGTAGCTGGTCGAGATATTGTTCCTGCATCCGAGTCTCTTCATCTAACTGCAGCTCAACTTTGGTAGGGTTATGTACTTCGTATATGCAAGACGAAAAATAGACTATCATTGCTGCCCGGCGTACTTGTGATCAAGAAATGAGCTTAGCCTATTGACGCAACTACTTTTACCCATCTAGGCAGCAGAACATGCAAAGCCCGAGAAATAAACCCAGTAGAATTGGAACAATCATATCAACCAAACGCCCCAAATGATGTCTGGTTTTAGCCCATGAGCAACATGCAGTTACTTCAAATCCCAGAAGAATCGATTGGAAGAACCAAGCCGTTTTATGAACGATGCATTGCGCTCATTATCATTCCCATCTTTCATATAACAGAATCCAAGAATTGCGGTGAGACCCCGCATACAGAAAAGTCGAAAGTTTGGTGAAAGAACAAGATCACGAATCAAAGGCATGAATGGTTGAAGTCTATCATATGGATATCATGTGGCTCTGTCGGAAATTTGCAGAGTATGGAGAGGACAGCCGAATGACTGCCACTTTGGACAAATTGAAGGTGTATGGCGAACGTGGATATCGTTGTTTCAAATCAACAGATCTCATGAACAACCGAAGAAGGCTGGAATGGGTATGGGGATCACTGAAAGTACCTGGCTGGGCATCATATCGTGTAAACCATACATCACTGCTGAGTGATCATGTTCAACTGACCCAAGCCAGGCACTGGTTCGGTGGGAGATATAGTTTGTGCAGGAACGTCCGTGTCGTCATCTAGAACGGAAACCCGCCAGGGAAGCCACCGCCATGAGGTTGGCCGCCACCGAAGGGGTTCCCACCGGCCGAGGCAAAACCGCCACCGCCGCCGTTCATCATGTTGAAGAGAATGTTCGGGTCGATATTGACATGGGTACCACCACCCATGCCGCCCATGCCGCCCATTCCTCCCATACCACCCATACCTCCCATGCCTCCCATGCCTCCCATGCCTCCCATGCCGCCGAAACCACCGCCGCTGAACATGTCAGATGGGTCGATGAGGTCATCTCCATTATCATATGCAGCACGTTTCCTGGTTGAAAGTTAGATTTGTATCCCCAGTACCAGAGTCAAGGTAAACTTACTGAGAGTCTATCAACGTCTCGTAGGCCTCGCCAATTTCCTTAAACATCTCGTCGCTAGACTCGCTGTTTTGATTTTTATCCGGGTGGTAGACAATAGCCAATTTGCGGTAGGCCTTTTTGATCTCATGATCGCTGGCATCCTTGCCCACGCCCAGGATCTTATAGTAGTCCTTGCGCGAGGCCTTCTTCAACTCGAATTCGGCCTTGCGAATGTCCTCCCCAATACCCTTTTCGCCAGGGTTCTTGTCAGCAACGCTCTTATAGTCGCGGACGGCCTCTTCCCAGTTCTCTGCACCACCGTAAGCCTTGGCGCGCATTTTCAACGCCTTGAGGTAGTCGGGATCCAGGCGGAGAGCCTCATTGCAGTCTTCCACCGCTGAGTCATATTCCTTCAAGTTGATATAGGCCTGGGCACGGTTCTGCAGAATCTTGGAGTTCATATCCTTGTTGTTCGGGTCCACTTCAAGAGCCTGGGTATATAGCTCGATGGCACGGCGATAGTCCTTGGCCTTGAAAGCGGCGTTTCCTTCTTCCTTGGTGCGACTCAACTTTTGGACAATGCGCAGCAACTTAATCGCCTGCTTCATATCCGGGTCCAGCCCGAGACACATCTTGAGCAGCTTGAGCGCCTGTTCCGTTTCACCGGAAGCGTAGTAGGCGCGCGCCCGAATCATCATGGCATCAGGATCTTGACTATTCACACGCAGCAGCCCGATAGCAATATCCTGCGCCTTGCCCAGTGAGTTGCTGTTGTTCATCTTCAACTGCGCCTCGGCAGCTAGCAGTGTCCACTTGCGCGGTTCCTTCACACCCAGACCCAGACCTTGCCGGGCTTGATCCAGGCAGAAAACCGCCATCGACCCACCCCGGTCTTCCGCCAGGGTCTGCTCCGCTTGTGTGATGAATCGCTGCATCTTCTCCGCAGGAGCCCGGTCGGTCGCGGTCGCCGCCGGTTGCACACGTGACAAGACGTCCAGGGCTTCCTTCGGTCGACCCAGGTTAGTCAAAATCTTTGCCCATCGATGCATGATCTTCGCATTGTCAGGGTCGAGCTCGTTCGATCGTTCAATATCCTCAAGCGCATTCAGGTAGTTTTTGGCGGACATGTGAGCGGCCGCCCGGTTGGACAGATAAGCCGATGAGTTGGGATTAATCTCGATGGCTGTAATGTAGAGTAAATGAAAAGGCTTTAGTAACACGTTCTCTTTCTAGTCACGTCAATAAGCGATGCAAGCATACCCTTGTTGTATTCCTCGATGGCGCGATTATAGTTGCCATCCTTGAAGAATTTGTTACCGGTCAACTTGAACGAGTCGGCCTCATCGGTCGATGAAGAATCCGATCGATGTGGCGGTGGGGTCGGACTCCGTTCCTCAGCATTACCATTCACGCCGTTGTTCTTCTGCTGAACATCCTGAGGATCAATGTCCATGGAACTCCGCTGATCCGCCATGGCCGAAAGTCGACGATGCAGCTCGTCGGGCGGGAGATTAAGCGGATGAAGGTCTTGGTCTCGAGAAGATTTGCCGAATTTGAAGGTGGCGCCTGTTTGGGTGGAGGAAGAAGAGGAGCGACTGTGAGAGAACCGGTTCTTGGAGGGCGACTTGGAAGATGGCTTAGTCGGAGATTTGGAGGGGGATTTCGAAGGAGATTTCGTCGGCGACTTGCGCGCGGAGGCAGATCGAGGTGAAGGAGGACTATCGTCTTTTGTCGGGCTTTTCTCCTTGTCTTTGTCCTTTTTAAAAATGTGGGCGAGTTGGACCATTGGGGGGCGTTAGGGTTTTCCCTGTTATAATTTTTTTGGAAGGACAACGAAGGCGGTAGAAGCGCCGAACCGGAGGAAGAAGACTCAACCACGGAACCAAATCTATGGGGGAGTTTCTGCAGAATAATCGACGAGCTGTCAGCCCTGGTCGAATTTAAGTCACGGTGGCTGTCATCAGGGGCTGAAACCAATAGAGATCGTGGGGAGGTCGTTGCTCCCGTGGTTATGGTAGGTGATGCAGATGCAAACTTGAAGAGATGGAGAGCCTGGCGACATCGGGACTTTTTTTTATATATATATTCTACCCCCATCCGAGGTTCCTCACTTTCTACTGGTGGACATGTCAATAATTCCAGAGGCTGGAGTGCTACTGGTCTGTGTTAGCGCGCAAGAGAACTGGAGACATGGAGTCACTAAATCCTCCCAGACACGCTACAACATCCACTGGTGGAGGGGAATGGTCCGGTTTCGAGAATCTTCTGCATCAATCCCTTGAACATGTGTCATTGACCATCGATAACTTGTTAATGGTCGCATGCCAGGGAGATCTCGTTGCGAGGCTGTCACTCAAGGTGGATGAGTGGATCCGATATGCAGTTTGCTTTATTGGCAGTGAGCAAAGCGCTAGCATTGACCAGGGAGTGTTCTTCCCCTCCAACGGGAATCCTGGTCCCTGTTGATGTGTGTTTACGCCAGGTCATGCGACTCGTCACTCTTGAAATCATATTGATTAGGTATGGTTCATATATGGATCGTGGTCGAGATATCTAGCATCTCACCGGCTGGGGTATCATGTCTGTCACGCGATGCGATGCAAAAGGCAATCAAAATCAAAATCAAATGTAAACAGACAAATCCTCTGAGCCTGTCTCCGCCGAGAAACCGATCGTTGACACTGGTGGAGAAGGAAGCAGGGTGTCATGTCGATGCCTCATATTCGAGGCATTCAGGATGAGGCGTATTTTGGGGCGTCAGATCCATTGTTGACATTATATCGTGGCTGTCAAATCGAGGTCCGATCAATTCGGATTTTGAGGGCTCGAGAGGTCGGCATTTTACCACGAGCAATGTCTGACACGAGGCAAGTAGATCAATTGCCGATCTCTTCACCCGTTGGATAAGTTCTGCATACGACGTGCTATCGCATCCCATCTCGACGCCACCCCTTCTCTCACTCGCATGACATGCGACGGGGTGAACTCGTGGCTATCGTAAGAAGGCGGATTCTGGATTTCTTCAGAAACATTCCGGCTGTGATTGTAGAAACGATCACCTTCCCGGGAATCCATCGAGGGATGATGCCGTGGTGGTCGACTATTTCGATTCTGCGAAGTAGTGAACTCCAGAGGTGAAGGACCGTCCACCGTCCACATTCCTTCTTCTTCATTCCAAATGAGAGGGCTGCAACTCCTGGCTCGCCGATGCACGGTGTGATCTTCTAAATCGTGGGAACTGTTCGGTGATTGGGATCGTTCGTCTCGTGCAGGAATTTCATCTGGCAGCCGGTCTTCCAAAGGGTTTCCCCTGCCTCGCCGAGCAGGTGCTCGTCGCAAATTAATTTCATTACTTGGTCCATCCGTAGTGAAATTCGGGTACCTAGTGCCCGGTCGAGTGCGTTGTCGCCAGGATGGGACCGGGTCTGCTGAAGCCGGCCTGGGAGGTAACGGCTTCGATCGTATAAAATGGTATGTATCGGCAGCGCCCTGGGGCGTGGGCGGTTCCTCGTGAATACGAGGGGCCACTGCATCCGGCGGGGAAATCAGAACCCTCGAAGCGATGAGGGGAGGCCCGACTAGTGATGATAGATCCATGATGGGTGACTTGGGGGGTGTCACCGGACGAGGTGTATAAACGGGTGGTTCAGATCTATGGAAGAGAGGGCAAAAGACCATCTCGTCGAGAGACCCGAGGGGTGATATAAGTGTCGGGGCCACGACTCTCCCAAGAAAGAAAGGTATACTATATTTGAACACGAATGATGTAAAGTGGATCGTCGTAGGACCGCGCCTTGTTTCTGGGGTCGGAAAGTAAATCGTAGAATTATCAACTTGGCAAGATTCCAGGACCGGAGGGGGTTAAAATATCCAAGGTCAAAAGTTTCGGCGTACAAAGTGTTGTCCAAGGGGTTTGGGCCCTAATTATAAAGCTCCAAGGCCTCCCAACTGGACCTCAAGGCGCGAAATGAAATCTCTGAGCCCTAAATAGGCTCTTTCCAATGGCCCCGGGCACGGTACCATCGAAGATGCGAGCGGATCAAAAATCCTTGTTGGGATTAGAGCTTGTCTGGGGCTCACCGCTACATGAAAAAGAATACAATAAATGGAAAGCCTAGGGCCATTCACTGATTCATGGATGACCTCCAAGCCTCTCGGAACCGAGCCCAAGCGATGGTTCATCCCCACATCTGTATACGATCTGAAGTCAGGCTGAGCCTTCTTGGACGATACGATCTACAGAGTACTATCTTTCACAATCATACTATACACAAAACATTCTAACAGTGAGTGCTTGCATGAAACCTCACAACAGAGGGGCGGATGACCCATCGCCCTTGAACGCCCCGAAGCTAGGAGACATTTCCAGACAAGTTCTCGAAAGCCAAGACAACCATTCTCGGCTATAGCCGATGCAACCGAGTCCGGGATTCAATATGGATTTAGTTCGCGAGTATGAGAACTAGTGTTGCATTAATTCTTGAGTTAGAACAATATCGCGTGTAGCGGCACGCCACAAACGAGTGGGTCATACTATTTTTGGCGCTCTCACCCTTGGGCCGTCCATAACACAACACAGCCTTTGTGGACTCGGGCCACCTGCTCTGAACACGGCAATTTGTGCACTGCACAGAGTGTGTTTACAATTTGGAAATGGCTTCGATTGCTTAAGGCCGATATGAAAGTTTTCAGTCACCAAGATTCAACGGCGTTTATGTGCCTTGGATCGTCCCGGAGTTGATGACATGCTTCATATGAGTACTCCGTAAAGTGATCATTCTAAAATCGCGTTCAGGCCTTCCATTCAGGCCGCCGAGGCGAATAACCAGCGGGGTGATTATGTATATGGATACGGAGTAGGGAGTAAATACTAGAAAGACAAAGAGAAATTCACCGACTCAAGTTGGGGAACCCATGCCATAGTGTTCCAATACTCAGATTTTCAATTTTGATAGATCTTTCTCATCATACTTGCAAGCCCACTGAGATAGCCTAGGCGGAGCAGACACTTGCAATACTGCAAAGGGCGCTTCCAAAGCTTATCCGTCCAGGAACTGTCTCCGTTGTACAGGATACCAGCGGAATTGCTCGCCCGGCAAAATAACATTAAGGTTTTGGGTTGGGTAGCCATCGAAGAGTCAAAAAGTGAACTATCGTAGAAGGTAAGGTTAACAAGGCAATTTCTCAAGTGACTGAAAATTGACTTTGACTTTGCCGTACTCCGTCCAAAGTCCGGAGGTCGTCCGTCCTTGATGATCCTACCTGCCTACATAGGCAAGTAAGACTTGGCATGAAAGATGCCGATGACGAAGCCGATGTGACCGGTTTCAGAGCAAAGCTCGGGCGTTGTCAAGGCAATACGGGCGGAGCAGCCGGACTGTCAAGAAAACTTCGGAACCAAGGACGTTACAATTGCATTGACAGGATTAAAGGAAAATAGACAAAATAGTATAGCGTACATTCGCACACCAAAAAGGTTACGGCCATCGCTGGAAAAGCACAGGGAATTATGGTGAAAGCTGTCATGGTTTACATTAAGGTCGTGCTCAAGCCACCAAGCGCTTCACACAACTCCGAAGCTATCCAGGAAGCCCAAGAAGATGAAAAAAATATGTATATCAAAAATCAAAACAGAAGCAAATAACATATAGGACAGGTGATATCACCGCGGCCCACTAAATCACAATTCTCTCCATTCTCCGTTTCCATATCGTCTGAACTACGTCTTCATCAAGTCGAAGACTCGATGAGAGGATAGCCCGTCACGGATGGAGCCACTTAAGCAAGGAAGAAAGCGGCCGCGGCGGCGATACCAGCGAAGCCCATGGAGCCGGTCATGGCACCGGGGGCAGCGTTGTAGGTAGGGCTGGCCGAGGGGGACATGCTGGCGGAGGCGGAGCCGCTGATATTCATGTTAGCTTGATGATCACTCAAATTCGAGTCAAGAGTTTATGCTTACCTGGCGGAGGCGGTCATGCCCTTGGAGGAAGAGGCGGGAACGTGGGGAACGCCACCATTGTTACCGCCAACGGGGGAGGAGGCAGTGGGCATGGGAGCAATGGTGGAGAGGTAGGTAGTGGGCACGCAAGAGGTGATGGTCACGACCTGGGGAGCAGCGGAAGAAGCACCACCGGCAGGGACGGAGGGCTGAGCAGCAGAGCTGGGCATAGCACCAGACTGGCTGGGCATAGCACCAGACTGGCTGGGCATCTCACCACCCTGGCTGGGCATAGCACCGCCGCTGGCAACGGAGGAAGCGCTGCTGGCAGGGGCGGAGGACGAAGGAATAGCACCAGCGCCGCCAGCGGGGGTGGTCACAGCAGCGGGAGCGCTGGTGGGGGTGGAGTGAGAGGCCGGGCAGTCGGTGACGGTAGGGCCGCAAGAGGTGATGGTAACCTCATCAGTCTCGTAGACGGTGGTGTCAGCACCGTTGGGGAGAGCGGCAGCCAGGCCGGCGAAGAGAGCAACAGTAGCAGCGGTGAAACGCATTTTGAATTTGGTACGGAAAAAAGCCGTGAAGGTGAGTTTGATAGAATTAGAGAGTGTAAGGAGTTGGAGAAAGAGTGGATGACCGTAGTCGAAAGAGTGACTGATGCGAATGCAACGAAGTGTGTACTTGGGAAGAATAAAGGAGTGTCTGGGGAGGAGGGAGCCAGGGGCCCTTTGTATGAACGGGGAGATTAGTTGCCCTGATCGGCGATTGCACTTTCGCCCCTAAAAAAAGGGGAAAAGGGGATGTTGCAGGTGGGGGGGAAGGTGGAATCAATCTCGTGGATGGAGTATCAGGTACAAGGCTAATTGCGGCATCAACGCGGGTCTCCGAAAGTATTGAGAACTTAGTGGCTGCGCATTGGGACTGTGATGATTGCGCCGTTTTGCGGTGACGATGCGCTGGTTGGTAATTTTGCAGCAGACTAACGGGCCTAGCGTCGTGGACTTGATGCCGATCTTTTGGAAGTTCCAGATTCTACATCCTTACATATAGTTGAGATGGTGATACCTTGCGCATTGGACAGCGGTGAGAGATGGATGTCTTTGAATTGGTTTTGGAACCTCGATTCTATCATTTGTTGTCCACCGTCATTCTATCCTGGTATATTTCTTGCCCATCTCAGTTCTCTTCCAAATGAACTCGGTTTCAGCCCGCGCCCACTGAACCAATCCACTGCCGATCCACTACTCGTTCCTGATTCTATTGTCCAGTCCGAGACTTTGTAGTGGATCTAGGTGGATCTAGGTGGATCTATGTGGATCCACTTACCCCTGAGTAACCCGTGGTTGTTCATCCACTCACTTCCTCTTGTTACTGCAAGTTCTGGAAATAACTCAGGGTTGCAGACTGGGGAATGACGAGGGCTTTAATCAAGTTTGACCCTGTCCTACCCGAAGCTCCAGATGCCAAGGGTTCCCCCGAGCAATGACTGGCTTTTTCCTCGTGAGATCCTGAGGACGCGAATCACTCTTGGCGATGTAAATTACCCGGAAATGCTCTCAACACTCTTGCTGATGTACATTACATGACTTGGTTCATTTCCGGCTCTGAACCTTGTTTGACTCCTGGTCCTCGCATTCAGATCGCAATTTGACCAGTGTCCACGGAGTACTCTGTAGACTGTAGAATACTGGAACATCCTCTTCCCCGATATTCAAGTTCGATCTGGTGGCTAAGCGACCCTTGGAGAATAATCCCCGCAGCGGGTGGCGCTATGTACTCCATAGCTCCATTCGCGCCCAAACCGTTAGAGTGCATTTGGGCAGTGCTTGACGGTGCTTACTCCCAATCGAGAGACTTTTAGTGTTCTTGGCTTACTCCGTACATCGTTATCGGAACAAGGGCTCATTTATCAGAACACAGTAATTTTACTGTACCAGTTTGTTTTCTTTGTCATATCGGGATCTGTGCGTGGTAGATCAATATCTCCGGACAGTCTCGACCACGGAGGACGTGCTGGAAGCGGCGTTGCTGGACCGTGTCGCTTATTATGATTATTGCCGATGTCCAATCGTGAGACAGCATCTGTATCGACAACCTTTTGCAAGGTTCGATTCATTGCAGCCCGGGCTCCATGATAGGGGTTGACATTGAATGTAAACGCAAACTCTCCTCGTGGTGCCCCCAGACTCCACATTCCGACCACTATTCATTTTTCCATGGATCGATTTGGCATATGGAGTACATTCTCCTTTTCTTTATCCATGCAGCGGAGTACGGAGTACGGATATGGGGTGGACTATTTGCAACCTCTGCAATCCACTTTGATGCTATCTTTAGAATGGTTTGATCCAGAGCCAGCGAAAAGGGGGTGGATCATTTGAACATGAACTCCCGGATTTGTCTTTGTCCTGGTTTTCGTTCTGAACTCCAGGCTCCCCTGAAGTCAATCGCGATGATCATTGCAAAAGAACCCCGTGATACCCTCGCAGCAGAATAAACGAGATATGGCCAGTGGGCCATCATTCTTATCTCAGGAAATTTTCCTTCCACCTCGACCTACTAACCTCAAAATGATTAAACCGTCATGACCCGTCCTTAATATCGCTGAGCGGCAGGATCCAATTTCGACGCCCATGCGAGCCCGATGCCATTCACATTTTCTCGACTCCTCCCGATTCAGCCTTGCCCTCGGTCATGGACTCGATTGGACATACTCCGTGCCGAGGTTCGATGTCAGCAACATGTCAATCACGATCGATCGACCGTCATTTACTCCTTACGAACGTTCTGCTTTTGCCATTCCCCGTCATTGAAGTCAACGGATACCTTGTGAAGAAATTACATCTGGCTGCGGGATCTGGACAGGCTCAAAGTTGCCAAATGACGCAGTCGTTACTACTCGGGCGTGGCCAGGGATGAACAGGATTTGTTCCTGAGACTCCTCGCGCGTCTAAGAGGTCTAGACCCCAAAGTGATCTGTTTGATGACATCGATGCGACATGAGACGTCCACCGTCTGCAAGGGAGGCTCAAATCAATTGTGGCTTGGACTTGTCGAGTTCATGCTGATCGTGTGGCTGTGGCGGTACCGTCGGCTTCCCGAGAAGTGAAAGAACCCTGAGAACCCTGGAAGGGAGATTTGCTTCGCCTGGTGGATCTTGCCCTGCTCGAGCCTTGAGGGCCTGGTCCATTTATGTGAAACGTTGGTGAGGGACTTCGTACTAACATCTAGTTGCCGGGCTGAAGCGCCCTACAGCCTCGCAAGATCTGAGCGATGATTTCGTGGGGCCTGTCAAACTTAACAAATCTTAAAATTCCTATGTCTAGGTTCCCTGCAATACACGGATTATTCTCAGTTGGATCTCTTCTGTTTCCTTCAATTGTAACCGCGGGAGTCCGGAAACACTAATCCCATACTCCATATTGGGAGCCTCAATCAGTCATGCCCGAGAAGATCCGAGGTGTCAAATCTCACACAACTACTAAGACGGAATATCCTCGGACAGTCCAGGAACTTCAGCTGAACAGTACCTTTGGCACTGCGTTGGCAGTTGACGCCACTGAATCATCAAGTGGAGTCGGAAACCCAAGGCAACCACAAACTCGGATTCATGCCCAACTCCATGTAACCTGGAACCCTTGAGAGAGCATGCGACTGTCTCGATTTGATAGTATTATAGAGAGTAGAGTACCTAGGTATACTCAGTATACTCAGTATACTCTCTTATACTTATAGCGAATATACTCTCAGGGTGCATCTGTAAGACACGGTCGAAGAAGCATCTACTTCCACAACTTTGTAAACCTCTGAACCACGGTTTGAAGAATCTGCACCACAGTTTAAACATAAAAATTCAGTTTAGCCAGGATCCAAGTTCGACACAAAAGATCTTTGAGGTTCAAGTACGATCGCCGTGTTTCAACTCGGGCGCTTTCTGAAACAGCCCCACCATCACAGGCCCCGATCTCTCTCTTCCCCTCCCACTCGGCGGCTGTGTCGACCTTCTATTAATATTCATGATGAAATGTGTCTTGGCCAACTCGTGAGCATCCGATTTTCTTGACTTTGACATATTTTCCAACGGTCGAGTGGAACCGGGAAAGTATCTTCGTTCTCAAAATCCTCCAAGTCACCTGGTTTTTCCCCTCTCATCCCCCGATTATCCGATTATCATTCCATTCGTTTGAACCCATACCTCCAGTCGTTCCCATCCGCCCACGACATTCGCTTCATCATCAAGGTCTAAGGTACACACGAGTCTATCGACATTGTGGCTACCCTGGCTGACCCCAACGAGCTGTTCTTGCCTGGGGATAGGCAGAACAACCTCGCCATGTCTTCGTCCGTCCCGCTTCTTCGTCCCCCAATCCCGGGGAATCGCAGCAATAACGGGAGTCCGAGAGCTCCGAAACTCACCTTGGGCATCCCGCCTTCTCCAAATGCCAGACCCGTCAATGGGAATGCTGCCCCCGCCGCTCCTCCAGCCCTACAGCTGCAACCGCCGCAACAGCAGTCCTCCCGCCCCACCCCGCCGCAGCTTCGCCTTGCGACCCCAATGAACAACTCGAATGGCACGCAGCAGAATCCATCGGGACCTCGTGGTCGACCCTCCTTGCCGGCGCTGTCTACGGGTGGGCTTGGCGTGAATGGACAACCCCCACTGAACGGGCGGGCCAGCGGACCAGGCTCTGCAACTTCCTCTTACTCCACGATCAGTGTTGCCCAGCGCCTACGTGAACCAGACGGTACATCGAGTCCTTCGTCGGCCATCAGCGAGACCGGGGTGTCGATCAAGCAAGACGCCAGTGTCAACGCATTACTGCCGGATTTGGACAAATTAAGTCTAGAGAAAGGTCGACCTCTGGATGTGGAGGACCTAGATGACGAGGGCTGGCACGCTGCCAGCGAACAAAAGAAAATTGTGGAGTTGGGCAGTTTGGGCGAGGGCGCCGGCGGTGCTGTTACCCGATGCAGGCTCAAGGATGGCAAGACTGTATTTGCATTGAAGGTGTGTCATTCCTGGGATCTTCCTAGATCAAACGCCGGCGCGATTTATCAATTTCGAGTACTAATCGTCGCGTATATAGATCATTACGACAGACCCAAATCCCGATGTCAAAAAGCAAATTGTTCGCGAGCTCAATTTCAACAAGGACTGTGCATCCGATCACATCTGTCGCTACTACGGAGCATTCATGGACAAATCTACGGGCACCATCTCGATTTCTATGGAATTCTGTGAAGGTGGAAGCCTGGACAGTATTTACAAAGAGGTCAAGAAACTTGGCGGTCGCACCGGAGAAAAGGTCTTGGGCAAAGTGGCTGACGGCGTGCTCAACGGCTTGACATACTTGCATAGCCGAAAAATCATCCATCGAGGTAAGTTCTCCGTTCTTGTCTGATATTACCTTGAATGGCATGGCTTATCGATTTCAGACATCAAACCCTCCAACATTCTCTTGTGCCGCAATGGCCAAGTAAAACTTTGCGATTTTGGTGTCAGTGGTGAGTTTGGTACCAAAGGAGATGCCAACACTTTTATCGGGACTTCCTACTACATGGCTCCCGAGCGAATCACCGGTCAATCATACACAATTACTTCCGACGTTTGGTCCTTGGGTGTGACCTTGCTAGAGGTCGCGCAGCACCGATTCCCTTTCCCTGCCGATGGGACCGAGATGCAGCCCCGTGCCGGGTTAATAGACCTCCTCACTTATATCGTTCGCCAGCCGATTCCCAAACTAAAGGATGAGCCCGAAAATGGTATTCGCTGGTCGGATAATTTCAAGTACTTTATCGAGTGCTGGTAAGTCTTGACGGTTGTCATCATCATACAAGCTTCATAACTGACACTTACCTCTATTAGTCTTGAGAAAGAGCCACCCCGCCGAGCAACTCCTTGGCGGATGCTAGAACATCCTTGGGTGCAGGAAATGAAGAACAAGAAAGTCAACATGGCAAATTTCATCACGCAGGTGTGGGGCTGGAAGGAATGAACTTGATCTCCATTCCCAAACTACCCACATGTGCCGCGGGCAAAAGTCCGTGGTTCTTGCATTTCCTCCCCGTGGAGTATTTCGACCTTACGAGTATGAGTGGCTGGACCCAAGGATTGACCTGGCTGTCAAAATGACTCACAACATGACTACCCTCATGATCCGTTGCTACATTATTTCCCCTTCATCTTCGGCGCAATCCACTTGTCATGGTATCTCTCCCGGGCCGGAACTCGGAGGGGCTTAAGCTCATTGCGTTTCGTTCATCATACCCCGTCTTTGATTTCCTTCCATCTGCTAGCGACACGAATTCTCACCTGGCTATGTCCCACCTGTACGATCCTTCTCACGGCCTGATCTCCTCTTGTCTCCGCATTCCTTACCGTCCTCCTGTCCATCTCCTTTCAATCCTGGACATACCACTTTCCTCCATATATCACGGGTTTTTTCTATCTCCTTTTCACTTGTACAGCCTCTTGGCTTAGAGGTTCTTTTGGGGGTTCGCTTCTATGTATCGGTTGGTTGGGTGTACGCAATCCATCGGAGACTTGCTCCGTACATATTAGGTTCTTGATAACATTGCTGTCTCTCAAGATGAAAGAACTACTTCTATACCTTTCTTCCTCGGTAATAGGACAATAGGCGAGTGAAATAAGACATAAATTATACAACCAAAATACAGTGATTATGCTTTGCTATCGTTCATCACTCATGATACAACTATGTCCCGCGAAGTACCCAATATGGTGCCGCTGCTTCTTACCAAGCAACGCATCGATAGAGGTATGGAACGCTACCGGTTCACCGGCTCGGCGCCGAGAACCCATCCAATCCCACTCGCCAATCCGCCCGTCACCATGTTACTGACCATATCCCGCTTGCGCACACGGCCCTCGCCGTCCTCGGGTGAAAGCGGTCGCTCGCTATCACCGGCGTCAGGATGAGACCAGGTAGGCACGGACGAGTCTCCGGCTGAAGCCGCCGCGCCGCGCAGGGGAAACGCATTTTTGTGCAATGCCATTGCCGCACCGCGCGCAACTTCGAATAAGCCCATTGGCGCTTCGTGCGGATGTGAGTGTGGCATTGCGGCGCGGGACCGAGCACGACGGGCTGCGCGCTGCTGTGCTGTGTCGAGCGCGTCGCGCTCGGAATCTGTGGGGCCGAATCCGCCTGGTACGCTGGAGAGCGAGTCACCCTTTGCGTCCCAGAGGTCTTCTTCTTGTTGCTCGCGGGTGCGGAGAGAGGTCATCTCCTCGTCGCAGCGGCGCCAGGCTCCGAGGATTTCGGGGAGGGGGTCTGGCGTCGGGGCGAGTGTCAGGGCTAGGGAGAGAAGATCCATGCGTTTGGAGAGGTGGGTGATTTGGGATTGTAGGGAGGTCGAGGTAGTAGGGCTTGCTGAGCGGTAACGACCTGCGTTGTACACTGCGCGCCAAGTGATGTCGTCGGGGATGGAGGTGTCGGACGGGAGGGATGGAGCTGAGAGGTTTGGAGATGGGGTGAGGAGGGTGATGTAGGAATAGGCCGTATCGAAGTCATTGGAATCGAGAGCCGAGGAAATGGCGAGGGAAGTTATACGGCGCTCGGCAGTGATCAGGGCGTCTGCCTCAGATAACTCCTCATGGCAAAATTGTGCGTCGGTGTTAATTGATGCGGACTTGGTAAGGCCAGAAGCGACCAAGTTCCGTCCAATAGAGACGAGGTCGTCCAGCTTGGTATAGCTTTTAGCATTTTGGTCGAGCACCTTCTCCACTAGCGAGAGAGGATCATGGTGAACTCGGATGCTGACTGGTTGGAATGGAACACCATGTTGGAGTGTCAGCGAGTAAAAAGATAATGCATGCGTCGCGGCGATAAGAGAGCTGATCTGCTTAAGCGAATTGGACTCGGGGAATTGAGGCTGAAAGGCATGCAGGCTTGGTTGCATTAGACACATTATCTCAGAGATCTGTCGGGTTATGACTTACATGTCATAGGCTCTCTTCATTCCACCGCGGGTCCGATTGCCGTTACTTGCGTTGTCATAAGCTATGAAAATTGCCTCCACAACCGCTGCTTCCACTTGTTGAGGTTTGAGTGGTGCCGGTTGCCACTGAGTGTATAGATCCACAGCCAGTTGGTATTCTTGAGGAGGTTAGCACAAGGCGTAAAAGAAACATGGCGAATTCCCAGGTAATGTAAACACACCTCTAGCCACAAGCAAGGCCTTTAATATTTCCGTTTCAACGGTATCCTGCGAGATCCGCCAGAAGATACCATGGTGCGTAGATGGTTCATCCCAGCCGTTGTCGGAGTGGTCCGCCTGCCAATCTCGAAGCCAAAGCAGCTGTTGCCGGGCTGTTTGCCATTCTTGCCTTGATCGAGTTTGCTTAACAGCAGCTTCCACCACTGTCATTAGCTCTGCCAGTTGCGTCTCTTCATTGCTATGAAGACAAATATTTGCTGCGGTTCGACATGGCGCAAAGTGACCTAAGCCAGCCAAAATGCGAAGTGAAAGTAGCAGGGCGCTCAGGAAAGAGATCGAAGATGGTGATGGTTTCGTCAAGGGGTTTTCAAGTGCCAAAAGAGCATTTTGCAACAAGGCTGCCCGGGAGGTTGAGGCAATCAGCTTGGTGTCATAGTCCACAGGCGGAAGATTGGACTCTAATGGTTCCAGGTACAAACACTCCTCAAGCTCTAATAGCTTGGCCACCCGTGCCACAATTTGAAGAGATCCCTCCAATGCCGCTTTCGATGAATCCCCATGAGCATACACCACTGAAAGACCGGACTGTCCATATCGGTTCAGTAGATCCTTGTCTTTATCTGAAGTCACCTGCACCCCCTCCTCCTCATAACCTCCCAAGTCTACGTCTTTTGGCCCGTCCCAGTTGACAATTGCCTTGACGACATCACCAAGATCGATAAGACTTCGCGATAATAACCATTCGTTCACGTGTTCCCATCCAGCTGATTCAGTGTTTTCAGGCTTTGGTGCTCCCTGGAGAATTGAGATGGAGTTCTGACGAGCAGTTTCGTTAAGCTTCCGTCGCTTTGATCGATTGCTTCCGTGGAGCCAGGGGCCAACCAGTCCCCTCAAATTGTTGACTAAATCCATGTTGCTACTCTGAGGCCCCGTAATCGATAGAAGAACATTGATCGCGGTCTGGTCATCCATCGATTCCAGTGTATCCAGTGACAATGTCTCGTCTCGATTGGGATAGTATTCGTAATTGAGTCGTAGTGCTGGAAGCAAGCTTGAAAGCAGCCATGTTCGAAGAGCAGGTTGGTTTTCGTAAAAGGGAAGGATGAGCTCAAGAATGAGGGGTTGGAGCGCCGTTTCGGAGTCGATGAGATGTGCTCTATGAATTATAAACTGAGTCAATGAGTTTGACGACTCGATTTCCTCTTCCTCCCCAGGGCGGATGAGTGGTCGCAAATGCAACCTCCGCACGCGCTTTCTCGCTACCGACTCGGATAGATCCTTGACGGAAGAGATGTCAAGCTCTCGGTCTTCGGCCACAGTCCCAGAAGCATTGGTCAGCTCTTGGAGCACTGGGATGTATTTTGAGGGTTCCGTGCTCTCAGGTAGGAATGTCAAGACAATGCGTAGCAGTCGTTCGAGCGGAAAACAGTGGGGGTATCGCGTCTGCAAGGCAGGTAGGTCGACCACATCGCCCTTTGCACAGAGCTCGGTCGCAAGAAGAATGGCATGGGCATCCGACAGCCCTTCCAGGGGAGCCATAGCTGACAATGTCAAAGGCGGATGGTAAGGTGGCCTCATACTGGCGACGTCAGTCCAAATACGGCGGAGCGCACGAGCCATGTCGGAACCCAAAGGGAAAGCGTCGCATCCGTCTGCACCTCACCACTTTCTTGCTGTCTCGGTGCCCACCACTTCGCCGATTGCTTTTTACTCTACGTAACAATGGCTTCTGGTTACGGTCTCAATGGCGGTATGTGCCCTTTTCCCTGTTTCCCGAGGCCATGCGGTTGGTCCGCGGTCAAATTGCCCACCCGATCACAACTTGCGCAGACTCCCCCCTCCCCCACTGACAAACCTCGCTGACTGATTGTGTTTCTTCTAGGTCCTTCCCGCTGCTATCCCTTCTGGCAAGAGGTTCTTGGGTGCTACGTGGTGAACTCGGGCGAGGGTGAGGCCGGCAAGAAGAAGTGCACCCCGGCTCTGGACGACTACTATGAGTGCCTCCACCACCGGAAAGAGGTATGTCAATGCTACCCAAGAAGATGTTTGAGCCTCGAAGAAATATGGATGGGTCTGACGAGTGGTGTTGGAATAGGCTCTCCGCACGATGAAGATGCAAGCTGCCTTCCGCAAGGCCGAGGCTGCACACCCCCGTGAGAATGCGCCCAAGGCCGAGCAGATCCGAAGCCTAGGCTTGCTTGGAAAGGAAGAAGAGGCCGCTGCTGTTCTGAGTCAACGGTGAAGACAGGGTGTGAACCAATTTTAGGCGCAGTGGTTCTTTTGTACTAGATGCTTGTGATTTGTGTTTCTACCCCGGAACATCCGGGGGGCTTGGGACTGTATAGAAACGCTCAATTTGCCGACCTTTGAGTCAAACATTCAAAATGATACTCCCATTCTATGATTGACGGTTTGAGAAACTCTCTGCTGGTGGGGCTGGCATGTTCATGGGCTGTTTGGGTACGCTTAAGATTGAACGAAGCACATTTTCGAGTAGGCATGAACGTAGTCCCAAAGGTTGGTTGTAAAAGATATGCGACCAGGTTGACAAACCGACAGCTGGGCCATAGGTCGTCATGACTAAATTACTTTATGCGAGATTTCCTTGGAAATGGAAAAAGTATACGTTCGAGGAGTAGAGCCTATGTAAATGCAGGTGCCATGGATGGATCGTCTTCGAAAGGTTGTCCTCGACAACCTTGGAGAGTGATTCACATTAATATAACATGCAGGTGAGGATGAGAAGCTAAGGGCTGCGAACAACTGAAATAAACATCGTTGCTCTAGGTATGTCACAATGTCAAATAAACCTACACCGTGCTTGGAGATATATAGTTTCATATTTGCAATTCGCGGTTCCTCATTGGTAGGGTGAAACTATACGATCGCTGTCTATTGATTATACACAAACCCACGAATCTCCTCGTTGAGACACATCAATGCAACTGATTCACATACTTGAAGGATCCCAAGGATGATGGTGGGAATTCTATGTAAGTCTCATGAGGCCATCTGGCATGTCTTGGCATTGCCATTAAAATATCTATAGCCGTCAAGTCACATCATGCAAATGAGAACATTGTGACAGGAAAATAAAGATTTAGCTGAAGAGAAACCTTACCTAGGTATCTCATCACACTGCAAATATTTTTTTCCAGCATTCCCACATCATACTCTCGTTGACACACCCGGACCAGAACGCGTCACTCACGTGACTACAAAAAAAACCTGTGAGTGGAGCCCAACCACCGCCTTTCCCGATGCGGCTAGTGGCATCCGTCCAAACATGGACCGGCGCGCCGGGCAGAAGCCCCCCAATGATATAAACCCGGCTGCGTGACCTCGAGTCTCGTCTTGTGTACTGAATCTAATCCCTCCCTGCTGAGTCAGCCCATCCGGTCCCGGTGTTTGGCGTTGGTCGTCTTTTCTCCATCTGAAACCGTGTGTCCTCATTTGGGGTGGCGCGTATTGACGCGTCTCTCGTCAGCTTTTCCATCTATTCGTGGCCTTTTTTATTTGGGCGGTGCTGCTCACTCGGCATCAGAGTGACGGCCCGCCATGACTTCCCGGTAAGTACCCCATCCAATCAGAACGCGTCAATCACATGACACTGACACAATGCAGATTGGACCGCCTGGTCACGTGAGTATTTTTTTTTAAAAAAAAAAAACCCATTACCTAATCCAATCTAACCAATGATGGCGCAGGTTGCTAGAGACAGGTAGTACACAGTTGATTCGAAACACAGCAGCCCAGCAGTTGGCAGATGTGCAGAAGCAGCATCCCGATGAACTCTTCAATCTATTGGGCCGCATCTTGCCTTATCTCCGGTCCAAGTCCTGGGATACCAGAACTGCTTCAGCCCGCGCCATCGGGCTAATCGTCAGTAATGCTGACGTTTATGATCCAAATGAAGAAGATGGCTTGCAGATCAAATCGGCCGCACATGATGATGATGATGATGCGGAGATCAAGTCCGAGGTCAAGTTGGAAGACGCTGTGTCGCCGCTGGAGACATACCTCCATCTCGACACGCTGGACATTACGTCAATTTTGAAGTTCGGAAAGCGACTTCTCGGCAGCGCGGGCAAAGAGTATGAATACTCATTAGCGTCGATGGATCCTGCTACGCGTCTGCAGTACCAGAAGAAGACATTGACATCGCGTCTCGGCTTAGCAGGCGAATATGTCGAGGATGAATTGATCGACAACAACGATCTGGTTCCAAAGCTGGCTACCCCCGCACCAAAGCAAGAATCCAAGCTAGAGTCTAAATCGGTATCGATTCCGCGTGAAAACAGCCAACCGGATGCACCCTCACGACGACCGTCGTCACCGAGCGACAGCGCAAAACAAGAAGAAGGAGGTCTCAGCAAGCGTCAACTGAACCAGCTGAAGCGTAAAAACAAGCAAAGTGCGAAGATGGGAGCTAATAAAGTCCGTGTGGTCGATTTGTCCTCCCGGCGCGGCTCCGAAATCGTCACCACCCCGGCTACTCCTCATCCCGTCAAGACCGAGAATGGGGGTGAACCGAACGGGGAAAACAAGCCTGACTATTTCTCTCTGGACCGATCCGGAGATGATGACGACTCGAAGTTGGTTTCGGAGTTCAAAGGTCCCATTGCTCCGGAAAAGCCTATTATCCAGCCTGAGATTGTGGACGAGGGGTTGGGATGGCCTTTGGAATGCATGTGCGAATTCCTGACCATGGATATCTTTGATCCCAACTGGGAGGTGCGTCACGGCGCGGCCATGGCTCTTCGAGAAGTGATCAGAGTACAGGGTGCAGGAGCCGGTCGGATGGAAGGCAAGAGTCGGGAAGAGAATGACCTTTTGAACCGCCGATGGCTAGATGACCTTGCATGTCGCTTGCTTTGTGTGCTTATGCTCGATCGATTCGGCGACTACATCTCCGATAACGTTGTTGCCCCTATCCGCGAAACCGTTGGCCAGACTCTGGGTGCTCTTCTATCCCACCTGGCACCCAAGTCCGTTCGACAAGTATACCGCTCTTTGTACCGTATCATCATGCAGACCGATCTTGGCTTGGATCGCCCGGTGTGGGAGGTTTGCCATGGTGGTATGATTGGCTTGAGGTACTTGGTTGCCGTTCGAAAAGACCTACTAGTCAAGGACTCAGTCATGATGGATGGTGTTCTTGAGGCTGTCATGAAAGGCCTGGCCGATTTCGATGATGATGTACGGGCCGTGAGTGCAGCAACTCTGGTACCCATTGCAGAGGAGTTTGTGACCTCACGGGGTGGCACTCTGGGTCCGCTTATGAACATTGTCTGGGACTGTCTTTCCAATCTTCAAGACGACCTCAGTGCCAGTACGGGCTCAGTGATGGATCTTCTGGCCAAACTCTGCACTTTCACAGAAGTCTTGGATGCTATGAAGGCTAACGCGGCGGATGACCCAGAGGCCTCGTTTGGCAACCTGGTTCCTCGTCTTTACCCATTCTTGCGGCATACAATCACAAGTGTCCGCTCCGCAGTGCTCCGAGCTCTCATTACTTTCCTTCAGTTGGAGGGTGAAGGTAGCACGGACTGGGTGGACGGAAAAGCCTTGCGCCTGGTCTTCCAAAATTTGCTTGTGGAGCGTAACGAGGGTGTTCTCAAACAATCCCTTCAAGTTTGGTCAGAGCTTTTGAAAGCAATCGAACAACGTGGTTCATTCGGCGGCGATACGGAGCTTGTGAACTCTATCCAACCTCTCATCACTCTCACTCTGGGCCCTTTTGGCGTCCCACGCTATCCTATCCCTATGAACGCCTCCCTCTTCATCAAACCGTCCGGCCTTCCATTCTCCGTCGCTGTTCCTCCTCCCGCGAAAAATTCCCCACCAGCACCGACCCCTGGTGGTCTAGAGTCTTCTAAACCAGGTCGTCGGCGCAAGTCGGACAAGAAGGAAGCACCTCCACCGTCAGTTCACAATGTGGACGGTCATATGCTTTCTGGTGACATCGATCTGGTCGGCACAGACACAATGCTCAGATCCAAGATCCATGCCGCAAAGGCACTAGGCGAGTTATTGTCATTCTGGGATAAACATGAGCTTCCCAGTCTCTGGCATGATATTTTAGAGGGCCTCCACCTTTCCGCCTCAACATCTCAACTTTCTGCAGCTATGATCATGGAGGAATATGCTCGCCTTTCCGGTGCAGACGGGAAGTACACTACGACCCTATGCGATCGTCTTCGTCCCATTGTCGAGGGTGAGCGCCCTTCCTGGTATTCCGACATCGCCTTTTACTTGCATGTCGCACGCGCACAGTGCCATTCGCTGCTCAACACCTTCCGGGATCACGCGCATGTTTCTCCTTCACGGCTACCGACTTTAGCCGTGGTTGTCCAAGGCGATACCGAGGCTGGTCCAAATGCCTTCTCGCTGGCCGATGCTGAAAAAATTGTTGGCCCGGATTTCGATCGTTTGAAGAAGGCCTTGACACCAGCACAGCGGATCACGGCCACACAAGTTCTCACAGACACTCGCACAACGGCACAATCGGCGGTGGACGACGCGCGATGCATTCGAGAACAACGGGACATGCGCGTGTTGGCCGCAGCTGCAGGTGCACTGGTCGCTTTGCATGACGTTCCCAAGCGGCCTGGCCACATCATCAAGAGTATGATGGACAGTGTCAAGAAAGAAGAGAACGTGGAGCTTCAGCACCGCTCTGCGACTGCTGTTGCAAGCTTGATCGAGCATTACACGGCTGCTACGAAGCGCGGTCCAGTTGACAAAATTATTGGCAACTTGGTCAAATACTGTTGCGTCGACACCTCGGAAACGCCCGAGTTCCACCACAATGCTCAGTTGGAGAAATTAATCCTCTCCCTGCGGAAAGAGGAGGATCGACGAGATCATCCTGATGCAGCTAAGTTTGAACGCGAAGCTAAAGAGGCACGCATCATGCGGCGTGGTGCGAAGCATGCACTTGAACATTTAACTGTTAAGTTTGGTGCTGAGCTATTGGAGAAGGTTCCCAACTTGGCTTCGTTAGTGGAGCGACCACTTAACGATGCTATGGCGGGTGACTTACCCGAGAATATCACCAACCCCGAGAACGATCTTGGACAGGAGGTCGTGGATGGTCTATCCACACTTCGTGCTCTCCTCCCTAAATTCGACCCGGGTCTTTACCCTTGGGTGCTGAAGCTTATGCCCATCATTTGCAAAGCTCTGCAGTGCCGACTCTCGGTAATTCGCTATGCAGCGGCCAAATGTTTCGCCACCATCTGCAGCGTTATGACTGTGGATGGCATGACCATGCTGGTAGAAAAGGTGCTTCCCACGATCAACCATGCTTTGGATGTGCACCACCGACAGGGCGCTATTGAATGCATATACCACTTGATCCATGTGATGGAGGATGGAATTTTGCCATATGTCATCTTCCTCGTCGTTCCCGTCCTCGGCCGCATGAGCGATTCGGACAACGATGTGCGTCTGTTGGCTACCACCTCGTTCGCGACTTTGGTCAAATTGGTACCTCTGGAGGCTGGTATTCCTGATCCACCTGGCTTTTCGGAGGAGCTACTTCAGGGCCGTGACCGAGAGAGGAAGTTCATGTCCCAAATGCTCGACGTGCGAAAGGTCGAAGCGTTCGAGATTCCCGTTGCAATCAAAGCTGAACTTCGGCCATATCAGCAAGAGGGTATTAATTGGCTGGCATTCCTGAATCGCTATAATCTTCATGGCATCCTTTGTGACGACATGGGTCTCGGAAAGACCCTGCAAACTATTTGCATCGTCGCCAGCGACCACCACATGCGAGCCGAGGAATTCGCCAAAAGCCAGGCGCCGGATTCTCGCAAGCTTCCCTCCTTGATTATTTGCCCGCCATCGCTTTCAGGTCACTGGCAACAGGAAGTTAAGCAATATGCGCCGTTCCTCAAGTGCATTGCTTATGTCGGGCCGCCGGCTGAACGATCACGACTTCAAAGTGAGCTTGCGACATCGGATGTAGTCGTTACATCTTACGATGTCAGTCGCAACGACAACGACGTGTTGAACCCAATCAACTGGAATTATTGTGTACTTGACGAGGGCCATCTTATCAAGAACCCGAAGGCTAAGATCACCCTTGCGGTCAAGCGATTGATGAGTAACCATCGTCTGATCCTTTCCGGCACCCCAATCCAAAATAACGTGCTGGAGCTGTGGTCACTCTTCGACTTTTTGATGCCTGGGTTCCTTGGCACGGAGAAGGTCTTCCTTGATCGATTTGCCAAACCTATTGCTGCGAGCCGCTTCAGCAAGTCTTCCTCTAAGGAGCAAGAAGCCGGTGCTCTTGCGATTGAAGCTCTGCATAAGCAGGTGCTACCATTCCTGCTCCGGCGTTTGAAGGAAGAGGTTTTGAACGACCTCCCCCCTAAAATCATCCAGAATTACTACTGTGACCCGAGTGACCTGCAGAAGAAGCTCTTCGAAGATTTCACCAAGAAGGAGCAGAAGGAGCTGGCAGACAAGGTTGGAAGCGGCGAACGTTCCGACAAAGAGCATATCTTCCAAGCTCTTCAGTACATGCGTCGTCTTTGCAACTCGCCAGCACTGGTGGTCAAAGACGGCCACAAGCAGTACAATGAAGTGCAAAACTATCTTACCAACAAGCGCTCCACCATCCGGGACGTATCGCATGCCCCTAAACTCACTGCCCTGCGTGACTTGTTGATTGATTGTGGCATTGGCCTTGATCATTCGGCCGAGGGCGAGCTGGACACGGGTGCCAACTTTGTCAGTCCCCATCGCGCACTCGTCTTCTGCCAGATGAAGGAGATGTTGGACATTGTCCAGAACGACGTCCTCAAGAAATTGCTTCCTTCGGTGCAATACCTCCGTCTGGACGGTGGTGTAGAGGCCACAAAGCGGCAAGACATTGTCAACCGGTTTAACACTGACCCAAGCTACGACGTGTTACTTTTGACCACCAGTGTCGGTGGGTTGGGTCTTAACCTTACTGGTGCTGACACTGTCATATTCGTCGAGCATGACTGGAACCCGCAGAAGGACATCCAGGCTATGGATCGTGCTCACCGTATCGGCCAAAAGAAGGTTGTCAACGTATACCGGCTAATCACGAGAGGTACCCTGGAAGAGAAGATCTTAAAGTAAGTTTTACTCCGTGATCACTTTGGCAGCTATCGCCGCTAACACCAATCACAGTCTCCAACGATTCAAGATCGATGTCGCCTCCACCGTGGTTAATCAACAAAACGCCGGCCTCGGCACAATGGACACAGACCAACTTCTGGATCTTTTCAATCTAGGGGAGACGGCCGAGACGGCCGAAACGGCCGAAAAACCAAGCGACCAAGCCGGCAATGAAGTCGACATGGTCGACATCGACGGTGAAGTCAAGGAGAAGGGCAAGAAGGGCTGGCTAGACGACCTAGGCGAACTCTGGGACGACCGCCAGTACCAGGAAGAATACAACCTGGATTCCTTCCTCGCCACGATGAAGAGCTAGTCCTCTCTTCTTCGCCATTCTCCCTTCTATAGGCTCACTGCCATCTGATACCCTCATCCCCTTTCCACCCACCTACCATGATCGTCACGCCTAATGTCCTATGCTTTTCTTTCTCCCTTTCTAAGGGTTACCTGCATCAGCGACTAATTCCACCTACCTCTATTGTCTATTACTCGCACTGTACAGAGGCTGGTGCTCTGCTTTCGCGTCTGTATTGAGTGCTCTGCAACCTGATGGTGCCCTTCTTGTATTTCTAGCTTGATTCTTTTTCCATGACGAATGACATCTGCATGTAAATATGGCGTCGAAAACGAGGTGTTTCTTGCTTTACTTCTTACTTCACTCTAGATCAGTCCTACAATGTAGAACCCACTTTTTAAACTTGACTACTCATTGTACGTGGTCGCTTGTGAATGTGATGCTCACAAAGTGCCTTGACGGAATTTTAGCCCACTGGACAGACATAGACCAGAAGTACAATTGAAGTCCTTTCAAAGGCAGGGCAGTCGACTGATACTTTCTACGAGGTATGTACCTGAAAAGATGTGGTCTTCCAATTCATTATTCATAACAAAAGCTCCGAGACGCAAAATTGACAAGACACAACGACATCCTCCTGCCTTGCAGCTTAATGCAAAACCCCCAATTCTCGCATCATGTACCACCGGGGCTACGTCAGCGGGAAAGACCGGGAACCCAAGATGGAAAGGGTCTGCAGAGAAGATCGAGGACCAGAGGTAATGACGGGGTCTTTCAACGCCAAAGAACAGAATAAAGAGCAACCGTAAACACCACTTCAGCGCCCAGAGTATCATCCAAACCAAGATACCAACGATGCGTGCTAGACGCCAAACAAAAACAAAACCATCCTCATAGGATCTGGAAGGTGTAAACGGAGGACACCCGAGACAGAAGAAGAAAAATGTAGCAGTTGACCTTGCGGTCCAAGCGGAAAAGAAAAAGAAATGTAGATACACAGCAGAGAAGAGTAAAATTGGGCATGAGCCCTGATGGAAATCATGAAAAGGTGTTAGATCAAGCCCGGCCCTTGGGCTTGGATAGCATATTCAAACGACTCATGCTAAGGACACCTCGCTTCTTTGCGCTGGCATTTGCGCTGGCAGGAGTGCCCGCATGAGCGGAAGAATTGCGGACAGGCGTCTTGATTGGGCGTGTTTTGACTGGACTTGGCGTGGGCGGGTTCGCCTTTAGACGCTTGTTGCTGCGCTCATCGATATGCGCATCGGCGGGTGGTACGTTTTCAATGTTCTCAGCATTGGGAACATCATCATCGACCTCGTCGCGATGTCGCTTCTTATTTCCAATACCATGAGCAATGCCATGGGCTACCACAGGCAGTTCAGGATACGAGGCTGCCTGCCCAGAGTCGTTCGACTGGTGAACATGTCGGATAGTGGACGACTTCTTCGATTGTGTATCCCGGAGATCAACGGAAGTGTTGGTCTGCTCTGGGGTAAGGGCAGGCAGAACTGGGTAGACGATATCGGACAGGTTGGAACGAGACGGAGTGGTGGGGATCTTAGATCGACAAGGCGATGCTTGAGCGAGGTCATACCGGGACTTCACACTGGGTGTAAATTCGACATGCTTCTTTGGAGAAGGAGTTGGAGCCGAGTCACTGATCTCAGCCTGACTGGCCAACAGAGCGTCTGGATTGAAGTCGGGAGCAGCCACATGGGTGCCGGCCGCGATCTTGGAAGGATCACGAGAAAATAAAGGCTGCCGTCGACGGAGAATAGATTTAAGATTGTTAAAGGTAGGCAAGTTACCCTTGAGTCGTGGATTGAAGTCTGTACGCGGCGTTCGCGGCGAGGCCACAGTCTTGGCGGACGGCGACTGCACCAGCGATGGAATCAAAGATGTTTTCGGCGCCTTGACGCTGGTTGATGTTGATCGGGCCATGGATGCTCGAGTTGGGGTCATCAGGGAGCTGCGAGCCATGGAACGAGGGCGAGGGCGCGAAGTAACGGCAGCTCGAGGGTCAGTAGTCTTATTCACGTCCGCTTTGCCACGCTCTGTGCGGTTCGTTGATGCATCCTCTGCCTTACTGTGCTTGACGCGCTTTGCGGTACTGCCAGGAGCGGGGGTAGCCGATTCCTTCGTTTTGGAACGCAAAGGTGACGCGCCTTGGGCCTCGGATTCGTCAAGCTGAGCCTTTGACTTGGTACGCTTTAAGGATTTCGTTCCGCGCTGGAACCGATTTGGATCAGTTCGAAAGAGTGACACATGTCCCTCAATGGAGTCCATCTTTCTGAATTCCGCCATGTGTACGTCACTGAACCGACCGGACTTGCCCTTGGGCTTCGCAATCTTGCGGTCGCCATGATGGTGTCCAGGCTCGTCCTTTTCTGCCTCCTGAGTCGAATTTTCAAGGATCATCTTTGCTCTAATCCGTGCAACATCTCCTCGCACACTCTCCATGAGCAGTTTTGCCTCGTCACTAAGCTGAGAATCTTGGCCAAACTTGAACTCGTATCCTGGAGTGCCGAACTGGCTCGGAGCCGGGGAAGGCTTTGATTTAGAGGGTGTATGTTCCATCATACCATCTTTCAGGATATTTCCGTCGGCATCCTTCTTGATGGGATTGAAGCCAAGAATTAAGCCGGAGTCAGCCTGCTTCGTAGTGCTTTGGTGTGCTTTACTTGGGTGCATTTCTTGCAAGGACGGACGGACAGCAGAGCTACTCGTAGGAGTTCTCGCCTCATTTGCTTTCTGATGCTTTTGCGTACTTGGGGTTTTTTGAGAGACTTTCTTGGTGGTGGGCGTGTGGACAAGAGGGTTGTTTTGGCTTTCATCTTGCTCCTCGACAGAAGTAAGCTTGGCGGCGGTATCCGGCTGAGATGAAGGCGCTTGAACCTGGTGAAATGAATGTGTTAACTGAAACCACGTCTGAACGCGGTGACGTCGGGAGTTGGTTCTTGATGGGGCGTTGCTAGGGCACACTCACCTCCGGAGTCAGGGTGCTGCGCAGGCGGGCAGAGCGCCGGATCGCCATTGTTTGAGATGACTGATTCGATTTTGTGGGTTGAGTAGGACTTGAGGGAAAGAGAGTGGAGTTCAAATGTGGATGGGAGAGTCGTGGGGAGGAAAGTCGATAAGGCAAGGGTTGTGTGAAGCGAGCGAGACGAGATGTAAACAAACGCGCTTGACGTCAGATGACTAATCACCTCAATGGAACAGCCATAACTAAAGATAACTACACATGGAGAATTGTTTCATTATTGTGTGAGATTATACTAATAATGTTTATTCCTGATGCATCTTATTTGCTCAAATTGGCACAAGATCTACTGAAATCAACAGATAACACGCAGGCAAAGTCTGCATCTGCCATGCGAGATATACTGTTTAAGAGATCTGCTATAGATCCCAAATCTCAGAGAGACCTATAAGCAATTCACAAGTTGCTATATGGATCTTACAGCCAAAATTATATATTCACCTGGGCAGTTTATTATATAATAATATTTGAAGGACATGATGGGTCAGCTATACTTCTTAGGTAGTTCATTTCACTCTAGTCATGATTTATTGCAAAGGCCAAAACTAAATTGGGCTTATGATGTAGATATCTAACATTCAAACAAACACAGAAGAGCTCACTGGGCTCAAAACTATGTTTGTTTAATTCTTGAATTCGAGCTTCATCGCAAGTGGGCTTAAGGCCTAGCATTCCAGGCTGCAAGGGATCATCATGATTTTCCGTCGAATGTCGGATTGCTTCTTGCCTCATCTCAATCGCAACCGAACATTGTCAGTTTGTTATCCTTTCACAAATGCCACGAAATCCCATGACATTCAATTATAGAGTCGAGAAGAAGCCAAGGAATAATGGAGGCATATCCGGCCAAGGCGCCAGGATGACGCGTGCAGACTTGCCAAGACCCACAAGGCGACAGCAGAACAGGCCCGGCTTTCGATTCCAGACTCGCAGGCAGACAAGCAACTTAGAAGTTCCTTGTACGAGCAGTGTCGAGCACGGAAGTGCCTCGTCTTGTCAACCATTCGGGAGTGCTTCGGATCCTCAGATGATAGTACAGGAAGGAAACTCATCTGCGGAAGAGACAGAAATAGCAGGTAAACATGGCCCATCACGACAGCTGTCGGAAGAGAACTGTATAATCTGACCATGCTGCACAGGAAGTGACCAGCGCACATCATTGAACCAGCCTCATCACGCTCCATCCCTTTCTAGTAGTTCAGATTTTGGGCATGATGTTGGTGCTCGAATGATTGAAGACTTCGACTCAGATCCGCCACAAATGAGCCACTTCTCAACCAGGCTTCCCTTACGGTCATACAAGAACAATCCAAGCCTTTCATCACAAGTCTGGGATTTGCTTGGCATGCTGCCTCGAAAGAAGGAGACTGTGGATAGACTCGTTGAGAGGTTTATGGCCGAGATTAATTGGACAATTGACGCCGTCCACCCGGGGGTCTTCAAAGCCCAATGTGCTGGATTCTGGAGGAAAAAATATGGATTCAACGAGCTGGCCGATGTCGACATAAGCTGGTTGGCCTTGTTGTTCATCATTCTCGCCTTTGCAGTGCTTCTTGATGGAGATAGTACTATCACGGAACAAAAGGAAGAAGCGTCTCTTCAATTTTACTGGGCGGCTAGAAGAGCCATCACCAGCTTTTCAATCTATCTTGATGATAGATTGGACCTTGTTCGAGCTGCATTGATGGTGACTCGCTACCACCTCTACCATCAAGATACTAACGAAGCCTGGGTCACAATTGGCTTCGCCATGCGCTTGGCTCAGAATCAGGGAATGCACATTGACGGAGATCACTGGAAATTATCCAGAAAAGTCACCGAAGCCAGAAGACGACTATGGAGCAACCTATGCTTTCTGGAAAAGGCTATCACACTAGCTTCGTATAGACCATTTTTCATGTGCGAGCATATGTGTCTCAACAAAGAGCCCGAAAATTTATGGCTAGAGCACTTGACAGATGGGCAAGCCGCATGTGCTCCTTCAGATTCGTTCAACAGCCCAACCCCAACCATGGTCGTCATCATGGAAAGCCGGCTTTCTAGGATCATAGGGGCAATAGCGAGCCGATGCTTTGGAGTTCGTGCGGCATCGTATCATCAAGTGCTTGAGTTGGATGGAGACTTGGTTGCATGGAAAGATCAACTCCCAAGTTATTTCCGCTTGGAGGGTTTTGACACGTCATTTGATAACCAGCATGCCTATCTGCCGTGGCATCGGCTCTACCTACACTCCGCATTTCATTTTGCCATGATAACACTCCATCGAACATATCTCTGGAAATTGCCGAAGAGCAACATTTTTCGTCGCAGCCATGACGCATGCATTCAATCAGCCACATCTGATCTGAGCATTCGCTTACATTTCCTAAACCTTGGAATTGTAGAACATATTAGAGGGACAATGGGAACCTTCAACTTGTTCAACAGCGCCTTCATACTGGGATTCGTTGCGGTTCGGCATCCCAACGACCCACAGACTCCGGCGATACTCGATAACTTTTAAAAAAGGAGTACTGCAGAAGACTCAGAGAATTCGCTCCTGCAAGCGTAGCCATAGCTGAGTCCAGGCGCGGCGAAGTCTCAGTCATTAAAAGATGCATTGCTCGTGCCAAGGAGCTTGCAATTACAACATTCGAATCCAAGCCAGCTACGACGTCGCAGGTCATCCGCCCGCCCGAGTTCTCGAACGCAATGTCGCTCCCGATATTCAATCTTATTTCTGATATATATTGGCCAGCCGTCTGGCAGGTTTCTGAAGTTTCTAGACCGTTTCCAAGTCCTTTCGATTTTCAAGCATGGGAGGAGCTGATTCTGCAAATACCTCACAACTAACCGGTCATGGCATTGTCGATCTTGAGTATTTCAGGCAGTACAAATGTCCTGTTGACCCTGCCTATGCGAGGGAATGAAAGTTGGCATCGTCGGCGCCCAATGGGTTTGCATTTATTTTCTTCCCTGATGACTTCGTCTACCACATTCTCTGCCGTGGTAAGGAAGCCGCGCAAGTGTGAATATCAAGCCACAGAAAAAAGGTCATTCTTTGTGCAGCCATGAAATAGCAGCTTTAATCTTCTGTCCTCAAGATCACTTAGCTTTTCCACTATCAAACATGACAACCATAGTCCCAGCATAGAATTCAAAGAAGACCTCCACCTCCTCTACCCGACGGATCTTCAAAACACGACCTTAAATTTTCCAACTCCCGCCGAAGCAAGTCTTCATTACATTTCTCAGCCGTATCAAAATCAATCATAGTAACCTTCGAATCCCGCACAAGGAAATTAAACCGATTGGTATCCCCATGTCGAATTCCCAACCCATGTAATCGAGACAATACTTCTTGGCACGCCTCAAGGTCCTGAATGCTCGCATGCCGAGCATCTCTTATGCGTTCCAGCACAAACCCCATTACCCGACCATTCTCCATCAAATGACCAAGGAATCGAGGACCAATCTCATGACCGGATATCCACTGATAAGCCAGCGTTTCATTCTCGATATACTGGATTTCCCAAGAAAAACGCGCGAATTTGACGACGACCGTCTCATCGAATAATGAGCCTTTAGCTTCATAGATGCCCGTTCGTAGTTTTTCTCCAATGCAAAGATCCGAGTACTCAATGCAGGTTCCATGCCATATATTCTGAACGCCGGGGAATCGGGTCAGATTGGTACTCGCAAAGTACGGCTGATCGGTGTTTGGATCTTTGGCTACTAGCCCGTCGTTCCAGTCTCCTGAAGGGAATTCTGGCAAGATGGCGGCTAGAGAGGGACCAAAGCACATGTCTGCTGTGTCGTAGATGCCAGGTTCCACGGTGATGTATTTTATGGATTGGCCGTCGACTAGAAGACGGAAAAAACTTTGGTCGTCATCGGCAGCTTCTGCTTGGAGTAATTCGATTTTTGGTTGGTGAGACATTGTGATAGAGAAAGCCTTGAGTAGTTATGTGTTGTAAAAGATGAACAACCAGAGTGAATGGGTAGAAGTTTGGCGGGAGAAAGAAAGGAAGGGAGAGAGAGAGAGGTGTAGATGAAACTACATATCTCGAGAATCGGAAACTATGTACTATCCTTTTCTCCGAATGACAGAAAGCACTGTTCGTACCTTTGTGGCCTTTTCTAACTCACCGAAGAGTGTGTTTCCCTTCCATTATTTCTCCACATTCTTTTATATGATCCTCGAAACTATGTGCCGAATACTTTCGACGCCAATGAAGGGGTCGACGATAATGATAAGGTTTGCAAGCCATACAATGAAACCCCCAGTCCGGGGACAACATCTGAGCATTAACGAACGGAGCACGAATGATGCCCATGAAGCGCTTAGGATTTGAACACTGTCCATCAAAGGAATCCTCAGACCTTGGTGGCCGCAAGTTCGCACCATTTGCTCCGCGAAGAGAGAGTCTCGCATTGTAGTTCTCCAATCTCTTGGACGCCATTTCCGATGCGTATCTTTCCATAGAGCTTATGGCCCCGTGCACGGAAATCCCAGTTTTTCGTGCCGAAGAATAATCAAATAGAATCTCGCGTCGTCGACATTTATTGCCACGAGGCGAATAGCGACCAGGAAAACTTTTCATGCAAGCTAGACTTGCTAGGTGCTCAGAGCGAAGGCCAAATTTGCGAATTGCATCTTTCCGTAGGATGGGGAGATACTCGGGGTTCTCAGTAAAACAGAGAAAACAAACACGACGACAGGTGATCAAGTATAAGTAGCCACCAAAGTCACCACAGCTCTCACACTCGGCTGTAGATAACTTCTCGTACAGGTCCAGACATGAAAAGAAACGTGCAGTTTCTATATTGAGGCTGCCGCGAATCGATTCTGGGGCATGAGAAAGGATACATTTATACTGCGGGATCGAGTCTATTATCTGTCTTGCTCGTTTGTTGACGCGTTGAAAATCAACTAGGGATTGCATGTCGAGCTGGACGAGTGACAGGTGGATGATTTCAAGGGGAAGCCTTTCGAGAGCTCCAAGCCCGTGGTGCGGGCTGCCAAAAGCATTTCGTCTGGCCAAATGATGAGACTTGTCAATATCATCCAAGGCGTTGTCGCTGAGATTGAGATAGAGATAAGTCGATTCGGTTATCTTTCGAATTGCTGCCATGGCACTTTGGTTAGGAGTAATCAGTTGATATCGATTCAAGGTTTTGTGGATATTTCTCAATCACACTGGGGTTTGGAATGAGACAAATTCTTATATCAGTAAGAAGACGGAAAACGTGATTCGAAAGAAAGATATCGACAACCGCAGGGGGAGATGTTTGGTTGACATCGAATTGACTAACTTAAATAACTAAACTAGTTAACTAACTAGTTGACTAACCCAGGTCGCTTAATAACAGGCGGATTATCGTATTTCCGTCATCAAAGATAAATAAACCCGAAGAAATGTCCGTAGAATCCCCTGGAATCAATTTAGTAGAAAAATAGAGCCTTTTCGCGTTCAAAATAATGCACATCTATTTACAAAGCCCGGAGTAGCTAGCATGGAGAGTTCTCCATTCTTCAAAACGTCAACCTGGTCGACTTCAATCAGCCAAAGACCATTCTGCACATTGCCGAAGATTCGTATGATTTCTTGTCTGAAATCAGGTCCAATCGAATCCGTCTACCAATGGGCGCTTAAGGTAGTAGGCAAAAAGTCTAAATTTTAACTAACCCCTAAATAACTAATCGGGTCCTGAAGTCACCCTTACACCTGTCGGTGTACGGGTTCCCCTTCCACCTGTCGGTGTACGGGTTCCCCTTCCACCTCGCCAATCTCACCTACCTCGCCAATTTTACCCAATTTCCTATCTCTCTCCCACCCACCATGCCGAAATCTCCCAAAGACGTTGAAAATAGGATTTTACTAGCCTACGAAGCAGCTAGTAAGCAAAAAAAACCTAATATCTCTGCGTTGGCGCGAGAGTTTGGCGTTAAACGACGTACCCTAGTCGACCGATTCAACGGTCGGCAATCTTTATTCAATCGCCCTCCCACCAACAAAGCGCTAGACGATCTGCAAGAGAAAGCGTTGATTTAATAGTGTATCACCGTCGATAATATGGGGTTTCCGGCCGAATTTGACGATATACGGCGTAGTGCCAATGCAATTCTTCGGCGTAGTGCTATCCCAATTACGACGGATTACACGCCAAGCCATCAAAAACGCGCTACAACGCGCACACCAGCCAACCCGCCAGCCAATCTACTAGCCGATCCGCCAGCCAATCTACTAGCCAATCCGCTAGCCGATCCGCTAGCCGATCTACCAAAAACTATCGATAGAAACTAGGTGTATCGGTTTATCAAACGTCTCCCCCTAGATATCTAGATACTACGTTAGAAACCCCTTGAAAAAAACCGTCTACAAGCAGAGGATCTAGGGATTATCTCTTATTGGTATGATCTTTTGGATATCACTATCCAAACCTATAATATCTCCCCGAGAGATATCTAGAACTAGGACGAAACTAGTTTCTAGCTAGGGCAAGGATCAAATCGAAGGGTTATTATATAGTATCCCGCACGTCGATATCACCAATCGACAGGTATACGTGAGTCGATAACTACTATCGAATATATGAATGTAGAGGGTAATCTTCTAAACCCTTGGTTTTTATTCCCTGGCTAGGCGTATATAGAGCGATGGTTTATCGATAACCCTCACTTGCTAGACGATTGGTTTATTATCCCTACCCCAAATAGGTATATTAACGACGAAGTTATATACGCTTGGCTAAGAGAGTTCAATCGCTAGACGATCTCCCTAGCCGATAGGGATAAAAAAAAGCGGTTATTGGTTATGGATAGGCATAGCTCCTATACTATATTCGAATTTCTATAGCTTTGTGATAATTTTAATATCATTCCATTCTATTTCCTACCCTATACCATATACTAGTTACAACCACTAGATAGGGAGCCGTTTCACCAATTAAAACAACGTTTTAAACGGCGGAACAATAAGATATCCTCCTAGGGGGGGGGGGGATATAAGCGATAAATCGATGTTTTTATATAAGATTATCGATATACGCTAGCAATCGATAACCCCGCGTACTATCCGCGACATATTCAAAAAGCGAGGTATCTAGCCGGTTGATAAAGGGAAGGTTTTACTACCTCTTGGTGATTAGATTGGTGATCTATCTAATATCCATCTTTATAGATTTCCGCGGATCGAAGATGGGTTACCAGCAACACCGTCACCGGAACCAAGATCTAGCGAAACAAACTCACCTCCGTATACAATCCGTACGCTCTCTCATAGTATAGATAAAACAATCGATATTGCAAAGGATCTACCGGATAACGAACTACTAAAACAACGTCTATCTAACCGGTTTAACCTAGCAAAATAGAGTATATCTATTATTCGCTAGTAAACCGATCTATTAGACAATATCTTTTAGTATAAAATCCTTCCAAATCAGCCAAGATCGGCACGCAATAGTAAGCGGTAGGTGCGTGTACCAAAGATAGGGGTATACAATGTCAAAGATACAAAACGATCTATCCAAGATCGCCAAGCGGAGGAATACGCCAAAAAACACCGCCAGTTAATCCGCGATTCGCATATACTTGGCATGGAGATATCAACCCCTACACCCGCAGAAGGATCGGGGAGAGGGAGAGGGAGAGGGAGAGGGAGAGGGAGAGGGTTGGTAAGAGGGTCAGTAGGAGGGCTAGCGAGTGAGCCACAATTACCCCCCCCCAACCCTAGATCAGGTAAATAGTGATATCGACACTGATCGCCAGGGGGGTGAAGATAGGGAGGATAGTCTTTTTTTTATTGATAGGGTTGGTGATAGGTAGTAGGAGATAGATTGAATTAGATTGCTTGGTAATAATCCCTTACTAAATAACTTACAATGCGTATCTCCCGCGCCAACGCAAAGATATCAGGTTTTTTTTTTTTACTAGCTACTTCGCAGGCTAGTAAAATCCTATTTTCAACGTCTTTGGGAGATTTCGGCATGGTAGGTGGGAGAGAGATGGGAAATTGGGTAAAATTGGCGAGGTGGGTGAGATTGGCGAGGTGGAAGGGGAACCCGTACACCGACAGGTGTAAGGGTGACTTCAGGACCCGATTACTCAATTTAATATAGGGTTTACTAAGAAAGTGGAGACGTAGAGTTTTCTCTCTTATTTGTGCCCTTTGGCGACCCATAGTCGTTCCTCCTGTGGGTGCGCCCCATCGTCTGTCCCGTTACCACCGTCTGTCCTGTTTTGAGTGGCAGTCTGAAGTCTTGGTCTGGCGCGACCCACTTTTGAGACTGCTCCTTTACTGCTCACCCTCCGGCTTCCTCGATAGACGAACAGATACCTTGCACGAATTTGTTGTTCGGGGAAATTATGCATCGAGAAGCCTTTCAAACTTCTTACTATCTATCAAGCGACCTCTTCTATGTTTCTGTCCGACTTATGAAGCCCCTGGAGCTTATGATATAATAGGACGATATTGGTCATATTCTCACCCAATATAAGAGAACGGAATGGACTTCCAAGGTTGTTCCTCTTTATCCAATCGTACATTGAACAGGGATATATTGAAGGAACTCGGAGACATTAAACCGTTACCATCAAAGCAACCCCTATCTTTGTAGCAACGACTACACATGAGGGTCATTCATTCTTTATAGCGACATTATTTTCGATCGGAAGGCTTTCGGGTATAGATATCCTGGACAGGTTGCTCTCAGCGTTAATCTCGCAGAACCATGGATCATCCAAGATTTCCGCAGGCGAGGGTCTATGCGCCGGATCATATTGCAAAATCCATCGAATAAGTGCCTTCACTTTGTGGGCTTCCTCCTTACCAAGATCCGGGCCTGCCCTATCAAATAACTCTTCCATGGACGTCTGCTCCACCATAAGCGGTTCCTCTCCAGGAGCAACCCCCCCAATTTGACAATTAAAGAGCTTCCTCTCGGGTGTAAAGTAGAGCGACGAGGTCTTCCAATGCTTAAAGAACTCGTCGGGGAGGGCGCCGAGCCGGGCGGTGAGGGAGAGAAGATGATCGTCATCTTCAAACTCGGACCATGGTATACAGAAGAGTGGCTGTCCGGTGATAAGCTCAAAGATAAGGCAGCCGAAACTCCAGACATCAATAGTATTATCGACGGCTTCGGTTAGAATCAACTCAGGAGCTCGAAGACCGACTGGAGTAATAGGCTTTGTTGGCGGGTCGGTAAAGAAATACGCTATCCAGGGTAAGAAAGTATAAGCATAGATATTCAGCAAGAAAACGGAATAGATAATAAAACTAGGATGGACTCACCGCCGCCCATATCCGATAATTTAACCTTTAATCCTTCAGTATAGTAGGTAAAGGGCACTAGCGGCTGCGCAGCGCAGAGATATCGAGGAGCCCATTTATCTTGTTTACCATCTAGCCTCTGTACCGGGGGCGAGATTGACCGGGCCTGTACATCTTCCTCCTGCCGGAGTACATTCTCAGGTATAGAGTCGATATTGTCAAGAGCGAAGAGTATATTTCCCGGCTGGAAGTCTCCATGGGCGATACCATTTTCATGGAGAAATGTAAGAGCCTGCAATGATTGCTTAAGGATACTCTTTGCCATCCAAAGCGGATAGCGGATTCTCATTCCTCGCCTTCGAGGTTTGAACTGCGGCAGCTCCTCAACCATAGTATTCACACTCGGACCCATAGGCTCAAATACCAGGCACTTGTGGACACCATTAGGGCCACGATGTTCGAACTCGCCTAGCAGTTGCGTGATATGCCGGGTCCCTTCTACTGGTGCGACTTTATTGATATGGCGTAAAGTTCGTAGCTCGGATGTCGATCCCGAAATTTCCGACACAAGGATCTTCAGGGCGACATATCCACTGCTTCTTAAAGGAAATGAGCAATTATAGTCTATAGTGTCGTGGGTGGAAAATACAAAAGGCGAACTTACTTCAGGTCATGGGCGAGCCAAACTGTTGAGTAGGAGCCTTCGCCGAGCTTCCGGATGACCTTGTACTGGCCGTTGTTGAAGATGTCGCCGAGAACAACTGGATGATAGCCACCTGGGCGGTAGTCCTCTACCCATTCACAGGGTAATGTAATAGATGTGAACCTCTGTTCGTCATCTACCCTTGATGGCGGGGTAGGAGGAGGCGAGGTACTCATGGCTGCGACGAGGTGGCGTTCTCCAAGAGTTGCTGACGAGATTGTTTTGTAAGAGATAAAGGGTTGTGATGGTAAAGCCCAAATCTTTGGGGGAAATTGATAGATATTCCCAAAGAGCGTGGTGCAAGGGCTCCGGGTACGTTTATGCACTATCGACATGGACGAGTCTCGGAACAATTACAGAACGTGCGTTATGGCGCGTACTATTTTTAGTCGTTCACCGAGGCTCACATGACTAAGGAAACTTGAGCTGTTAGTTAGTTATCATTGGCCTAAATGACGGCGCATGTCAACCATGGCCCCTTGCCCCACAAGTCACATTAGCAACCAATGGGGACTGATCACTGCGTGCCTTCCTGAAACCCCCAACTAATCACTGATAGCTAGTGCGTTACAATAGACGCCCTGCCCTTGGGATTATTCCAAGTGGCTGTTCGATAACGTACTTACCGACAGAGCAAGCACGTTAAGTGGACAGTTAATTGTGACCGGACACACCAAGTTTCAACAGAAGCTATGATTCCAGCGCTTATGCACCTCAATCACCAATACAAACTCGTTGATGGAATATCGAGATGAATGGCTAGACCCCTATTATGCAGCTGGGCTCTGATGTGAGCAAAGGATATAAGTTGACATGCGTTCGCCATGGCACAAATTCTGGACATACCTAACCGCATTATTCCGCTTGTGCCAAAAACCATCTTTCTCCCAAATTCATTTCGCATCTTGGTTTTCTCAAATATTTGTTCATCATGGATGCCAGCAATATTACTTTCGACCCAATCACCATGTACTCGAGCAATCCTACGGAGAGGATGAGAATTATCAACTTGGTCATCAGCCAAGCACCTGCCGGGGCTGCGAGTGCCACAGTAGTGTGAGTTAAGTCACTTCCCTTATCATAATCAAGCCGCCGACGAGTGTTCTAGGAATGGCTGGCACACCAGCCGAAGCGACAGACGGCGGCACTGTACTGTCGATTACTACGACGCTGCTGATGGCCATATCAGCCGAGAGCATATTGTCTGATTTGTCCGGGACAGAAGACGGAGTCCGGTACCTGAGAACGGATATTTGGCAAACGGCGACGCCTTGGCCGGTCAAGCAGGTTGACTCACGGCAATATTGATAATCCAATTTAGCATGGGTAGGAAATAAGTGAAAAGGGAAAGCTCCCTCGCTGGTAAGAGCCTTTGAAGCTTGAGACTTCGACTTCTAGGTGTTAGCTAAGCCAACCCTAGGAATCAGGGTGAAGCTCCCAGGCACGATGCTGCGTGCCCTCGGGAGCTAAAACAGCGGTTCCCAGGAGATATGTAGCCTCCAGGAATGGTAATTTTGATTCCGGGGACGAGGAAGAAGTCTCTGGGGCCTCGATAATAGCTTCCAGGAACAAAATGTAGGGTCCTGGGGCCAGAGTTTACAGGAACCATCTTAATTTTCCAGGTACCTCAAGAGTCCAAGGCAGATCTTTCTAAGATCCAGTCGTTATTTCAGGCATGAACCAGAACCCGATCGCGATGGTCATAGAATATCTTTTCTTTTTATATTTAAAGATATCCTACTAACTATTCTAGTATATATACTTATTTTTATTTTTAGGTATTTTATCTAATAGGAGAGCTAGTTTAGGGATAGGAATAATATCTTTATCTTTTAATTTAGGGTTATAGAGCTTCTATACCCCCTAATTATTCGCTATTAGGTAAAGGATATTATACTATAAGTCCTAGTCTAATTATACTACTAGTTTAATACCTTATTAGATAGAGGATTTACTAGATTAAGCTTTATAACGCTATATAGTAATTAATAAATAGCTTAAAAAACGGTTTTGGTAGATTATATTACTTTAAAGATTAGTTTAAAGCTAATAAATAATATTTCCTAGGCTTATAACTATCTAAAATTAGGTCTAATCGAATCCGTCTACTAATAGACGCTTAAGGTAGTAGGCAAAAAGTCTAAATTTTAACTACAAATAAGCATGACACGGTGAATGAGAGGCCAGAAACCGCCGCTTTTGACGCCGTTTTAGGCCGCTCGCTCACCGCGGGCGGTCTTGGCGTCACGTGTGTCAAAGCCCACGGCCGGCCCCTCTACTGCCACCCGTGCCTCGCACTGCCTGGCACCGACCGGGACCCCACTGATCGTGCCGCCGCCGCAGGTGTTTCAGTCATCCTCCTGGGAAGGGAAGCCATTTTTGGCTCCCCTGTTGACCGTCCTGGTTCCCCGGGGTTCTATAAATATCGACCACTATGGCCCCCGACCGGCAGTCCTCCCTCGCTCTTCAGCGACTCGTCCAGCTCCAAGCCTGGGTTTCTTGCTCCAAGTGAAATCATATCACCCTCGGCCATTCACTCGTGCTTCAACTTACTTTCGCCCCTTCTGCCCGCTCCTCGATCGTACACTCCGTTCCGCCGCTATGCCTTCTCCTCCATCGTCAGCTCAGCACGGCGATAAGAGCGATGCTAGCTCGGACCTGCTCGAGATCTTCTCGAACAACGCCTCCGACTCCGATTCCTCTACTGCGCCCGACGTCGATAGCAGCGAATCCGAGGCCGATTCTGACGATGAATCCTATGATGAGTCCGAGGACGAACTGGCACTGGAAGATGAAGAGGAGCAGCTTTCACCAGAATACTACCTCCAGGAGGCCGAGACTCTTGATGTCTCCCAGCTCCGACAGAAACGCTACAGCCCGAAAACTCAAGAGAGGTTGGACGAGGCGCAAGATCTCTGGGATAAGTAGGACATCACTGCAGCGTTCACGTGTGCGGTAACTAGGCCGCTGATCATTTCAGGTTCTGCAAAGGCGCAAAGCGCGATCCGGTGAAATGTCTGTCCTCTCTCGCCGATACCGAGGAGACAGTCCGCTTCCTCAAGGCTCTCTTTTCCTGGCGCTGTGACCAGCGACGGGGAAAGGATGGGCGTCGCGCCCCCGGACTGAAAACCAAAAGCTCACTCGACGCATTCTGGAAATGGTGGCATCTGATCTACAAGGCCGAGGTTGGACATGGCCTCAGCAAAGATATTCAGGTTAAGATCCGTGATGTGAGATCCCGGTTGAGTATCAATGTCGGCAATCATACGCGACTGACGTTCTACAGGTGCTAGCGATAGTTGCGACGCAGAAAAAGCTTTCCACTCGAAAACGCCCGAAAGCCACTATGTTTGTCGAGGATCTAGCGGAGTTTGCCCGAGTGATCCTGTCCACGACGGAGATGACTTTTCCTTGCGGCTGGTATCGGATACAACTCCTCCTTTTCTGCCAGCTGGCTTCTATCACCGGTAACCGTCCGGGGGCGCTACTGAAACTCCGCTTCCAGGATCTCAAGTTGACATTGATTCGTGACCCAATCGGCGGACGTCCTCGACTTTTCATCTACCTGAGACCCGAGTTCACGAAACCATTCCTTGGGGCAAAAGAATCGTAAGTAACATCTACTCGCTAGCTCATTTTTACACACTTGCCTTACCCATCAGCCCCATGTGTCTCTGCGTCCTTTTGCTCATTTTTTTTTTTTTTTTCAACCAGACACGCATTTCCTATTCCGGAAATTATCTTTGATCCCACGTTGGTTCTCAGTCCTCACATCTTCCTGTTGGGCATTCTGTTCAGAATTGGCGCATTCAAAAGTCTGTCCCACGATAGCCCTGTGATGGACTGCCCTGAGAAATTGTACCGTCTTCGGGTCCTACATGGACTCGGTGAACAGGAGTTAAAGCTGAAAGACGAAATCCTTGATCAGCATGTGTTTTGTCAAGCTTTGCGAGAGCCGGATGGTATTCGCGTCGCACTAGAAAAGCCACTCACCCGAGGATGGCTGGGCTACAGAATGAAAAGAGGCGGTGAGATTACTGGCTTTGCGGAAGTCGCCAAGCCATATTGCCTCCGATACGGCGCTGCGAAAGCATTCAACGATAGTGGTGAGTGGCACCTTGTGCTTCATGAGTACGTCAAATAGGAACTTGAGCTAATTTCATCCTCGCAATCAGCGGATGTATCAAATGAACTGCAGAACGTCATGCTGCAGCACGCAAGCATTGATACTTTTGTTCAGCACTACAGTGTGGGCATTCATGTAGACGCTCAGGCAATTGTCCGAGGTCTGCCCGCTCAGAAGGAGCTTGTGCGGTTTGCCTGCTCGATGAGTCGGTCCATTGATCCTCGGAGACCCTACCGGTTAAATGACAAGAGCTATATAAAGGATATCCCCCGTGTGCGCACTTTGGAAGAACAAAAGCAGGCGCGAAAGCGGACTCGCGATGCGAAGAAGCGCGCGTACGAAAATGCCCAGGGCGCATTGCATCAGGATTTTGGCGACGACCCACCAAAGAACGGTTCCGGGGTAGATTACAAGCGGTGGAAAACTCAAAACAAAGGCGTGGAGAAGTTACGCCAGAAATACCAGCGTGCGGAAGATTTGCATGATCACGCAGTGAAGCAATTAAGAAATGAGAAGAGACGGCAAGAACACCGCCTAATCCGTGAAAATTTGCAGCGGTACAAAGACGAGCAGCCAGTGATCGACAGCGAGCGGCAGCTTGCCGGGAAAGTCGTTGACGAGGAAGTCTTGGGTGCGTTGCAGCGTACCGGCTATATGACACCTCAGCATATGAACCTTATCGACAATGTGCTGACCATGCCGGGTACGACAATCGAGAAAGAATACCAACGCCGAATTGCTGCCATCAATGCAGTAATCGCAGTCTGTGATGCAGAAGAGGGTGCTCCGTCGCCGCCTCCTACGCCGCAAAAACGCCCCGCCGATACTATTGATGCACAACCTGCTGCGCCTCTGCCTAAGAGACAGAGGAGTGACGATACTTTTTCTCAAGCCATCGCTTCTGTCTGTGTCAAACGTCCAGAAGAGAGACCAACCATATGCTTTATTTGTCTTGGCAATGCTAGACTGCCAGAAGGCAAACGTCTACAAACGTACAAGAACCCTGGCTCCCTCAGCCGACACTTCGTGAACCAGCATATCAAGCCATTCCCAAATGACATGCATTGTGAGTGCAGCATTTGCGGCGAAAAGTTGATATCAAAATCGGGACTATTGAACCATGCGCAAAGGGTGCATGGAACGGTCTCCTGCTTACCTTTACCGGCCCTTGGCCTACAACTCACGTAGATATGAGACGTTTCCTGTTTCTCTTTACCCGTGCCTAGAGAGCGAGCTTAAACGTGAACAAAATTAATGATTTTGAAGAAAGACCACAAAGACCACTTCTAGCCAATATATCTAATAAAGATTCATAGAAATTAAATCAGAGCAAAGATATGGGCGATAAATTTTAGCACTACCGGCGCCGAATCTTCTAACCGCGGCGAGCATTGGAATCCCTATCTCTCACGCCAATCACGTTGCAGCGAACTGGTTACATGACACCGTAGCACATCATGCTTATTGAAAATATCCTGACTATGTCGGGTACAACGGTCACAAAAGAATACGAACGCCGAATTGCCGCTATCACTACAGTGTGGCTGACCAGGGTCGAACCAATCAGAGCTGCAGCTAGAGGTGACTCACAAACCAACATAGCCGCTGGCCAAGGCAACGATGTGAAAAGGTCATACATTAGCGCGAGGCTGAGTCGTGCAGGAAACACATCGGATACCCATTGGTTCCAGACAGCCCAAAACGCTGGCATTACTTGCAACCTTATTGTGCATCATGTATATGCAGCCCTCGTCATCTTTTTTGCAAGTTTCAAGGATCTGAGTTCTAAAAGTAAATTGTGTCCAATGATTAAACACGCTCATTTTGGTGGCCTACCAGCGAGGGACTACGTAAAATACATTATCATCCCAACCGATTTCCACCTGTTCTCTCGTCCCTCTTCCATCGTTCACATTGAGAAAAAGAAAATGCCGGAAACCAAAAAAAAAACGGAGTCTTTCACTGTTGACGATGCCTTTCAAAACTTTTCCTTTCCCCGGGCCAGCACGCGGTTGTCCGACGACTATTGCTGATGGGGACTGTTTGGCTTGTCGAAAGGAGACAGACACATTGCAAAAACATTGGATTCATTGGCCTTAGCGGTAAGGCCTTCTAGTATGAAATCCGCCTAAAAATGTATTTGCTAATCAATATTCTAGGTTATGGAGGTGGCATGGCGCAATACATCGTCGTCTCTTCCGGTATATGACATATCCTCTGGACCTTCCATAAGAATTGAATGAGGCATAAGTCAAAGTCTATCAAAACCATATCCTCATAATTTCAAAGCCAGAACAATCATATTTTTGCTTAATTTGCGGCCAGGGATCATCTGGGCTCGCGTTCTGCTCCAAAAGATGCCGATCCTTAGCAATCTGCAGAAGGAAAAGGAATTCAGAGCCCAGTTCTCCAACATCCGCCAGTAGGTCGTTGCCTGACTTCTGCCAATTCATTTCTTTGCCAGAAACAATCAGATTCGACTACTGCAAATCGAGAACCGGGGAGAAACGGCCCAGACCAAATAATACGCTCAGCATTAGTGGCGACCATCGTGACCAGGTTTTCGATATCTCAGAGCAAGCACGCCATAAACTCAAAGAATACGAGTATTCTTTTGATCAGTTACGCTAGCATAAATTGTAAATAAGTCCGTTTTTTCTTTAGTGCCAGCCATTTTTTGAAGGATAATTGCTGACCATTCAATAGCACGAACCAATTTTCCAGCCTAGGACATCAGGGAGTTAGAACTGCAATACCTGAAGTGCCTTATCTACAGTGATCTATTATAGTATCACACTTCCTTGGTTGTCCCTTAATTAACATGAGAGTGAATATCCGGAAACATTACCTTCCAGTTTCTAAAATCGGCGAAGGGTCAATATCCGACTGTATCTGCAAAAGCACAAGGTCAAGATCGAAGTGCATAACATAGATGTCACATGTAATATTATTGAGATTTGGGAAGACGGCAAGATTGCATATGGCATTCTAATCTAGATCACTGGACCAAACAGAGACCCTTCGTCGACCAAGCTCATCGATATAATATAAGTTCCAACCACAAGCCTCAAGCGCATCCAATTCGCCTCATACAAATAAACTCATATTATAGGTTCGCAGTATCAATAAAACCATCGAAAAGATCTTCTAGGGAATAGTAATCCGCTATGTTACTTTCGTCTTCCGCTATCCCCGGATCAATGCCAGCAACCGAATGACTCGACCGCGTACTAACCGAGAACGCCGGCGATGGACACTCCAGTACACTAGGACTGAACCCAAGAACAGAACCACTCATTAGCGCGAGCTGCGTATTGATTGACTGATCGTCACAATTCGCGTGTGCAAAAACTTCATTTTTGAGATGCCACAGCTCTTCTTTGAGCACATTGACTTCGGCGAAGAGTATCTGCCGCCTAGCCGTTTCGTCATTTAGTATACTTTGCATTTGTTCGTTCTCCTTTTTCTTCTTTAAGCGGCATTTATTTGCGGCAAGGCGATTCCGCTCAAGATGCCTCGCTCTGTCTGAGCTGACATTGTCGCGCGAAATATAAGCTCTAGACGGTCGGCGGGGCTTTGGGATAGATTGCGATAGAGACTTGTCGTTTTGGACTCTGTCAAGGTCTATCCCGGCTCTTGTTCTTTGCTCGCCCAATCCCCCGACCAAGGCATCTTCGTCACTCTGGCATAAATTGAGAGGGCTGAGCCAGAATGAATTCGGATCGGGAAGCACCTGTGTGGGCGGGGTTGGGGAGTACCCATTCTGACTGTCAATCAGAATTGCCATTTGGGATTCGAAGCTGATTTTGTTTTCAAATGGTTCGATTGGTGAAGATAGGTGAGTGGCCCTGTGCCACTAGGAAAACATCGTATCAAGATAATTGATTGTGGACAGATTAATACTGTGGGGCGGCTCACGCCAGAATTAAGATTCATGTATCCCAGGCTGACATATTCGAAATTGGGTTAACTAATGAGCAGAGTTCAAATGCTATGGTTCCACCATAACCGGTTTTTGGACCCGGCCAGGATAGCTTGGAGACTGTCCACTCTCAATGATGCAATGACCATTCGAAACATGATTATGATTGGACGGCTGAACTCCCGTCCCGCCCGAATAATGATCATCTGCTCCACATCCCGAGAATCAACCAAACCTTAGGCAGACTTTTTGCCGCAGCAACTAATCGTCTCCCTAAGCATGGAAAGTAAACGTGATCTCGTTAGAAATACTCCCTGCTGATTTCCTATAGCCATGCTGTCCAACATGCCTAATGTATTCCACGATGCTTTGGACCATAGAAAACTGCGCGGCGTTCATTACGTCTGTCGACTCGGCCGATCAGCCAATGCATAGCTTTCCACTCTGTTCAGGTAATAATCAAACGACCTTCGTGTGATCTCTTGCATAAAGTGCGTGTTTGGCATGAGTAATGCCCCACTAGAACTAAGTAGTCTATTTGCATGATTTTTTTCAAAAAGTTGTATGCGAAATGGTGTGCTCGAATTCTCTCACATCACAAAATCCACATATACCGTTTCAAAGAGACCCCACTTCAAGGAAAACCCCGCAAAAAAGCCGTCCAAGGGAAACTTGAAGATTGATTCGCGCTTCTTTGTACAGTAATGTGCTAGCACCCGAATCCGCGATCAGGTCTGCAAGCTGAACATGGATTTTAATTGTTATTCTCAATACAAACAAAGCCAAACTGACATGCTAAAATCCAACAAATTATAAATCTCTAGAAGATTTGTAGCTCAATGGGCCTCGGCTGGGAGGTCATTCTCGCCCCTTCCCTCGCTGTATCCGTCCGAAGTACGTGGCTTCGCGTGTTGAAGCCGATCGCCAACCAGGAGATTGGCACGATTCACTACTTCCCGCTCGTCTTCCTCTATGGGTATGGTCTCAGTAAATATTCCAGACGGGTTTCCGATTCAACCTACCGAGTTGCTGATCGGGATTGGAATAAAGCGGCTGGATCGGATCCTCGACATTTTGATGGTCGCTCTGAATCGGGATATATGGTCTTATACCCGGCTAAGTCTCTTTTACATAAGAAGAGTCTGTAATACTCTCTGACATAGGAGACGGATCATTGTCTCTTTCATAGTGATCTTCCGCTTCTCTCTCGTACTGATTAGACATTTTGATCTAAAAAGTAAAGTTTTTTAATGTAGTTTGAAGCTGCAGTAACTTATGCGGAAGCAAGAAAAGTGCAAGTTCATCTATCAGACCATGCAGCTTGTGATCCTTTAGGTCATAATGATGTTTGACTATACTTACACCACTTGAATCTAGTTTACATGTAACTAGATGATGACAACGACCTATACCACAATTTAACTCGCTGAATGCAGCTCAACGTACCTCTTAGCACTTCACATTATGATGCAGCCACAAAGTTAGACTTTAATAGGGGAATAGTAGAGGGGAGAAACCTGAGGTCTAGAATCTGCTCAGTGGGTGCCAAAAATTGAAGAATGACATCTAAAACCTTTTGGACTTTTTCGACCCCTAGTTCAAGAATACTCTAGGTGAATCATCCTGCGTGGCGTGGTCTCGATCGCTTCGATCCTTGAACCCGTGAACGTAAATCTTGCGCTCATTATGAACTCAAGGATGATGTCATAAATGACTCCGCGTGGGTATATAAACAGAACCATATTTGCACTTCGAAGATAATCAAACCCATTGCCTCGATACAGACCATATATATTTTATTATAAAGTTCTGCCGAAAATAAAAATGTCTTCGAACACCAACCCGGGAAACTTTGCCAATCGAACACAGGAAGAAGTTGAAAATATCGCTCACAAGGGTGGTCAGTCGAGCCACTCGGGCGGTTTCGCGAATATGGATCCTTCCAAGCAGGTAAATATGAATTCGGAATTACCCCCCCCAGTAGGATTCTCATTAAACGTTTGTTACAGAAAGAGATCGCTTCTAAAGGGGGGCAGCAGTCAAGCGGAAGTTTTGAGCATGGTGATCCTCGCGCACGCGAGGCTGGTCAAAACGGAGGGAAGGCTACTGGCTATTCCCCAGGTGATGAGTGAATCAACTAGCACTAAAGGTGTGGATCACATACGCGATTGGTTTTCGCGGGCTTAGAAAATTCCGAAATGTATGGAACTTTTGGTATGCCTTAAGTTCCCCAATTTGACTGTGATCCCTTGTTTTGAATCTTGTCACCTTATTTTCCGTTACTGCCTTTCGTATTTACGCACTTGTTTTGTAACCCTACCAAGTTTGCTACTTGCTACATTTCCAACCTTACCTACCAGATGCGATATAACTTCGATGATATCATCGACTAGACGGCATTATAGTGTGTCCAGCTATTTGATGCGTTGTTTCAGTCTCATTCCTTTCCTTTCTATTGGGCATTAAGACTCTGAGCAATCTATCTCCAACTAAGATTACCTACGGGTATCCAATGTTGTGTCATAGTAAGACCGTCGCATTTTGCGCTTTTCGCCCAGAGCTAATCTCGGCCATACAGAAATGCAAATAAACCTATAGATGATATATATATATTAGAGATAGGCGTTGCTAAAAGCTCTAAAAGCTTTTATACGCCTACGAAGAAATAGAGAGGCAAGGATCTAGTCAAAATAGATAGGATCTTAGAGTATCTAAACAGATAATATAGTAATTGGCCAAGAGATCCTCGATAACCTATTATCTTTAAGCTCTCTAGGCACGATTTTAGAAGAGACTCGAGCAAGTGAGATTAGAATTTCAATAAGAAACCTACGATATATAGGAAGAGGAAAAAAAGGGCTATAAAAGCGAGAATTACACTTTCCGAGGCCAACCTATCGCGCTAGATATAACCAACCCCCCCCCCCCCCCCCCCCAATTCTTCACCGAGTCCGATAAACGTATGGATTTCGGAATTGACCTTCTAGTGCTATTTTATCGGGTGTTCTTTAGAGTGTCGTAGAGAAAACAACTCGATACGGTCGCGACCCTTAAAAGTCATCTTTATACCTTGAAACAAGGTCTAGGTGTACAGCGACTATATTCACACAACCCCGAGACTATCGCCTAGATCATTTCGACATCAGGATTGGTTGAAAACCAACCCGAAACGATCCAAGCCCACATTAATGATTGGTGCTAGCAGGGGAAAAAGTGGACTCTTTGTGTTGGGATATGTATGGTAAGGGTTGTACTGGACATAGGTATCTCGCTATATTGTTTTGCTTGCCCGGGGGTGTTGACAAAGAATAGTGGGTTCTAAGTATCGTAATCTTGAGCCGTTGACTAACCATATTCAGCTTAAGGGTTCTTCATGGGAAAGGGCCAGACAGAAGGCACAATATTCAACAACTTAGAGAACGTGGCATTCTTGCAGTTGAACGTATAGGGAGTTGGGTGAACTTGCTAACGCAATATACAAATATGTTTGAAATTATTTTGCATCCCTCGCTCCAAGTGCGTCTACAAAGCTGGAATTCTTCGAAAGGGGTAAAACACTGAACAAACTGAAACAGATTCACGCCACGTATTCTTTGCTTTAGAGGGAACTGAATGTCAAAATTTCGACACGCGACTGCCTATAAGTGAAGGATCATCCACCCAAAGATGAAATGTTGCTTGATGCATTACTTATCGAGAGACCAACACAAAGGCCTATCCACTTACGTTGGAGAAGCACCTTCACTGCCAATGAACAGGGCCGTACGACATGAACATGCAGTAAAATCACACAATAGGAGAGTGGCTCTCTATCATATCACGAATCAGATGAAGCTCCGAAGTAGAAATATAGGAGCAATATCGCTTGGTGTGATTTTACTGCATCTGCATAGAAAGACCCCCATACATGATCGAGTGACACTCGAAACGGCAACCTCTAGAGCCGCGTAAAAAGGCATCTCGTGTCTCGTAAAGAAGGAAAATCAAATCATTGATAGCCCTTTCTCTGCATTCGTTCATTGAACCTGCAATTCTATTAGTTTTCAAGCACCTAGGAAGTTCGTCTACCTCACCTATGACATTGTCTGGTACCGGAAGTCCCAATATATCAATTCAGTCCTCGCTCTGTGACATGGCGATGGAAGTTGTTGATTTAAATTTGGAAGGGAGTTGAAAAAAGCAGGCGGTCCATAGCCATGAAATCAAATCCCGAGAAGCCGTTGTAGGAATATTCTCTTCTGCGTTTGTGATCCACGTTTCTTTCAGGAAGTGCAAAGCCTCCTTGCAGCAAAACAATATTAGAGTGGTAAATCGTTCATATTGTTACAGCGGTTGGGATTTAGGTGTGCACCTTTGCGTTCTTCCAATCGTTCTGAGTTATCCGGGCTTAAGCGGAACAACTTCCATTTTCCGCAAAAATTCAATTTACACCACTTGAAGAAAAGGCCAAAAGTACACCAGTATACCGGGAGCGACGCAGTGATAAAGAGAGACCTTATTGTTTTAAGGCGTCTCGCGTTTCCAGTACTCTCCAGCCCAATCGATACTGTGGGCTGCGTTGGCAACGGACTACCAACATTCGTGATGTCTGTATATCCTTAGGATTTCGGTTAAGCTCTTCGTGGCAGCCTCGATGGAGCCGACAATGGACAGCTAGCTGGAAGTGAAAGGACGCCCGGACAACCAATAGTCGAAATGGCTAAGTACGGACTGAATTTGGCTGAGAAGGTAGGTATTGATGCCAAGGGATATCATAACGATAAGGCCGAGTAGCAGCAAATCTAGGAATGGTGAGAAATGGCATGTCGCAATACGATAAAGACAGTATTTCACATACTGAAGATGAATCTTTCCGACGGAGAGAGCATATAGATGCCATAGGTCACTTCATACTGATAGACCTTTAACCGCACCCAATTAACGGAGCTGGATATGATCCAAGAGAAAGTTGTCATTGCTGCAAAATGAGCTTGTTCGCGAAATCACTTAGCGATTAACCTTATATCCCACTTCATCACACGCTGACTTCACTGGACGTAATCATTGAGCCATTTACTCCTCTGGATGTGGAATCTCGGCAAGGACCCTTCAGCCACAGCCCACCTGTTATTTAGATAGAACAATTTGCGGCGACGATGATCAGAGTGGATCTGATCTGACCAACGCAGTACAACTGTTCTTCACAGAGACTTTTGTGTTGATCGGTGAAGGGGCGGAAAAACCAATCGGTCCTCAATGTGGGAAGTAAAGAAGGCTTCGAATGTTGGTGATTGGGTGAAATGGGGAAGAAGGGAATCAGATTCACTAGCAATGGCGCGCAAGGAATCGCGGGGGAATGTACGAAATGAAGGGCGGTGACGTGCAAGGCCACGTGGGATTATCCATCCGAAGACGGAAGGTACCTTCGATGCCTAGATTCGTAAGCTTTACTTTTCTCGGATCCAAAAACGTTACATTAGACTACTACCTAGCTCTAGATACGAGTTGAGTAGCTGATAACCGGCCCCGCTTTTTTTATTTACAATAAAAAAAGCGGGGCAGGTTAGTGTGCTCTTTTTGGGATTCGAGGAAACAAAGAGAGAAAGATTCAAGGTACAATACAGTATGTGTGTGTGTGTGTGTGTGTGTAGTTCATTTACCCTGACCTCTCACCGAGTTAAATTCTGGATTGAGGTACAAGTGAGATAGTTGATTATTTTGGTAAATGGCATACGGAGATGTCCATTTGATCCCCTATCACTTCAAGACCTTGATTAATACTTTGTGTTTGGATGGGTAGACCTTCATGCGGATGGATTGCAAACGACTAGCCACAAGTTACCGCATTCTCGCGCGGAAGCCCTCCGCATGAAATTAGGCGTTCCATTGGCTCCTTGAAGGTACTGAATACGCGCCGGAAAAGTATGCTGCACTTGCTGGTTTGGAATCTAGGGTTAAGAGCGCGTGGTTTGTGGTTGGGGAAGTTTCCTAAAAAGGAGTGGTTTTTTATTTGGGTTGCTTCACGTGACGTCAACACGAGGTTTCCTGAGTTCCTCCTTCCTGCAACTGTCTCCACCGAGCAAATTACTTGCCTCTGCGGTATCTCCATCTCCCACGTAGTCACGAGTCGATTTCGAACCCCTCATGTATGTAAAATCCTACTGCGATATACGAACACATTGCTCCTCACGAGGGAGCGCGGGTGGGGCCCTCGCTGACGCTACTGTCTAAAGCGTTAACAATGACCGAAGCGATAGGTGAGCCGATGCGGCTGAACCGTAGACAAACATTGTATTCTTCTTAAACTACGCGGGGTAACAAATAAATGGGTTCTCAAATTTTTTTGGTTATTCTACCAACATCACCCGCCCGAACCTAAGGGTTGCATTGTTGGCCCAAATTTGTCCTTGTACAGATATTGATTGATGTGAGCAAGATAAGCGATAGACACCAGGAGCGATCTTTGAATGTTCATTACATCATGGCTCCCAGCAATGGGGTTGTCGGGCTGATGGCGAGAACCTACAACCACCTAGTACTGGCCTCCATATCTTACCTAGAAATGTCGTCGCTGAGGTTGCTGCTCCACAGAGTCTGTTTTACTCATTCCTTGATCGGGATGCGACCGGATATTTATCGAGCCTACCTGGTGCAGCGTAGGGGCGGGTCTTCGAAAGTGCCAAAACCCCCTTTTTTTTTTATCCTTTGGCGTTGCTCCAGAATCGGGATCTGAGAAGTCAGTAGGGCTATGGACAAAAGACCAGGCCGGGATCATAACCTGTTGAGCATTAGGGAGCGCCTGGCGTCATAGACTTGGTGTTACAAAGATATGAGGTGTGGGGCTACTGAGATGCTTCAGCACCCAAACCGGCACCATGGCCGCTAAACCAAAACGGGGAGTCATGACGCGAAACGACACACTGGACGGCGAATCCGGCCGAGTAGTGGTTTGCAACTGATTTAATTATTCCGGGCGACGCCATGCAAGCAACTTTGAACTCACAAATCTCAGATTTTCAAATCTCGTCTAGATAGTTCTGCCACAGCGCATGCTCCCGCTCGGGTGAGAGCTCAAAGTATCTGCCAGCTCTCGCAGGGCGAGTCTCCCTTCGAGCCCCGGTGCATGAATCTGAATCACTGCGCGTAGGTGTGCGCGTCTGAAGGATATTTTCATGCGAGCTACGACGACTGGGCACACACGGTCGCGCAGTCCACAGCTGCCGGTTTCGTAAAGCTGTATGTAAAGCTTCATAAGCGGACCCTGGCAAAAAGACGTCATTGGTGAGATCACCCGGATCGGAGAAAACACTATGATCAAATAGTGGCGGAGGAAGTGTTTGGTAGGATTCGCCGACCGGGGGGTTGAATTGGACGTCTTGCGATAATTCGCCCAGGATCGGAATGTCTCCTATCGTGCATTGGGGACTGGAATGAAGATAAACATGCGGGCAGTCATTATCTGGAAAAGACGACGATTGAAAATCGCCTCTCAGATTCGGCGAACGCTGTGATTGGGGGGCATTCCCATTCTCGCTCAGGCCAAGTCCATAAAACATATAAGGCGATGTCACATCAGGACGAGCTGGGGGTGGGGTTGAAACAAGCGCAGGATCTGAATTCGAACGCGATTCTTCCGCCCCGAGGAAAGGGACCGAATCATTGGTGTTGCAAGCAGGCAGGGAAGAACGATCGTTGGATGTTGTTGATTGGAGTTTGGCCATGCGCCGAGTGCGAGGCGGATTGGACACCGCATTCAAGATCTTGAATTTGCTTTGACGCTTTGGCTTCGCTGTACTGGCACCTTGACTCATTGAAGGGTGATCGGACTCGAGGACTTTGATATTGGCATCGTGAAAGGAGCCCAGTATACGCCACTGGCACCTGTCGCCGCGACGTTTGCAGCCCGTGCAGGCTGGCTTTGCCTCGTCGCATTTGCGCCGCCGACGACTGCAATTCAGACATCCCGTTCGAGTTCGCGTCTTGCGACCTGGTTGCGTCGGCGCCGGTGTGTTTTCCTGCATCGCCGGGGGACTACCAAGGTCATCACCGTCGTCGGTGGGCACAATGCTCCCAATGCCCCCGGGGCCCGTCATTGGAAAGAAGCATTCGAAGAATATTCCGTGATATTTGACATTTCGGGGAAAACCTGGGGTTGGAAGAAGGCCGGGTAGCGACGTGGAGAGAAAATTTACCGAAAAAGGAAGCGTGAAGCGCGGCTCCACTAGGAGAATACGGTTGGTCTGCGAGATTCCAATTGTGGAGTATAGAACACTCGATCTGTGGCCGTGGCCCGATGGCACAGGGAAAACGAGTGACAAGTCCAAAGTAAAATAATAATGCAAATGGTAAATAGTGTTGGGCTCATCCATCTCCAAAAAATAGATCTCCCGATCCAAGGTAAAAAATAAATAAATAAGAGGCAGAAAGCAAAAGTTGAACACTGCCGGGTCGTTAGTTTGCAATCGGTGAGTCTGGGGAAGCATACAAGAATACACACCGGCGAAGTAAATGTAGGTGCGATAGCCGATGTTGCCAATACTGACGGGGGTGATCTCGACGACCAGGGATGTGAAATCCCTATCACCACGAGTCAGCGTGGAATCATCATCAGGTTGATCCCTTCCAGGTTTTCATGTAGTTCGTCGCCGTTGCGAGTGCCACCGCGTGGGTTCGAATGGTCAGAGGCGCATATTCTGCCGGCACTACGGAGGATTGGAGTCAGAATCATCGCCCACGAGGGCCTTGAGCATGGACAACACTTACAAAACCAAGCCACCGCAAGGAGACCTACGGCAGAGAAAAAGTTAAACAAGAACAGCATCACGGCCGCCACTAAGCCAGCTTCGTGGCTGCCGTTCCAGACGGTCCCAGCGAGAACCGCCATGCATTCACCTTGTCCAGCCGCGGCGAACAGCATCAACTTGCGACGACCAAGCCTATCTGCCATAAGAACATGCCGACCCGCGGGGAATCCATGAATCCATGACCTACCGATCAATCCCCCAGATTGGAACCAGGGAAGAGAAGAAGTAGGCGACCCCGTTGAACCCGGCGACAAGCAACGTCGTGCTGTGAGGCATCCCGACCGAATTCTCGAAAATCACCGTCGCGTACTATATACAGTGAGTAGGAATCACCCAAATCACACACCGTGACGGTGGAACCACTCACGTAAGTAATCAGATTGAATCCGGGCATCTACTGCATCATTTGTCCCCCCATACCCAACTACGTTCGGTACCGGAATCGTTGAGGACCGTCATGCAGAAGGATCTTGAACGACCCCTCGGCAGACGCCTCGCGCTCCTCTCGCATGGTTTGCGCAACCTCGCAAACTTCAAAGGTGACTCGCGGGTCCGATTCGTCGATGCGATGCGCATTCTCCTGAAGCCTCCAAATCACCTTCCGAGCGTCGTCTACGTGTCCATATCGGATGAGCTGCGGTCTCGTCAGATCGGACTGGTCAAAAATGGTCTCGCATCGAATTCATACCCAGCGAGGAGATTTCGGGAGCAAGATCGCTCCGATTAACGTGACGATGGCAAAGACAATCTGGATGGCGATGGGGACGCGAAACTGGGCCTCTGTTTGGTTGTAGGAGAACCCATCATCTGAAGGGATGGGATGCATAGTCAATACCACTGCAGAGGGATTCGTTCAACGTGGCGCATACTCACCAACCCAATACGAAAGCAGGAGCCCGAAGATATTGATGGCCACTTCAATTGCCAGCTGCTCGCGTTAGAACTGCATGTACTGGGGTAATTGGGGCGGCCATACTCCTTTTCCTCGACTTGCTGCTTTGCTCAACTCGGAATGTCACACCGCTGCCGGGAGATGAGAGAGTGCGAGGGGCATCAAGGACTCCGATCTTGGACTCACGGATAGTACTCGTGTTCAACCCGTTGCCAACGCCCGCAACGATCCGACCCACGATCAGCTGCGGGATACCATACACACTATATTGGAGGGTCACGAACCAGGATTTGAATGGAATTGATAGTCATCCACGCCGAGTCTATGTGGGCTCAACTGGAAACAACTGGAAACAACAATATAAGAGTGCGGCTCTGTATACCGAATCGGGAACCTGCCGGATCAGGTAAGGTCGAATTACCAGAAAGAGTAAGTGTTCGCACTCTCGAATGCCTCTCTTGCGCTGGCGATAGTGACGACGGGCATGATTTGTCGGACTCGGCAAAGGGAATGGAGTATGTCTGTCGTAACGTGTTCCACTCCGGCTCTGGAGCTCGAGAATTCCCTCTTTCGGGCCTCAATAACCGCAGGAAACCAAAGCTGCCGGTCGCGGAGAGAGGGTTGCTGTTTATAGGAAACCTATCCCCAGGATGAAAGGATGAAATGTTATAATCATTATTTCCTGTCTTCATCCCTTCATCCTATCCATCATGGCCCCGTCAATCGCCCTCGACCACACCACTCCTGCGGTCGTCCCCGAATCACACGAGACCCCGGCGGCGTTTGCCCCCATCAAGGACCTCTTCTCCCTTCGCGGTCGCACGGTCGTGATTACAGGAGGCGGTCGTGGTCTGGGCATGACCCTGACCACGGCGGTTCTGGAGGCCGGCGGGGATGTCGCATGTCTCGATCTTCTTCTAGAACCGAGTGCGGAGGACTGGGGCGCGGTCCAGAAGCTGGCCAAGTCGCGCAGTCGACAGGCAACCTACACCAGATGCGACATCACCGACGAGGAAACGACAAAAGCAATTCTGGAGCAAATCGCCACGCATGCGATCGCTCGGAATATGCCTCTGCGCGGTCTGATCACCTGCGCGGGGATCCAGCAGATGGTGCCGGCGTTCGACTACCCCGTCGATGGATACCGGAAGATACTAGATGTCAACGTCCTCGGGACATTCATTCCGGCAAAGCATTGTGCCCGCCTCTTCAAGGAGCAGGAGACACCGGGAAGCATCGTGATGATTACTTCCATGTCCGGCCAAATTGCCAACCGTGTGAGTTTATCGGGTGGTGCAATTGCGGATCGAGGTCTGACCACACCACCCCAGGGCTTAACCTGCACCGCGTACAATTCCTCCAAGGCCGCCGTTCACCAAATGTGTCGATCCGTCGCCTAGGAATGGGGGCAGTATAATATCCGCGTCAATACACTTTCTGCCGGCGTATGATGATTCCCGTTGCGTGTCGTGTGGGCATGAAGGGCCACTAATTACCTTTACAGTATATTCGGACCGCCATGACCGATGCCCTGCTGAAAGAAAAGCCCGAAGTCGAGGAGAGTTGGATGCGCGGGGCCCTGCTTGGCCGATTGGGTGCCCCCGAAGACTTCAAGGGACCAACGATTTACATGCTGATGGATAGCAGTGCCTGGATGACTAGGGCTGATCTGCGCGTTGATGGAGGCCACTGCGCATCGGCATAGGTGGGTTTGATGGGATCAATAGACGCGATAATTCGTACAATAGACTTGTCGAGATGCGACACTACACTGGGATTGGTGATGGAAGTAATTTATTCTACCAAATTCCACACCCATCATCAACTATAAACTCCGGACAAACCAAGTAGAGACAACAACCATTTTCACACCAATCGGATCTCCTCATATGAGATTGCACTTAGCTCAGTCCTCCGCAGGAACAGAGCTTTGCCTGTATTTCACCACTGCCGAATCCAATCAACGTTCAAAAGGGCGATGGGCGGTATCTAGATCTGTATCATCGACAATCGGATGAGATGGAGCCGAGATATCCGGTGGGTGGTAGGGACTGGGACCGGATTCCGGATGGGGCATCCACTTGTTGCGAGAATGGGAGTACAGTTTCTCCTGACTCTCGCGATGCTCGAGTGTCTTGCGCTTGCGCTTGCGCTTGCGCGATTGGTCCTGGAGATCAGATCGCTGGTCGCGACCCCGGTTGTCCTAGTTGTCCTGGTTGTCCTGGTTGAATCGAGCCGCGAAGCTCTTATCGTATTTATTGCTGTATGCAGTCGCGAACTCCTCGCATTGCTGGAATGCTTGAAACCCCGAGATGACCTTTTTCAGCAAGTTCGGCTGAGGGAGCTCCGGCTTGTAGTCCCTCACCCAATTCCGACAAGCCGAATTGTTGGAAACCGCATTGAGGAAGATGGTGTACACAAAGAGAGCCGACGGGGTATGTTCGACCCCGGCGATGTCGATCATTCTATCGTAGGCGGCTTTCCAACGGGAAAGGAACTCCAGATGATGGGTTCCAGGCTCGAAGACACACTCCAGCCAGGCATTGATTTTCTCGGTGAAGTGGTGCCAGCCATATATGAAGACGAGGACCCTCTATGCCGTGGAGGCGTAGTGCTGGCGATTGAGATTTCTTGCGGGGGCCTCGTGCAGGGTCAGGAAAAGGTATTCGAGGACTTTTGCCGATTTCTGAGTCGTTGGGGGGAAAGCCTTCGCCTTCGTTCTTGACTGTGGAGTTCCCTTTAACGGAGGCACCTGTTCCAGTGTATGTGACGTCGGTGCTGTGTTCTGACTTGAGAGTGCCGGTGAGGATGGGCCAGTAGTCTTCATCGATAGTGTTGAAGACTTGTCGCAGACCAGTGGCCCATTCATCGAAATTGTAATCGCCTGCCAGTTTTCAAGTGGCAGAGAGGCGATCTTCGACGGAAGGCATGATGGAGGACGGGGAGAACTACCGAACCAAAAGGAGATGGAGGAGATGAAGGGAAATCCGAGATCCAACTATATGGACATCACTCCCAGTCAAGTTGACATATCGATTCCACGAGTGATCAAGTCTGGCAAACTGCAGATCGAAGGAAATTGGCTCCGCCTCGTTGGTCCTGCAGGGTAATTTGGGTTATTTGCTAGATCCTGCATACGTCCAGCCCAGAATCGTCGAATGCAGAGCAGAACCATCGGCCAAGTTCATCTCACCGGATGTTGAGGAATACGATTGACTAACGACCATGATCACAGCGACCGTCTTTTCAAGTCGATCGTCACGGCGGTCGAAATTGCCCTCACCGAAGGAACTGGAGGAACTGGAGGAATTGGAGCCATCAGCACGATCCCGAGTGGGCGAATGCGCTTGCCTGCAGTGACACGACGGCGGGTGTGGAAATGTGAAAATCCGGATCGGCGACAATCAGGCATAGCTCGATAGCGTCGAGGACTGCGATTGGATCGATAATCCCGTCTGGAGATCGGGAAGCGCAAGGCGATCCAGCTGTTTGTGCGCTTCTACGGTCGGCGCGCGGAGATCACGTACTGGGCCAGCCTTCCACGAGGGGAGCGGCGTCCGACTGGATCGTCGAGCGGAGGCAACGCCATTGAGCATGAATCAGGCATGGCCATTGGATGAAGATCTGCAAAAGATGAGGGGGCAACGTGTTGAAGTTTGCGTGACACCAAAGCCTCAACTAAATCCTCCATGGCAAATCCTGTTTCGTCGAAGTTGTAGATATCGTCGGGATCGATACCATATTGAAGAATGGTTTTTTGAACGCTATCGAACCACTGGCGTATCGTCTTTGGATCTTCATTTTGGGCGCGACGGTAGTCATATCGGCGTGAAAAACGGGTTTTAATCTCATCGTGACGATTGATATAGTTGCGTACCCAGTTTACCCCCACTGTTTGAATGGGGGTAGTTCCACGCTCTACCAATAGAATATTGGCCATTTCTCTCACTTGGGGATGTCGGGGAGCTGCGCCACGCGAATCCATAGAAATTATCCATTTTAGAAGCGATTGCTCTTCTATAAGAGATAATTTATGGTTATTGGCGAATGTAGTAGATCGATTATTAATAACGCCGCGTAGACGTCCGCGGAGCGTTTCGAATGGGATATCAAATTGGCGCGCGGCGTCGCGAATAGAGAGAGATTGCTGGTTTTTTTATAGCTTGGATAGCTAATAAGACCCTCCCCTCTTGCTCAGTGGAATTTTTGGCCGATCGGGAGCGATTTGGTGGCATAGTGGATGGATAAAAGAGGGTAGGGTCGCGATCGCGACGCGATTTTGATGGGGCGGTCGGCTCGCTTGTGCGGTCGGCTCGCTTGTGGGTTACGTTAACTAAGATTTGTCTATATTATATAAGCCTTCGAATTAGCGTGAGGGCCATCGCCGCATAACCTCTTTGAGGACCTTCATAAATGCGTCGGCGTGAGCCATCGGTTATCCTTGATTTCCATGGCCGTCTTCACGTCGGCAGAGATTCCGGTAAGCAGCCAATTCTTCACTGCTGAGGAGATGGCCTTCCAATTCCGTGCCTTGGGATCATCACGGTAAGGGCGGGGGATAGTGATATCAATGACTGGCGTGAGACGGAGACTATCCAGTGTGGATTGGACGTCCTTCAGCCAGCGAGGGAACTATTCCGGGGTATCAAGAACATCAGTCATCTTGTACAAAGTAAATACACCAACGGCGGGGAGATCGTTAGTTTGAAAGGCGGGACGAAGCTCCTGCTCGTTATCCCAGTTCTGATCATGGGGGTATCGAATGGTATTGTTGATGGTATTGGTATTGATGGTGGTATTGGCGTTCAGGCCTTCGATGGGATTTGCTGCACTCATCTTGGCAGCTTCTCAATGAATGAATAGATCCTTGGATCAATAGGGAGCAATGCCTCGAGATGTCGAGGGTCTCACAATGAATAATGATGATGAATCAGTGGAGCAATGCTTCGGGATGTCGAGGGTCTCTGATGGATAGAATGAATCGAGCGCGATACCTCATGTGTGAGGGTCTCCTAGGTGGGAATGAATCGAGAGCGATGCCTCACGTATGAGGGCCTCTCGGGGTAAAAATGACACGAATTATGCGAAAAACACGCTCCAAGCGATCGATGAGGATAGGGTTGAAGATGCAGCGAGAGCTGTTACACTTAGTACTGCGGTGCACCGGGCTCATAACCTGTCAATGTCAAGATCTGGCGATAGTACACGTCATACGGGGATATGATGGATGCGAGTAGAGAGATAGGAGATGTGTGTGTGAGTGTAGAAGAAGCTATCTGTGAGCTATCCAAATACATGTGTGTGTGTGTGGGGCGGGCAGTGGCGCCTGAGGCACGAGGCACCTCGACACTACTTCCAATCTCGCAAGGAGTCACTCCTCGTTTCTTGCCACGTCATATCCTGCTGTACGTGGATTGTATTCAACGACACCTCATCATCGGTCCTATCGTCGGTCTGGGTCACTTCGGTCTGTATCCTGTATCTCGAGCGTGGCTCAATTCCAGATTGAAAGCCCGAAGTGCCCACATTACAACCTCTCGAGGGCGTATTATCGGATGTTCGAGTCTGGCTGGTACCATTGTCACTCCGGAACTTGGACGATGCCATGACGAACAACGGGCGGAGAGTCGGCAGGCAGGCGGAGAGGATGCCAGTTGCAGCTTCGACAATACACCAGGTACTAGAGTTGCCGAGGGTCCAGGCAATGTCGGACGGATCGAATGCGAATAGAGTGACGAAGCGATAGATACTCGTAAAGACCACACTAGCCACAACATTGGTTAGTTGGTGTATCTGCATATGCAAGAGGGAGCTTAACGAACAAACTGCCTAGTAGAAACAATCCAATGACCGACAGCCGGCGTATGAGATTTGCCTGTACGCCCCATACAATATGCACCGGTAAGGCTAGAATGGCGATGTCGGTAATGATGTTCGGGATCGCGTTGCCGATGAACGAGGCTTTCAGATCGATACAGTGGCCGGGTAACGTCTTATCCCAGGCTCGCGCAATCGGCGAGCATTGGAAAATACTCACGAAAATAATGGCGATCCCCCACGCGATGGAAATCCCTCCCAGCACGTAAGAGGCGATACGGAAGTTTCTCGTGGGGAATATACGGCCATACATTAGTAGAATAGACAGCTTGGTGAGGACCAGCGTCATGACATAGATACATTCAAATACGACTAGTAACTAGACGGAAGTTAGTAGAGTATATAGGTACTCCGTATTTCTCTCCACGGTCTGCGGGTACAGACCTTAGCAATCATAACCGAATTTTGCGGGGGCAAAGTGTCCGAATGGAGTCCCATGCCATAGTCAATAGAAGCAAGCATTAACCCGACGAGCGTGGTTAAAAACACTATAGCTGCCACGACGGTATAGTCGTCCAGACCAATTCTCAGAGCTTTTGTCCATCGCGATAAGAACCGCAAGATCACGGCTATAACGGCGACGACGAGCATGACGATTGTTGCGGCCCGATATTGCCCCTGCAGACTTTCATGCCGGGAATATGCCATGTTGACTTGGGTTGAAAATTCCAGGACGAACATAGCTTCGCTTTATTTCCTCCTCAGTTCTGTCAAGAGCCGCTAATTTTCAGGGGCATCTGACCAACTCTTGCCACGGCCAATCACAACGCGCCATTCGATTATACTTCAGCCCGCAAACTTAGCCATAAGATTTTCGCTTATAACTCGCCACTAGTTAACTAGTTAACGTAACGTAACTCACGAGCGAGTGGCCCACCTCACCAAACATATCAAATTGAAACCAATTTAAATAAAAAATTATTAACTAGTAAATGATTTACATTGATTTCTTTTGTGTCCCAATTCAAAGCAATTTGTACACCGAAGGGGGGGCGCTGGCGACCCCGATTCGGCTGGTTTATCTCCTCCCATCTGGCCTTCAGGCGTCTGATCTGGCGTTTCTAAGGGTTTACCATCCTCCCCGATAGTCATCCCCTTGTAAACCTTGTTTACTTTGTGGATCTAGCACGGTGTTTCGTCTGCGTATCGTTTGCGGCGCGTAATAGCTCATTTCGGTGAGCTAGAAATATGGCGTTATGCATTGCAATCTCACAACCCTTATATATCTGGCGTAGAGCTTGCTGGATAAGGTTTGGTGGACTCTGCGATCGCTGACAAAGTAGGGCCTTAATCGAAGATGCCTGTTTATCCAATTGGCTTGGATTTTGGGGTGTTTTTAGAGAGAATGCGCTCCCTTTACTCCCTGGTGGGGTTGGTGTGCGAAGATGGATATCAAGCGAATCGATGACGACTTAGGGATTAAATGGTATCAAACCAGCCGCGGCAAACGCATTTTTTATCGTCTCTAGCTTGAATGCTAGCGCACGCGCGCTAGGGTAAGCTGCTAAGAAATGAAGTTTGGTGATAGACGTTATCCTAGCGCGGATATAAGATTCGATCTCCCCACTATACGCGCGTTTTAACACACTAAAACAACCAACATCTAGAGGTTGTAGTATGTGAGATGAATACACTGGCATATAGAGACGATATAGTTTTCTTCGCAGATTTTGTCGAATTGAGGGGTGAGATGGCTACCATGTCCATCTAGAATAAGCTGCCAAGCACCCTGAGATCGGCCACGAATCGATGGAATAAAGACATTTTCTAGCCATTTAAGGCCAATCTCATCGGTAGACCTGGGCAAACCTGTCCTATGGGACAAGAATTCTTATCCGTCCTATAGACAAACCCCCTGTCCTATGTCCCGTCCTATTTGTCCTATTTTAAGCATAAATTTCCCGATTAGGATATATAATCTCTCCAATATACTCCTATATGAGCAAGGTGGAAAAATAATTTTAGCGGTAGACTTTTAGGGGGTGGCAGGGTATTAGGGAATACACGGACATCGATACGCGTGAGACCATGGAGCCAATAGAAGTTGATCAACGCTATCCGCTGAAGTGGTGACCAACAGCTAGTTTTGCCCGACAGTAGTACATTAAATAAAAGCAATATGGCAATATCACCAACACGATCGTCGTGCACCTCCAACCGAGGAGTAACAAACGAGCTGATCACACAAACGAGCTTTTTTTTTTTTTTTTTTTTTTTTTTTAATCATTCACGGATCTGTCAGGTCTACACCCGATTTGCCGGCAGATCACTGTAGGGTAGCCGGAGCAACTACATACACAATTCGGTTTAGGAATTCGGATCAGAGCGGTGGGATCGGCCCGGAAGAACAATGTTCCCGGGTAGAATCCGTCCGCCGCACATCTAGGCCCTTGGCCAGTTCACCTTCCAATCTCCGTACCCCATCTCCGTACCCCATCTCCGCGTCCCAGCGCCGATGCGCTCTGTCTGGATACCACTTACCCCACTCACCGTATCACTAACGCTGGCAGGGAGTAGGTTCCTAGCGATCCGGCGGCGACGTAGGCCCGAGACATCTCCCACGATGTGATCCTTCCTTCCAACCGTCCGTCTTCGAATAACAGCAAGCATTTCCGACGCGTCGAAACAGCACCAGAGGGGAGGGGTTCTGCAGGGTCTGGAGGCTCGTAAGCGACCCCAAACGGATGTCCTAGCTCAAATTTGTGTGCTGGTTGTATGCTGCGAGGAGTTCTGCGTGTCGCGTATGGTCGCGAATTGGCCAAGGAGGCCCGTCGCGATTATGCCCATGGGCGACTTTATCCTGGCTGGAGATTCCCAAGTCTACCGGAATTTGGAGCCCTGCAGCAAAAATTCAATGAAAGGTTGGGCTCAAGTCTTCGAGACAGTATTTCAATAGGCCTAGCTCAAAGCAAATTGCCTATTCATCCGTTTCCGAATGAAAGCAATTTGCTTACTTTGTCAGATTCTTCAACAACTGTGAATCTACCAGAGCTCGTGTCAGCGGTAAATATGACTCCACTTGGCTCGCCTAGTACTCTGTCGGAAAATTTACCCCGTTATGGCCCTTCATTGACAGCGAGCCGAAATTTAAGCACTGGGTCCTCTTCGAATAATTTTGTCAAGACTGTTCACTTGGATGAAGGTGATCTAGTCAACGGATCTGCAAGCTTGAATAGCCCTTTCCGTCTTTATATCGCAGGATCGCTCGAAGTGCATCTCGGATTGGAGGATCAATCAACCTCGGGGACTAAAAAAGGGTCCCTAGGCTATGGCATCCAAAGGCTCACAGCTGACGAATTCTCCAACATGAGAAGTGGCAACCCGTTTGTTGATGTGCAACGACTTGATAGTGAATTCCTTCTTGAGTTATCTGAAGATCAGGCATTTTGCCTCGCCGCTGGGGATGTGATGCTGAAGATCACTACCCAAGGGCGGACCAAGGACGAATAGGAAGTGCCTCACAGGTGCTACCTACCACCATTGCAAAGAGATAACAACAATACGTATTGGAGAGCTAAAGGAAAGGAGGAACATCATGGCCAAGAGAAATCGTGGTTTTCATGGTGCGAAAAGGGGCATTGGAGGCTCGCCCACGAATCCCACTTACAGGCCATACTTGTGCAATCAAAGACCTGCTTGAGTTGAGTGATAGCCACGGTTTCCCCTATAGCTCCTGATATCCCAAGGCACACTCGATATGAAGATGGGCGTACCTGTATTTACAATGATAAAAGCGACATCAGATTACTCCTCAAGTTAAATGACATATCTCTTAATGTGGGAATGATGTACATATCTAATTTCATGTTCACGTAAATATTGTTGTAAAGTATCAACGGTATCCATGACGGAAATCGATCAACTACCGCATGTTGGCCCTTACAAATTATAGGGATGGCTCCCTCAAACATTATGTTGCATGGTTGATCGGAAAAGCAGCTAGCTGGATTCAGGACAAAACAAGACAGGCAAATTCAATCATATGCGGGGGCGTTGAAAAATTGAGGTGCCGCCCATTTTTGATGGCGTTGGAACCCGATCTACTGTGGTTGCTGAGTAAGGAAAAGACCTTCAAGGCATGATGTTATGAAAATCGAGTTGGTTGGTTTAATGGCATGTGTTGATCATTGTATGTCATTAACGTTGAGTAAGAATCAACAGATGTTGAACGATCGTGTTGGTGATATTGCCTTATTGCTTTTAGTTATTGCGCTACCGTTGGGCAAAACTAGCTGTTGGTCACCACATCAGCAGCGAATAGCGTTGATCAACTCCCATTGGCTCCTTGGTCTCTACACGTTTTGATGTCCGTGCATTCCCTAATACCCTGCCACCCCCTGAAAGTCTACCGACAAATTTTTTTTCCCATCTTGCTCAACAGGTAAAATTTTGAACTACGCTCCTGTGTCTGCCTTGTTTCCCGGGCGAAAAAGAGGGTTTGCTTCTCTCCACAGTACTTGATCTTGAATGGCAGGCCCACATCTCGCGATAAAAACAGTTGCCTCATGATCGCACAATTCAAAGATTCCCCGTATATTATCAATACATCTGAGATATTTAGTATTGCTCTGCCTCGATTGCTGAATCATTCTTCTATGTTTCTTTAACTTCGAAGGCCTGGAATTCCGCACAGTTTCATATGTTTTTAGATAGTCTGGACGTGATGCAGGGGGTACAAAGCAAGGCAGGCCCTGTGGCTTTTCTATTTCGTCATTCAGGCGGGGCACATCACATGGTTGTATCGGATAATCGATATAGTTATATGTTTTCTATTTTTATCGTCGAGGCTGTTCCATTTCTGATTGCTAGTCTAGTGATCGAAACTGGTTCTGAATGTCGGAGAACCAATAACTACGTTACTGACGACTGCTGACTAAAGAAAGATAAGGGCGAGTCCTACAGTACCCAAAATCGAAGCTTATGTCTGCAGGTCCCGGCTCCCGGCCTCTGGCAATAACACGACTCAGCCGATTTTCGGATACACAAGGATACGCATTATCCAGAATGTTTCTTGCAGCGGTGGGGCCTCCTAGGCCTGGGATGTTATAAGAACCCTCAACTATCACTCTACAGGATTTGACAATCACATTGCTCACAAATTGCGAGATATTCTAGGAGTGATCGGACCCCCCTGATCGGAACAAGTGGGGTGAACAAAAAAGGTGTTGCAGGCTGATCGTCACGGCCTTATAGTTAATCAGTCATTATAATGTGGTCTTCGACATCTTGAACGTTTGCCGTTTAAGGATCCCTACACATACTAAAACGGCACGATATTGTCTTCGCCACGGTTTTCCTTCTGTCAGGGAGAGAAAATCATGGTCTTTCTTATGTTCGGAGCTTATAAATTTCCGCCCATACATCTCTAGGACTTTTTTATATTCAGCTCTTTTCTATGAACGGGCCTCTATAATTACGCTCATTCCCTACGCTTTCTGCCTCCAGGCGCGTTCTTTTGTAATGCCTTCCTGGAGCAAAGCAACTGCTCGCAATGGCTGTGTTGAACTCAATGCGTGGATCTTCGAAGAGGAAAATGAAGCGCCAAAAGCAGTATCGTCGCAGGACAAGCCTGATGAAAAAGGCCTACGAATATAGCAAGATGTGTGATGCAGATGTATGCGTAGGTATGCGCCTCCGGGAAACGGGCCAAGTGTATATTCTGTCCTCTGATACCACTGGATTCTGGGCATTTGTCAGATCTCAATTAGTATGTTGTCTAATCTCGACCATTTTGAATATGACTGACTATCCAGAGCTCTCATTACCCAGCTCCGAAGTTGATTACGGATCGGGACCTAGAGGAGGCTAGGGATGACGCAAATATTACTATCGGACAATGAGTGGTTCACATTCTCTTTGGTTCTTTAATATTTTCAAAGCCATCAACAGAAACCGCGGTTCTATGTCTAGTTTAAGATAATGTCAATAAGGTCCCATAGGGAAGCCTTCATCCAAATCACTTAAGCGTCTTTCGGTGAAGCACAAAGGTGGTCAGTCGTAGATCTAATAAGCCAATGATGCTTCTCCTCAGGCTGTGGTGGTACGAGGTGCGACACCCAAGGCCTCCGTGATGCCGCTTGGTAGGGGCTGGTAATAATAAGTTGCCTTAGGGATGGTGGTCTCAAATTCTGATCACTCTTTCATGTAGATTGTTGTTTTCTCGAGCTCTTGTGGGAGCGTCCGCAAGAAACGCACGGTTAATCCCGCTCTAATCATGGGACACTGGGAGGTTGCGCTGCTGAAGGTAACTCTTTCATCCGTCAAACCATGCGGAAGCGCTGAAGCTCACTAGTGCCAATCTAACCGAAAAAGGCTTAGCCATCATCCGCCGAGAGATCTCCGTAGGCTTTCCACCATCCGTGCTGCGGCGACCACGTACGTCTCGCATCCTGACATGTATCCAATCTCAGAATAGGTTCTTCATCAATAGGAATTAAAGGTCAGCACGTCGTAGTCTATTAGCACTTGACCTTCATGGGAATCTAGAGACACAACCTACCTTAGTACTTACCTAGAGACTCTTGGGTCTTATGATTTGATTGACCGGCAGGGCAGCTTGTTCCTCTTGTTTCAGAGAACTTCAGCGCCGAGGACGTTGTTCTCAGCCTCCTGTGGTATAAAAAGGTCTACTCTTAATAACATGCCTACCCTATCCTCGAGCCTTTTCTCCGCTACACACATTGTCTATCCTTCATAGTAGGATGTACATTGTAACCATCTATGCGATTGCCGCTGGCGGCATTTTTGTCGCATTCTTCTTTATCCAGACTTTGTATAGCGTGACAATCTGGGCAGATTTCTTTCGTGTCTTTGTGTCACGACACCTGATGCTCCCTTTTGTCATTCGAAGGCATCGTCTCTGGGGCCCATGGAATAGAGCTGGCATGCTACTGCATCTGACATATGTCGCAGTCAATCTCTTGCTTATTTTCTTCAAAATAAAGTCTGTGGTCGGGGCTGGCCGCCGGGCTGGAGAGTTGGCTCTCGTCAACTTGGTGTTCCCTTTGTCTGCCATCCATCTAAGCTACCTGGCGGATCTTCTAGGTATCACATGGAAGACTTGTCGCAAGATACATCGCGCTACCGGTTGGATGGCTGTTTTTCTGCTATCGTTTCACATAATAGTGGCGTTTCAGACACAGGCCTTTACATTCCCTCTTCGGGAAGTACGAAACCTCTTTACCCTACTTGTACGTATAGCCTCCGATATTCAATACTACACCTCGGCTGAACTGACGTGCAATAGGCTGCAATTTCACTAGGCCTGCTTGTCCTGCTTTCTCTCCCATCGGTTCGACGGTTGTCTTACGAAATCTTCCTCCGAGCACATCAGGTGCTCGCTGGGCTCTTTGTCTACGGCATTTGGCAACACCTCCCCTCCCACAGCCATTCCTCAGAAATATATCTCTTGGTTGCTTTAGGTGTCTTTGGACTGTCTCTACTCTCACAGAGTATGGTCCTCCTCTATCGAAACGGCCTGTTCTCGGGCCGCGGCACTCCCAGGGCCATCGTCTCATTTAGCATGAGCGATGCTGAGAAAGGTACTGTGGTGAACGCTGTACATATCCGGGTACTCTTACCTCGACCTGTGAGAGTGGAAGCTGGTCAATATATCAATCTCTGGATGCCGTCGGTCAGTCTATGTTCGTGGATGCAAACACATCCATTCACCATCATGTCGTGGTCCAAAGGTAAGCAGAACACCCTGGAGTTGCTGGTAAAGCCACGTAGTGGCTTAACTGCAAACCTTGCCCGTTATGCACGCATTGACGGGGGGAGCTCCATTTCTTTCCTGGCTTTGTTCACTGGCCCTCATGGGGTTGGTGAAGAAGTTGGGCATTGCGAAACTATACTATTGCTTGCCAGCGGATCTGGTATCGCCGGGGCCATACCACACTTGAAGAAAACGATCTACGGCTACAACACTTGCACCTCCCAGATCCGTCGGCTACATTTGGTGTGGCAGGTAGAATCAATTGGCGAGATGAGCGCAGCTCTGATTCTGCTGAACAACCTCTTGAAGGATGATATCATGGATAGCGGCTATGTGGGTACTGGGTCAACGCGAGAGATTCTGTCCGAGGCTGATGATATCCATTCTAGATACTGCATATCTCCATTTATGTCAGAAACGGCCTTGGCCATAAAAAGCTGCCTTTTGGTCAGCACGAACGAGTCTACCTATACCAGGGGGTACCGGATTACCAGGGCATAATCTCACTCGAAGCCAGCGGTACCCAGATCGAAAGACTGCCGAACATGTGGGACGAGCAAGGCCGGATGCTGATCCTGGGTAAGCTGTCCAGATTCTACATGTGGAGTACGGCTAACTTTCCTGGCAAGTCTCGGCAAAGGACGAGCTTCGGGATCGCATACGGGAAGTAGTACGAGAATACCTCCATGATGGGGTAAAACTTTCCGAGTTGGAGTACCAGCCCAGTGATTGAGAAGTTAAGTCGTTGATAACGCGGGAAATCATGGTTGTAGAGCTAGCGAATTGAAATCAAGGCCACGGAATTATCGAGACATTGGTCAGAAGTAAAGAGAATGTCATGGAAACGTGAAACTGGACTGTAATTTTTGACATCCCATACGTATTCTGGAAGCATCGCTGTATTTTTGTGTCCCCTCTGATCTGCAAGGAACCGTTAGGGGTGCGTGGAGCTGGTGGGGTTGCCGTAATCTATTTTAGATTTCCGGCTCAGGACCACGATTTCAAACCATGGCCATCGATTCTTGTCGTAGGACACTCCTTTCTTTGATCATTTTGACCATCTTCACAGGACCACTTTCTGGCGGCCGATTTTGGCTCCCCTTTCCTATAAATAAATGCTTCTGCCCTTTCTCTCTTCCGCGATGTTTTCATTCTTCCTCCCAATTTCACTTCCCCCTCCCTTCTAACCTCTTTGCCGACCGGACAACCTCACACGCGACCATTTTACCTCGCTAGCCTGGGCCTTTTCATTTTTCATCACATTCATTTTTTTCCCTGCGGCTGGTCCGCTATAATGCAATATCTCTTGCTCGGCCTTCCTGTAAGTGCTCCCCCATCCCGTCGATGGGCATGGACCAAACTGCTCACCTTTTTGATTGGAGATTCATCGTACACAAGTGCTTTATCTTAACGAAGACGCACGCGCCGATGTGTGTAAACCGTGTTCGAACTCCGATAAGATGCTCACATTTCTCTAGTTGGTCAACCGGTACGGCGGAAGGCTCCGACTGTTACTTTTACTTCCTCTGCTGCAGAGCTCCGACGTGCTGGGAGGTTGCAAAAAAGGTGGACATATTCGGTGGCATCACCTGGCGACAGAGAAAGAGGTGCTCTCGTCGGACTTCCGAGATGGGTGTTTGAATACTCACGTAGTCTCGGTCGGCATTGAGGTAATCTCCAAGGTCTTTGCACTTTCCCCACCGCTCATCGTCGCTTGTAGGAACCTGGTGCAGGCGTTGTTGCCATGAGCGCAACGGATCTCCGAAAGGTTAGTCAGTTCCGACAATTCCCCCAGAGTATTCTCAAATCTCGCCAGTTTACGCATGACTTGGGTGTTGATTTGGATGAGATCCGGAAATTGGGGAAAGAAGAAATGGAATGCCTCTTCAAATGGCTCCGCGATGCCGGCATGGTCGAGTGTTTTGACGTGCTGCAGAACCAAGTGCCTGCCAATATTAACTCGCCTGAACCACTGGGTAGGTATTTCCTCCCATATCACCCGCCTTCCATTGTTCTTCCCTCTGACTTTGGGTTCGGCACACCCGATAGGAGACTACAACTTAAACCCCACTTGTTACGCGAACGCCGGTGACGAATTCGATCGTTTGTTGGAACAGTTCGACCCCTTCCTGGAGCAATACGACCCTTCCGCCGAATGGCCACATACTGTTTCTTCTCGGCAGGAACCAGTCACACCTCCCCAATCCAGTGCAGAAGCGTCCTCGTACCCGACACCTCATTCCTCTGTCAACTCACCCCGGAGTGGTCAGCCACTTTCCCCCTCGACCCCCGGACACGGCCTAGTACGATACCAATCCGTTCATTCTCCGCCATCTACTGACAGCTCTTTTACTCCTTCGTTTTATCCGACACCCTCCACATCATATATAAATTCACCCCCCGGAGACGAGCCAATGGCCCCGCTGGAATCTAGTGTTTCAAACGCGAAGAAGCTACAACTGTTGCATTCGTGCAGGTTTGGTAAAGACGGCAATGGATCCCTGGGGGACATTCAAATCACATCAGCCCTTCGAGCCGAAGCTGGACTTCTCTCAGATGACTGTAATAGGCTACTGCAGCCCCTCTTGAATCACAGAGAAGACGATCCGCCGGCCTTAGAAGCCCTTGGCCTTCCCCTTCAATGGAGAGGTCTCGAGGGTGCTGTGATTTACTATCGCATGCTCGAGGCCACGAAGAAGAAGTCAACCCTGAGCCTTCTCGCCAAACGTATTGCACAGATACTGTTTTACCTCAACTATAGGTGGCTGGAAAAACACATAAAAGGGCCTAGTAAATCCGTCGCCACACTCATCCTTAACGCCTGCCCTGAGGAGCCAAAAGATTCGAAGCTCTTGAAACCCCGTCGAGATAATATCACTGGCTATCACAAGCGCCGAGGAGAACGGTGGTGGCTACATGCGGCGTGTTTAGGGTCTCGTATCTTAACGGACGCTAGTGGTATCATAGAGACTGAGTACGCTCTTCCCGAAAGGTTCACTGCGCTTCGACTAATTCACGTTCATAGAATCATAACTAGCACTAGAAAGGAGAAACTACAGGTTTTTATATCGCTGATCTTGCGCATTCGACCAGGCAGCGTCAACTTTTTTGGCCGCTGGGAACCAGTTATCAAGGCAATAGCTTTTGGAGCGGCTACATCCGAGCTTCGCCAGACTCTTCAAGCCAGCAATGCTGACACTGTCAGACAAACTGAACTAGCGTGCGCCTATGCATCGGATCAGGAAGCCTTGTCCCACCAACAAATTGGAGAGACTTGGATGGCGATAGACGTCGAATCTATTGCAGAGGAGAAGATAGCTGAGTTTCTCCCGGATTATTGACCACCTGGCGACTATTACTGCCACACTATTTTGCGGTTTGCAGGTTTTGGATCTAGTGTGGTGATTTCTACTTTGGTCCGCCTCGTACTACTAGAGTTTTGAGTTGGTAGACTTATTGGTTCGGTCGTTTATGGCCACACGTTCTTAGATAGAATCAGGAAATGCAAGCTAACAATATAATTGACAAGGTAACGGGCCGTCCTAAGTCACGTAATCCCAGGCTGTTTCCGTTATTTGGTTCCCTAGGACCATGGTTTCAGTATGAAAGTACGCGTAGTAATGAGACAGAGACGGGCAAGCCCGACCAATGCTCCTGCAGCGCAGCGATTCTTGGTGATAAGGGAGTGCTATTTTCCCGTAAGACTTTTACTCGAGAGTTCTGATTTCAGTAGGGTAACGGACCTTTCTCAGTTCTTGGATTGTCGCGACGGATGCCGTAGCGGACAGAAATCCTAGCGGGTCTGACTGCCACCGTGTACTATCGATCCCAATCACACCATCCGGCTTCAAATACTTCTGCATGAGAAGCGTGGTGATTTTGGTCAAAGCGCGGAGAGGCTTTGCTTGGGATTGATACGGCTGGCGTTCAAAGCAGTGCTCCAACGCCGCTGTCGGGGATCATGAGCAAGATGTATCCAAATGATTGGCTCACATACCAATTTGAATGATCCCGTCTTGCCCTAGGAGAATATCGGAGCACGTCAAGGATTCATGTTCAAACCCGCTCTCCAGTAAATGTGATAATCCATCAAGGACCTTCCCAGGATAGTGTTAGCATCGACTATGATTTAGTTTGTGCTCCCATACCTGTGCGAGGATAGAAGCCAGCTGAAGCTCAGACGGGAAAATATCACAGGCGACAACATGCTCCAAAGTCAGAGGGAGGTCATCGACAATGAAGTAGGTCATCCCATGATCTTTGAAAATCTCCCTTGCAGAGGTGATATTGGGATGTTTGGTCTTCCGGAGGACTTGCAGCCATATGTCTGCTTTATCCCTGGAGAAAGAACGGACAGCGATCACTTTGCGAGGGTCCTCTTTGTGGACGGCAAGAGATACGGGGCCTGCAAGATCGCAGGTAAATAGATCTTTCAATGTGTCCCAAGGACAGCCTCTCTGGATGGCCGCGGATTGCCCCACCAGAATCTCACCTCGGCGGTTGTCTCGCCCACGGTCGCCCAGGACATTCTTGGATAGGTCTTGGTCCGATCGTCGTTTCACCCCCTTCTTTAGATTATGGGTGCCTAAAGGCTGAGACTCCGTCTGCCTAGGCACTGGTGCGGGTGGCGAAAGACCAGACCCTCCAATCTCTTCGGTGGATATCTGTGTGACGGGCCTAGCCATGATGTAGGATGTCTAGTGACTAGTGACGGGAGGTCAGATGAGACATCTATGGGAGGAGATTGGAGAACGTCGCTTTTATGAAAATGAGGATTCGACGGTACTGGGTAGAGCGCTGAAGGGCTGAAGTTCTAAATCCGTGGCAGTTCAGCGCTGAACTTTATCCACCGCAATCAGTTTAAATACCCCTATTTCCACGAAGATTTCCGACCAGGAGAATCAAAGCCACTTCTCTGCAATGGAGTTGATGTTGACGGATGCTGAACACCGACTAACCACAGAGCGGCAGCTTAAATACCAAGGTACTGCCAAAGTCAATCTCGACCAGATATCTCTCCAGCCTCTGAGTAGCCGGGAGATCGACAACAAAAATGTGGAGCGATTACACGAGATCTTTGCCAAGGATGGGTGTAACCGCCTAGACCTACGAAACCACGTGACTGCCGTCGTGTCCAAGCAACACCTGCAGAGAACCTGCCACGCCACGGGACTGACTCTGGAGGAACTGAAATCTCGCCAACAACAGTTTCCACCCCTGGACTTTCGTGGCCGACAGGTAAAATGCCTCCATGGACAACATAGACTCAAAGCTGCCGAGGATTTCTTGTCCCCCTCCGACCGGTGGTGGACGGTCGACCTATACCTGGATGGTTTGGATCTCCATGGTGCTGTGTTCCCATTTCTTCTGACCCTGGCCTGCAGATATTAGCCCCGACCTACGGAATGCCCTCGTCGATGAATATGCGAATGAGAAGCCCCCAACCGATGGGGAGGTGTACCGGAAGATCCGTCAATACCAACACGAAAGCAACGCGCTCTTTCAAAGTCGCTGGTGGTCCCGGCTGTCGCCGAACAAAGCCAAACGATTACGGCGGCTCACATCCCCGGACAATACCTACCTCTGCGCCGCGTTTGATGCGTTGCTTGCGATCCCAGGGCTTTGGAATGGGATGAGCCTGGGATCCTTAAACACCGTGATGGCGCTGAAGTGTGACGAAGTAAGTCCGACTTCCAGTCGCCGTCGCCTGATCTCTGACCTCGGTAGGAGGTGATTCATTACTTGAAGCATGTGAAGAATTTCTGGGGGACACTGGTCAACCATGACCGTGCCCAGATGGCCCGAATCGACCTACACACAGTGGACACACTGCAACTGTACGCTCCTCGGGCGTCTACAGTCGATCGGAAGATCGTGAAAGGCAAAATCCTGGGCGGCGAAGTGTTTTCCAACTTCAGCCGCTCGGAACGTGTCGCGATCTGGGAGAGCCTACGGTCGCATGAGACATGCGACGGCATCATCCCGTCACTCCATACCTTTTTCCGCGACGTTTTGTACCTGGAGGTCTGTGCCAATGCCCTCAAACGGCTGGTTACTTTGAACAAGCAGCACCCCACCATTCGGCGCGCACTAGTGCACAGCTTTCGACCCGGTCCCGCTCACACGGATTGTCTGATCCAGGCGTCTGAATCTACGTTTCGCCGACAGCCGGGGTCTACCGACGAACGACTGTCGTTGGCATACCGTCAGATCTGGATGTATGCTATGCGACATTACCCGGACATGGCCAAGAATATCCGGGACGGCCAGGCAGCCAACCCCGCCCGGGCAAAGGCGCGCGCGAAGGCGGACGAGAGCGTGATTCACGATATGGCTGCACTTGCTCGGAAGCTGGGCTTTCGGGCCACGCAGATTAACGCAATCCTCCAGCAATCCCCGGACCGGCAGATCGCTCGGGCGGCGCTGCTCAAAGCCCGGAAGCCTGATCACTACCACTACGACAGTGAAACCTTCGAGTCTCTGATCGAGCAGATTGCTGGTTGTTTTGCTCGCGCTATTCCGAACGAAGGCCCGCCAATGACACTTACCGCTGGCCGGGCGATGAAATTGAAAGACCGGTATGGAATTCCTCCTGAATATGCTCGGCCGCTGGACCGGCCGCATATCTTCCTGGACCGGCTGCATTCAGCAACGACGATGCAAAGGAATTTGTCGTCCTTGGAAGTGAGACGGAGCGTATACTACGCCTTTTTCGGCAAGCCATCTTCTCAAACATTCATGCCTTATACTCCGTCAGCATGGTCATCGGCCAGCGAGCCTTCTTCGCCCTTGTTTGTTCCACGTGAAAATACACACGCAAACGAACCGTTCGCTGAGGATATGTCGATAAGCGGTCTGAGTGAAGGGTCATCAAGTAGCCGTCAGGGACTGTCGGAAACTCGCGAAGACCAACCGGAAGAGCGGCGGCAAGGTCAACAGCCTTCGCGGCCGCCAACAGCAATGCACAGTTCGTCTCAGGCCAGAGTACCTTCTCCAGAAAGCTCTGCAGGAAGCGGATATTCTCTCCCGGGGGGTATGACTACCGACAACTTGGATAGCTCCGGCGCGGAAGACCAGTCGGACACCAGTGAAAGACAAGGGGGCCAGGCGGGAGAGGATGTCTGTACAGAAATAGACGAAAACGAGCTTTTGGGGCGAATGGAGGGGGGGGATTCTAGGGCAAGGGACCTCACTAATGTTGACAATTCGATTCCTGGAACACCAATCGAAAGAGATATGTCGGAAAGATTGGAAGAAAGGGCAGTCGCGGACGACAAACAGCCGAGTGGACCAGTGCAGACCTCTTCGCCATTACGATCATCTCACACGCCAAGAACCCAGTCAGCAATACGCAGGAACCGGAATAGAGACGCAATCTGGCAGCCCTATAATACTTTACAGAGAGGCAATCGTCGTGCGGCCAAGACCGTTTCTTCAGGTGAAGAGCGAGCTACCGATGGTAACTCCACGGGCCTAGGCCCAATTGCAGAGTACCGGCCCCGTCTAGAACCATTGCAAACAATCGGGGAACACACGGAGCTGGAACAGCCGGCTGAAGAACCACACACCCTTAACGAAGCCTCTCATAAAGCTTCGTCAGCGGCCGAAAGTCCAGACATAGTTACCCAAGTCTGGCCCTATCTTGTGGTTGGACAGGCAGGCACATTCTCTGGCACATCAAGGGGTGCGCCCCAGCACGAAGCTGCTGGAAATGACGAACAATACCTTGCCCGAGCAGAGCAGTCAGAGCACCAAAATCGCGAAGGCGAGAAACCCTTCTTCTCACCAATGCCACCGACGGATCCTGGAGAAGGAATAACAGGCCAGCTGGTGGCACTTGACAAAGAGTCAATCGCTGACCAAGTTGAAGAACTTATTCAGGAAGAAAGACTCTCCCTAGAGCGAGCAGATGCTCCGTCTCAGCTAGAAGCGTCTCGAGTCGTCCGAGCCCATACCGTTGCCCGCCGTGTGACCGAGATTCCAGCGGATTTGCCAAGTCTGATCTTACGATTGCGCGAAGAAGATGCCGAGCGTGATGGGTGTGTACCTACGGTCGATAACCCGCCGGCGGCGCATCCGGAAGGCGGAGCCGCCGTCCGTCCCTTGCGCACTGAGCCCATCGTGCAGGACACGGAAGAGAGACGGCATGGAGACCATTTGGGCCCTATGAACCTACCAAGATCTCCCGCACGGCGTACGAGGACCAGTCCGCAGCCACACAAACCAGAACGAGCGGTCCGTAAATGGAGGAAAAATCAGGCAACACGTCGAGAGCTCAACCGGGCGGGTACTCGAGATGCTGCCATCGCTGATGAGTTGTGGGGTAGCGACGAGGAATGGTACGGGGCTGGGGGCTTTATGGCAGGGACTCCTGGGTTTCCTCAACAGGATGTTGAGCGATATCCTGCCTTCCTTCCCGATCCGGAGCAGGCCCAGCGGGAAGCCATTGCAAGACAGGAGGGTGAGGATCTCCTGTTTGATACTCCGCATATGATGCAAGAGACAGAAGACACGGAAATGGAAGAAGAAGACCGTACTCCTGCAGTCGCTGCCCGGCCCAACTGGAAGGTCACGAAACCGTCCAAGGTAGCCAAACCAAAGCAGGCTCAGCCGGGAGGATCGTCCAAGGCGTCACGAGCCGGTTTGTCCTCCCGGCGACGGGCGGTCGATGTCGACGCTCGAGTACAGGGAGAAGTCACACAGCTCGATTCCATTCAACCGGACATAACAAAGCCCGTCAGCATAGGTGTGAGTGGTGTGGTGTACGACGAAGCCAATGATCCGGCTCTCCTCGCGGTGGATAGTATCAATAGAGGTCCTGCTGGCGGTTCGTCGCTAGAAGGGCGAGTGACGATCACCTTTCGCGCTTACCAGCGAGGAGAATGGATAGTGACGGACGCGGTCACTGTGGAGTCCGCAAATCCAGCGGAGGCGCAGGCGACCGCCGAGCACTATACCCGAGACCCGGAGCAGGGTGCCTATTTCTATGATCGCTCACTACGGAAAGTTGCTGTGGACCAGTGTGTCCGCGCGGCGATCGACGACGGAAGTTTCACGGTCCTCATGAGTTTTGGAAGAGGCCTCGCTGTGACGCGGACCCTGGTGGCCTCGGTGACACAAGTGCTTGAGAATGTTGGAACCGCTGGGGCAGTCATAGAGGAAGAGTTGTAGCGTTTCCGGGATAGTCTGGGCGGTCCGGCCGACCAATAGGGCCGCAAGCATATAGATAGATGACCGCTGGGGACTCACATCTGATACGGTCGCCAGTTGGCGGTCCTACGGTCGAGCTGGTCGTACGACCAGCGTCTGATGATCGCGTCGGTCGGGTGCACCCGGTCTGGTAATACCTAGTCTGATGGCCCAGGGCTGCTGTATCCGACCTCACGACGCTGACCATCAGTACCTGGGCATACCGCCCCGGCCCTTTGCTCTCAGGCCTCCGACCTCGTAGGTGTTCAGACCACATGCCTAGGCCCGCCAGGGACTTACACCCCCAGGTATATCTCCAGGGCGGGCTTCAGTCGCTAAGGTCTCGCGGGAGTCCCTTGACGGGTCCCAGGTCGGTCATAACCTGGAAATAACAATTTCGGGAGCAGACGAATCCTGGGGTAGTCAATCCCGTGATAGAATTGATCACGGGATGGTCAAATTCAGGCGAGGACGTCCCTTGGATAAGGAGAGACCTCGCTGCCGCTCCTGCTGGCCCTCCTCCCGTCGCTGCTGAAGCTGCAGCCGCCGCCGCTGCTCTCCCAGCTCGTCCAGCTCCTGCTGTTACAACCGCTCGAGTCAATCCTTACATTAAATCCATAGCGGATCGCAACACGAATTGACCGATTGGCGTCAGAAATCTGCAAACCTGTTGCTTTTCTTGGGCATAGCAGCTGAAGACAACATCGAACAAACCTTCATTCACTCCGAGTCTGCTCCTGAGGCATGGAGCATCATCATCACGAACTACGGTGCAACTTCCAAGTATACCTACACGGAGAAGGTTGACGTATGGCTTAACTGCAAGTTCAAGGCCGGAGGCAATCACACTGAGTTTCTCTCTCGCTGGCGTGCTGCCCTTGGCCAGGTGCAGGATGCCTTCGGCCCTCACAAGCCTCTCCCAGAAGCTTTCATCTATTCTGTCTTCATCATGGCAGTCAACACCAATCCCGCTGCCCAAGAATGGGTGCGCAGCAGCAAGCTTGAGGTGGATCACGTCAACATCGTGGAACACGCTATCTCCGACTTCATCGTGTACCAGCAACGCTCCAAGCGCCAGAGCACATTCACTGATACCCTCAACAACAACAACAAGGGTAACGGCAAGGGTCAATCTTCCGGTGGTGGTAACAACCAAACCAAGAAGAAGGAAGATAAGAAGTCTTCCAAGCCCTCCAATCAGAACAAGGATCCATCCAACAGCAACAAGCAGGTTGCTCATCGCTCAGAGGACTGTTATTTTAACCCCAATATGTACAGCTCCTCAGGACGCTTCTCATCTGGCCTAAGATCGAGATCCGGAGCACCTTGGACCCTGCGATGAAAGAACTGGGTCGGAAGAAGGAAATCGACAGGTTGCGACCAGTCGTCATTTTCCCTGTTCACATGGATGGAACCTTCTAGTCATGAGAGAACGTATTTACAGATTGGGTATAGATGTGCGTACTTTTACAATATATATACAAGATGCGTTATTTACGCTTAATCCATATTGGTATTGGTATGTTAGGTGACTAGGATTTGGATAGACATCTCTGTTTACCAATATAGAAGGCAATTACGGTCGCCACTGTAACAGGAAAATCAAAAATAGCACAAAATATGAGAAGCAATAAAAAGAGACACCACACGAAGCTCAATAGTTCATGAACGCTTAGTTGATCCAGTTTGCGAACATTGTGAATATCTTTTCTAGTTTGGATGGTCGAATATTATTCCAAAGGCGCACTGGTTGTATTGAGACTGAGAAGCCACCGAAGGTACATCTTGGCGACCGATGAACTCAAAGTCTGATTTGTGGTAGGGGTATAAGTCGGAAACGAGGGAAAGCTTGGCGTGAGCGATGAAGCGAGCTGAGCTGAATGTAGTGGGGTTTCAAAGTTCACAGCACTACACCAGCTACCAACTTTGAATCCATCATTAAGGCGACACTCCGTCTTATTCCCATTCCGGTTGAAGAAGCGGACAAGTCCATTCTTATTTATTTGAATCTGTGCGATGGGTTTATCGTCCTGCTTGCCACAAATGTCCACATTGACAGTTGAAGAGTCTTGGCGCGTGCCATTTTTCACTTCGCTTAGTGCTAGAGACTGTTATTAAGAGAACCATCAAGTTTCTAGGAGTTTAGGCTCACCTGAACAATCATTTCCATGGAGTAAGCTGAAAGGTGCGGAATATCCTGTGCAGCCGTAGTTGTCATTAGACCATATCAAACAATCTCCTTCATTGTCGATGACAAGGAGGCTACCGCCAAATGCGGATGGTATATAAAGGCCAATGAGAAGGATGTAAATAGCGAAGAGCATTTTCCGGTAGAGTCAAGTGAAGATTTTGACGACAGTTGAAGAATGTGGTCAATATGGAAGACAATCGCCAGATTTCTAGATATAAATACCGTGTCCTCTGTCTTAAGTTCAACATAACCCTCAAGACTTGTGGCTTTCAAGATGGCATTCCATCTATTCTAAAACAATTACCCACCAAAACTCAAAAAATATGCGGTGCTCTTGTTTCGAAAGCTATCTGAAACGGCCCTGGGGTATTCTCAAACGGATGGAAGCCCCACTGTTTTAGGTTTTGTACTAATCACTGGCATAGGCATGGTTTACTTAGACATAACACGTAATAGCGCTCTAATTTGAGGTTCTCACGCAATATTTTCACCCTTGGTTCACTCGAATTAAGAGAGGTTTTTTGATACAGAACACGCGAACTTAACCTAAGGATCCTCTCTGGGATGAACAAACGGCAAGCCTCTTCCTCGTCTATGGAGTTTTATCGTCAAACAAACACAAGACATATGAGTCCTATGGCTACTTCCTATGAGAAATCCAAAGTGGCAAAGATGGACAAAAAGTCACGTCGACAAAGACGGGACCGGCGCAAGAAGAACCTGGAGAAAAAGTCACATGAATACAGCAAGATATGTGGTGCCGATGTTTGCTTATGTATACGCATTCGAGAGTCGGGGCAGGTTTATATATTCTCAGCGGATGCAACGGGATTTTGGTCGTTTCTGAGAAGTCATCTTGTATGCATCCACGCCGTCTCAGCCTATACGTACTAATACATTGCAAGAAATCCTATTATCCCACGCCGATAGAGAGAAACGAGGAGAGTATCTAGACTTTTTTGACTGAATTGGGGTCATTTTTGATATCTGAAGGTGACAGACTTGGGTTATATACATCACATGTAAATCGGTTACACTGATATATACATCACTGTCGGATGGGCCTTTTCACATTTATTATTGAAGATTGTTTGCTGGCAACACGATGTCATCCCATCTATATCATGATTACTCGATGGAATTTTCACTGCTCCATATGTAACTAGCTCAATTTATCTATAGTCATAGTATAAGGATTAAATATTGGTGATACCAAAACGTTTCATGATCATTTTCCCTTTTCACTCAGGCACAGTCGCCGAGGCGACGGTCCTCAACTTTCCCTTGTATCTAGCTTCCTCTTTCTAGTATGAACGTCAAATGATTCTAAATACCGTTTTAGCTCAAACAAAGGCTCCCCCTCGTACTCAGGCTTCCATTCTCGAGGCCTGTCTCTTCTAGACACTAGCACAAGCTGTTTCCGCGTAGCTTGATCGAACATATCTTGAAGACCTGGGCTTGTTAGGCCATACTGCTTATCATTGACCAAAAGCACGTGATGCTCTGAAAGACTTTGTAAAATCGTGCGTAACACAGGCCCGTCTTGTATTCGGACCTTGAAGTATTCACGTGATTCAATGAGGAAAAGCACAATTAAGGCTTTATTTTGCGACTGGTACCATAATGATAGTATTTCCCGCACGTCTCTATTGTGAGTGATTTGGTTCTTGATATTCAAAGCTCCAATATGCCTCTCATCCTCAAATCCAGAAGCTACTGGAGTTTCGACATCCATTGGATCGATATCCGGTGTTCTAAGGGGATGGGATATTAAGATCCCATCCGATAGATCATCCTCTGGAGATGGTTCGTCTCTTGGTGGCTGGATGTCCGAGTTTCCCACTAAGTCCTCACTATGACGAGGTGGAGGAGGGTCAGCTGTCGGATCGGAACCGTTCGTCGTAAGCTCATGTGTTAAGTCGATATGCAATCCATTCCCTTGCCGAGACTCATCAGTGATCAAATCACCATGCCGGCTAGATGGTTCAGGCTGTGACAATTCATTTTTGGCGACCCATTGTACAAGCTCAGGTCCAAAAAAACAAATTATTATATCTCGAGTGATACCAATAGCCGTGGGGAGTGTCCCAGAAGCAGAGGACTCCTTGAATATTTTTTCGAGAAAGAGGTGAGGTCGTTGCATATGGAACTGCTGGTAGGATGGGCTATTAAACCTGTGCTGAGCTACCTCGTTCGGGTCGTTGGTCATCAAACGTGGTAGAAAGTTCGTGTCATCACATTTGCTTTGCAACGAACTAAGGGCGTTCTTGAAGCCATTTGACATCTCCTGCAAAGCATTTCCCTCCAGTCGATAGAACCCGTCATCACATAGTGTTCCAAGAAATCCTCGCGCCATTTGGTAATTTAAGGCCTCCGATTGAAGTTCAAGGATTGTGGAGGATGAGAATCCCAGCTTTTGCGCGAGAACTGATAGTCCGTAAGCGCCAGATATGTGAGTTGACNTATTTGCGCTCGGATACCTGAACCTCAAAAACCCGTGGATTTCCAATCGAATTCCATTGGCGTCGTAGGGCTACTATCAGGCTGCCTTTAAATTTGGGAGGACAGAGACAATGGAGCGCTTTTGCTGGACCTTCTAGGAAAAGAGTATCCTGGACGAGCGTGTTAATTGAAGTTATCCTGCCGGCAATTGTGGATAGGCGATTGACGAGTTCAGCTCTGTCTTGCAAGCTGGTAATAAGAGGAAATAACGTCAGAGACTCGACGAGCTTGGTGATATGCTCCCTATCATTCGTAGACGCTTGCGGCATAAGGCCTTCAACTAGTGTAATGGATTCGGCATCCGTAAAGGATGCTAAGTTGCTAGAAAGTATAGTAGACCACTTTTTGTGAATGTCTTGGATGTAATGGTCTATGATCTTTGCCTGGTGAGAATTGAAGAGCTTTTCGGAATTGTGCTTTCATACCTCCGGGCATTTAAGACTTAAAATCCGCTCAATCTGAGAAGATTTCAATGGCCGCCAGAGGCCGATATATGGCAGTAATTTATCGAACGCATCTTGTAGGGCCCGGTTTCCTTGTAATCGACGAAAATCTTTTCTACGACCATCAGACCCTAGTCTTGCCCACCATTTGAGTTCTTGTGAGTTGTTCTGTGATAGCTGGTACATCCTGATGTTACGATAGATTTCTCCATCAGTATGTTCTAGGCTTTTTAGTGACTCCTCTCGGATCTGGGTCCGGGAATCACTTGGGATCTCTCGTATTATTGTTAGTATATGTCTTGGAGATTCATCAATTCACTTACCATCCAGATAGACCTCCACTAGCCAACAATCTTTTCCAAACCTTTGCCCTGCCATCAGGCGATGGTTACCCTTAATTATGGTCATTCGATCATTTTGCGCTAATACCAGCTGTACTTGTTTTGTAGGGTCGATAAGAGACACCTGTGAGATATTGCTGGCATGAAGCGCTTTTTGCAATGACACCGCACTAATAACAGCAGCAACTCGATGTTCAGGCTCCAAATTTCCACATCCCTCGATTTCGAAGATTTTCAGAAGGCGCTCTAAATTTTTGTTACTGAATTGCCTAACAGGGATATCCTTTCCGAAATCCAAGTACTCGAAGTTGACAATCGCGGAACCCTTATAGTACTTTAGTCGTTCATACGCTGTATTGTTAGTACGCTGGCCTAGTGGATCAAAAGACATGGCGTGAGGAATGGACAGTTGGACTGAGACGGCTAGCCGAGCAGGAAGTATAGTTTGATTTTCATTGAGATGCTTGGGTCTACCGCTAAGACGGCAAGTCATGTGGGGTAGGACTGAAACGATTAGCCCAGTGGTCTTCCTAGCAAGCCGTCTCAGTCTCGCTGGTCGTTTTAGTCCCGCCGGCCCTTCTAGTCTCGCTGGCCCTTCCAGTCTCGCTGGCCCTTCTAGTCTCGCTGGCCCTTCCAGTCTCGCTGGCCCTTCCAGTCTCGCTGGCCCTTCCAGTCTCGCTGGTCGTTTTAGTCCCGCCGGCCCTTCTAGTCTCGCTGGCCCTTCCAGTCTCGCTGGCCCTTCCAGTCTCGCTGGCCCTTCTAGTCTCGCTGGCCTTTCCAGTCTCGCTGGTCGTTTTAGTCCCGCCGGCCCTTCTAGTCTCGCTGGCCCTTCCAGTCTCGCTGGCCCTTCTAGTCTCGCTAGTCGTTTCAGTCCCGCTGGCCCTTCTAGTCTCGCTGGCCTTTCCAGTCTCGCTGGTCGTTTTAGTCCCGCTGGCCCTTCTAGTCTCGCTGGCCCTTCCAGTCTCGCTGGCCCTTCCAGTCTCGCTGGCCCTTCCAGTCTCGCTGGTCGTTTTAGTCCCGCCGGCCCTTCTAGTCTCGCTGGCCCTTCCAGTCTCGCTGGCCCTTCCAGTCTCGCTGGCCCTTCTAGTCTCGCTGGCCCTTCTAGTCCCGCTAGTCGTTTCAGTCTCGCTGGCCCTTCCAGTCTCGCTGGCCCTTCTAGTCTCGCTAGTCGTTTCAGTCCCGCTGGCCCTTCCAGTCTCGCTGGCCCTTCTAGTCTCGCTGGCCCTTCTAGTCTCGCTGGCCCTTCTAGTTCCGCTGGCCCTTCTAGTCTCGCTGGCCCTTCTAGTCCCGCTAGTCGTTTCAGTCCCGCTGGCCCTTCCAGTCTCGCTGGCCTTTCCAGTCTCGCTGGTCGTTTTAGTCTCGCTGGCCCTTCTAGTCTCGCTGGCCCTTCTAGTTCCGCTGGCCCTTCTAGTCTCGCTGGCCCTTCTAGTCCCGCTAGTCGTTTCAGTCCCGCTGGCCCTTCTAGTCTCGCTGGCCTTTCCAGTCTCGCTGGTCGTTTTAGTCCCGCTGGCCCTTCTAGTCTCGCTGGCCCTTCTAGTCTCGCTGGCCCTTCTAGTTCCGCTGGCCCTTCTAGTCTCGCTGGCCCTTCTAGTCCCGCTAGTCGTTTCAGTCCCGCTGGCCCTTCCAGTCTCGCTGGCCCTTCCAGTCTCGCTGGCCCTTCCAGTCTCGCTGGCCCTTCTAGTCTCGCTGGCCCTTCTAGTCTCGCTGGCCCTTCTAGTTCCGCCGGCCCTTCTAGTCCCGCTGGCCCTTCCAGTCTCACTGGCTAAATGATTTACGCGATAAGAGTAAGCCGAGATGACTTCCTGGCTACAAGCGCTAGGTAAATTTTGGAAAATATAGTTTGCGAGACTTGAGACTGCAAAGGCTGTGGGACTGGGGGCATAGAACTATTTCTTAGACAAACGATTTGTTTCTCCTCTCGCCTCTAAGTGGATTAATTTGTAAATTTACCCACGGTGAGAATCAAATACTGTTTACTGCTTGGATAAAGGAAGCCTCATCATGTCAAGGTACCGACCGAGAAATGAAATTCTAACGATAAAGTGTATTTGCACTACTATGTATGCAACATAAAAGACTACTGTTTGGACCATCTAAGCACTCCCCGACGTTATGATATCCATAGAAGAATCATCATCCGAAGATGCCATAGTAGTCTCACCGTCCAAGGCTTGCTTGTCTTTACAATGCAAGAGGCATGCACTTGTTTCTTCCAAAGCCGTCTCCAGTTCACAGACAGCTTCTTCACGGGCATTTAGAGTGGCTTGAAGACAAAGAATTAGGTCTCTTTGCCGTTCGTTTTCTTTCCAGAGACTTTTGATCTCCCGAGAAGACTGTGAGTCTTCAGTTGTACCCAAGCGACGTATGACTGTTTCAATTGTCGGTTGTAGCTCGGTGAGCCGAGTTTCCAATTCAC